>VZTA01002786.1:341633-370123 GCA_013398855.1 Mohoua ochrocephala
CCGCCGTCTTCGGGAGATCGTTTGCCAGGACAGCGGGAATCCCGCTGGAGCCCGGCTCGGCACAGCGATGCTGCTGGATCAGTCTCTCTCTTCCCCCGGGATCCGGGTGCCAGGTGCCACCGGCTAAAGCAGGGTTTGGAAAAGAGGTCAGGCTTTTACTCACCTTCGTGGAATTTAAACAGCATTCCCTGAAAGTCGCGTTTGCAATTCTCTGAAACTTCACGGACTCGCCATGCAACTCATGGGAGACCGCCCAGGCATCTAATGGAGCTTATTTAAATCAGAGAATCATGGTTTGGGCTGGAAGGGACCTTAGAGCCCAGCCAGTTCCACCCCCTTCCACACCTTCCACTGTCCCAGGCTGCTCCAAGCCCCAATGTCCAACCTGGCCTTGGACACTGCCAGGGATCCAGGGGCAGCCACAGCTCCTCTGGGCACCCTGTGCCAGGCCCTCACCACCCTCACAGGGAAAAACTTCTTCCCAATATCCAACCTAAATTTCCCTTCTGTCAGTTTGAATTTCCTTTTGTATTGTTGGCATTGTTGTCCCCATTACAAAAACAAGCAAAAAAAAAAGTTCATTTTTTTCAAAATAAGACTTTTTTTGTGAGGGCACATGGTGGTACCTGAGGGGAGCTCACAACACAAGGTTTATATGGTCATGTAACCACTATGAAACAACACCAGAGCACTCCAGTTCTTGAAAACCTCTGCTGGGACTAAAATTGCTCCTCAGTCCTTCAAAAAATAAGTACACAAGCTTATTGCAAACTTACTTAATGCTGCTACTTCTCACCCACAAGCCCCACTTACCAGCATGACTTCAAACCTTAATTTCCTTCCAAAACCTCATAAAATTAAAATAATCAGAATGAGCATTATCTTTGTGTCATGAGACCTGGAATATTATTTATACCTGAACACGAAAACCAATGAAAATAAAATAAAAAATCTAATACCCATAGTAAGTCCTGGGTAATTCCTCTTTCCTGGTGTAGCTGTGTGCTATATTTAGTTTGTTCTATCACTTATTAATAAGATTTACCTGTCCTGTGAGCTCCACCTGTCCCTCACACAGACCTGTACTTCCGTAACAGTGTTCACCCCTCACGCGTTCCCAAAACACTAAAGCCAGCTCTCATGAAATTGACAGTACGAGACCTTCAAGGCAGGATTTTTCCCCCAGGAATGAAGAATTCCTACAGGCAGAAAGGACAATCCAAGAGAAGCTGCCTCTGAGGGAGAGAAGAGTCTTCTTGCTCCCAGACATGTGCATTAAATATTTGATATGCTCGAAGAATGTTATTGTTGGTAGCTTCACATTCCCTCAGAACATCATCAAAAGGAACTAATTCACCTTGTGGGCTCCGATCTGGGAGCGCTTGGCAGAAGGGAGTTACTCTGGAAGCGTGAGGATCTGACAGGAATAACGATGATTGACAGGAAAGGTGCTCATTAGTTCCCTTCTCTTCCGTGAGCATCCTGCGTCTCCCCAATGAGTCTGACCCAAACACAGCCAGGGCCAGCATCTCACAGAGGATTTTCCTGGCAATCAGTGGATGAGCAGGACTCTCCTTGGGATGCATTTGCAGAGTGCAGCATGGAGAACACTAAATTCACTTTTGCCAGACTCGGAGGTGCATTTTTCTGCACTCAGGGAGAGGATGCCTGGGAAATAAAGCCAAGGAGCCAAGGTCCTGGTAGGGCCTTGTGTGTTCTTCACTGACCTCATCCCCACCTGCCAATTCCAACCTGTCCTAGGAATGCAACCCAGCTGTCCCAACAGACCTGACCTACTACAGAGCTCCACACAACAGGTTCTTCAGTCCAGTCTTTCGAAACTTGCATAAAGTTCCTTCTCATCTTCCAACTCTTTTAAACACCTCGGATGACATTGAGATCTTTGGTAATTATGGAGCTTGTCCTCCCAAAACACATCTCTGGGCATGCAGAGGAGAAGAAGGTGACTGGGATCAGTCAGTCTGGATTAACCAAAGCTAAATCATGCCTGACCAACCTGTCTAGGATACAGTGACAGAAATAATAAAGAGATGGAATGTGGATGAGGACACAGCAGTTATAATTTCCCTTGACTTTGCCAAGACTTTCAGCACTGTCTCCACGATATTTTTGTATCCAAGTGAGGACAGTGTGGTCTGCAGGGGTGAACAAGTAAAAAATGGGTGAACTACAAAACTGGTTGAATGTCAGGGCTCAGATGGGGCAGGAGGAGGCACAACAGGAGAGCTTTTCCTTTAGGAAAAGGTTCTTCCCCCAGAGGGTGCTGGGCACTGCCCAGGCTCCCCAGGCAATGGGCACGGCCCCGAGGCTGCCAGAGCTCCAGGAGCGTTTGGGCAGCGCTGCCAGGGATGCCCAGGGTGGGGTTGTTGGGGTGTCTGGGCAGGGCCAGGAGCCAGAATGGATGATCCCTGTGGGTCCCTCCCAGCTCAGGGTATTCCAGGATTCATAAGCTGAAGCAATCAATAAGGATAATAAGGAATATTATATTACCTGTCTCAAGGACAGGTAAGAGGTGCAGGAGAGGCTTTGGAGTCTCCATCCTCACATTTTCTTCTGGACAAAGCCCTGAAGAACCTGGTCTGAACCCAAAACTGGCCCTGCTCAGCCTTGGTGGGACCAAGGATTTTATTTCATTACATTTTACAGCAATTTCTTTCCTTACCGAGTATTGCTAAATAGATTTGAGAAGTCGTAGCTACTGCTTAGGAAACAAATATTGGATTGAGTCTAAAATTTACCAGCATGTATTTCCAGTTAAAAGGAAGAACACAGCTGTGCAATAAAGTTAAAAATCGTAATGATTTTAAGAATTTATGTGGTTTCGTTGAGGCAGAAGACAGTACGGGCAGCTTTCTGCTGTACAGGTGTCTGCTTCGTGTGAGGAGCAACACAGGAGCACAGGGAAGCTCTTGGAATTGCAGAAGACAAAATATGGAATCATTTCATCGCCCCCCGATGCAACGTTTTGATTTTCTTCCTGAAAAACAGAAAGTTTGCAGCTCTAGAAGGCCAAAGCTGCAGGTGGCAACTCAGTGACTGTGATCAGACTGATTTCAGGGAGGACTAAAAATTATTCCTGGTTTATTTCCTGTCATTCAGTTGGTTTGACCTTGGAGGAGAAGGGTGGGGTGTTGTGTAATTCCCTGCAAACAGGAGCTCACAGTAAAATGCTGACCACCTCTTAACTACAGCCCTACATCACAATGTGCCCCTGGGCATGCGAAAAAGACTTTCTAGGGGAGGAGAAGATGGTAAAAATTTAAAGACAATTTGCACTGAGGTACGTCAGAAACGTCCTCACTGATCCTGTGCATCCTTTTTTGAGTATTATTGTCACTGAGAGACAAAGGGGGTAAGGAAAGACGATCCCAGCCTTTTGGAAGGCTGGGCAGAGCCCTGCAATCTGCCCATCTGTTCACAGGGAGGGATTACACCAAATCCCACTGAGCCTGCACACTCACAAATCCGGGAGGAGCAGTAATTGGCTTACTGGAGTTTGTTAGATTCATAATTTGATCACAAATTCCTCTCAAGGCAAGTTCATCCACGGCATTCATTCCTCTGCCTTCCCAACGGCTCATTTGTTCTGCAGCACTATAAATATTATGTGAATGAAAATCACAGGAAATGGCTATTCTGTGCTCCAGCGCTTTATTAAGAGATATCTATTTCCAAAAAAAAAAAAAAANGCTAATTATATCTGCATTTACACAGCTCCTTTCAGAAAGATTATCCAAGACTCTTTATAGAGCATCAAATGACAAGCCCAGAGCTCTGCCTATGTGCAACAATCAGATATATTCCATATGCAGCTGCCATAAACATTTCTATTCATGCCAGTTCATCTGTGCTGGGATTAACGGAGTGAGAAAAGCTGGCCAAGGACACCTATTTAAAGAACCAGGAGGTTTAAGTGGATGGAACCCGCACAGTAACTTCTCATCTAAAGCACAGCACAGCTCACGATGGTGTAACCTGGAATTCTCACTGCAAACACAATGCTTTGGGTCCAATCCTGCCCTTTCCTGCCTTGGAAATGATGCTGGATGTGCCAGGAGCACTTTTGGGGCAGGTCCTGAAAATACCTGCACAAAACCAGCAGGGCAAGGACTCCAAGCACGGGGGGGCTTTGCACAGAGTGGGATTTGGACAAGGTGCTCACAGGGACAAGACTCTGTCCCAGCTGGGAGGCTTTGGGGCAGAGCAGGAGGAAAAGCCCCCAGTGCAACATGGGGGCGTGGCCAGCCCAGCAGCCCTGAGCTGAAACAAGATTTCAGGGAAATACGTGGAATTTTCAGTGCCTAAATCAGACCCCAGACTGGAAATGCTCCTCTCTCACAGGGGAGCTCTGTGCTGCTGGCAGACCACGGGTGCTGCTGCAGTTTTGCCTCCTCATTTCCCAGCTCTGGCTCTGTGCACGTGCAGGACTTGGTGCCACCAAGGCTGAGAACCACATCTCGCACCTTAAGCCAGGTGAAATCCAGAGGCTAACATTTATAAATAGGCTTCCTCACACTTCACCTCCCGTGGCCTCCCTCCCACATCCCAAGCCCTGCACAGAATTGCTACTCCAGCTTTCTACAAACACTCAGCTGGAGCAGGGATGGAGATGCTCCTCATCCTCCACGAGGGAAATGAATCCAAGCTCCAGCCCCTCAGCACCAGAAGGAAACGAGCCCACAGCACTTCTGTTCGGCAGGAAAACACTCCAAGCATCAGGACAGCAACAACTCTGGGAGAGCCATTCCTCACCTGGCTGCTGAATCCCTGCCAGCAAAGCAGGTTTTACTGGGCTGCAAAGCCAGATTAAGAGATAACTCCTCGCTAGGCTGGTCCACAAAAAATGCAGGGAAAGTCCTGGGACAGAATCCCCCTTCTGCTGCCATGTTGGGCGCAGAAAACGCTGGCTCTGCTTAACCCTTGGAAGAAAGAGGATAAAAATCCACTCCTAAAGCCCCAGTCGGCTGGGTGGGCTCAGAGCTCTCCTTTCACCAGCCCTGAGGGACAGGATGCCACCCGGTGCTCCTCCTGCCCGGGGTCACCGTGTGTGGCATCTGGTGTCATGTTTACAGCGCAGGGCGTGGCACACAGAGAGGCGCTGGGGCTGAGCAGGGTGCCCAGGGAAGCGTGGTGGGAACATTGAGGCTGCCTGGTTCTTGCAGGGCCAGCATGTCCCAGTGAGAGCCACTGGGTGAGGATCCAGGGACCCCAAAAGATGCAGCAGGGCTGTAAAAATTCATGTCACCTTTGGAAAGGGGCAGAGGAATGTAGCACATAAAGCAAATACACACACACACACACATATATAAATGCAAATATAAAAAGCATGCATAGATCTATATACAGCTCATTAATACTCATTAATAAGTGCCTGGTAAATGGGTACATTTTACTTGGTGCAGTAAAAGTTCAGCAGCTCCCAACCCCTCTCCACCATTTTAAGCCCAGCCAAGGTTGGAACCCTAAACAAGCACTTCAAGCACAAGAAACTACTGAAGCCACAGTCACAGCAAACGTAGGAATTGGCGTTTTCCCTGTCCTTTCCCCCTCTGGATGCAGAGGCTGTGAGAGCTGTCCTGGCTAACAGGGCAGTGCCACCCCACTGCCACCTCCAAATGCCACGGCCTGGTCCTGGAGACAGAGTTCAGGTGCCTCTGTCCTGCAGGTGCTGTCAACAAGCAGGTGAAAGAATATCAGCCTTAAAAAGAGTTTTCTTCTGTGAACAACTGCTCAGCAAGGCAGGAACCCAACGGCTCCACGGCCGTGGCCTGGCTTCGCTCCCTACTACAACAACGAGGACGTCACCGGCTGAGCCGCGGATAAAGAACATTTTATTCCTGTCCTGCTTGAACCCAGCTCGTTTGGAGTTGTATCCCGCCTCCTTCTCCCCAGGTGAGCTGGCAGAGGCAGCAGGGGAAACACACAAACCCCACTTCAATTATTTGCTCATCTTTCCAGCAATAAAAGGGCAGAGAAAGGCACCACACAAAATTAAATGCTCTTTGGAGCAGAGGGGTATTTCAAATCCAAATATTCTTATGAGAGATTTGATATCTCCTCATCCAATAATTTTGGAAGAGCTGTAATCCTGTCTGGGAGACTTCCCTAACTGCTCCAGCAATAAACCAAACACTGCACCAGGGCTTTTCAGTATATTTGTTTCTCTCTCTGGTACCTTCTCCCACAGTCTGCTCACTTTCCAACAGCACATCCAAGGCATTCAGTTGTTATCTGCTTTTCACTACCTGAAATTTTAGTCTTCAAACAGCAATTCTTTAATGGTTTATTGCTCACAATTAAATTTTTGGAAAGGTAAAAGGCTCTCTTTGGAGGTGCTGCTTTAAAGCACCAGAGCGTGACACATCCAGTCCTACACAGTACACCATCCACTGAATTTCCTTTTAGCAGAACTCGTATGGTTTATATTATTATGCTTTATATTATTATGGTTTCTGTTATTATGGTTTATATTATTATTCTTTTCACACCCCACAGCCCCCATTAGGAGTTACCACACACGGAAGATTTACCCCCCAAAAAGTACTTTTTGTTCTCCAACCTGCATGGATTCTCCCCCAGGACACAATGGCAGCCTCCGTTCCGGCATTGACCCTTCCGGTTGGATCCTCATAGGAATTCCAATTTGGACAAGGAGCGCTTTTATTCCCGGAATTCTACAGAGCTGCAAGTTAGCAGAGGACTGTAAGTCCACTGCATGCTGGCTCCCTGTCAGTCAGGGCTAATTCCCACAGATTAGAGAAGGAAATCCGTACAGTTCCCCAGGTCCTAAACCCTACTGCTAAGAGAAGAACACTTTGCTTCTTCCCAAGTCATCTTTTTGGAGACAAAAGAAAAGGAATTGCCCATGAGTCATTGCTATCTGCACCCGAAGTATCAGAGGGGATGAACCAAGAGCACCAATCCCTGCCTGTGTGTCGGTTCCCAGACCACCCACTCCCAACACCGGGTGTGTTCACCCCAAATAACATCACGATCCCACAGTTATTGTTGTCAATAACAACCCCAGAGCCACAAATCCCTCCCCTCTGCTTTCCTGGTGTCCTCACACAACTGCTCTCCGAGGAATGCCGAGCACTGTTACTGTGAATAGGAGGGTTTGAATCACTGTGGAAGACAGAGACAGAAAATCGAGTTCATTCTGTTGTCTTTCAGCACAAAATGAAGATTTTCCCTGGATTCAGAGGAATATTTGCCCTCCTGATTCCTTGGTGCCTCTAGATGAGGGCTGTGGGTATCACTTGGCAGGGAGATCCTTTCTTTTACTTGAACTGAGCTCTCTTAGACTTTCTCAACACCTTCTCTGGTTCATGGAACCACAGAATATCCTGAGCTGGAAGGGACCCACAGGAATCATTCTGTCTGCACAGACACCCCAACAATCCCATCCTGTGCATTCCTGAGAGCGTTGTCCAGTTTCTCCTCCTCTCCAAGTCTCTTTCTCCCTCTGGAGACAGAGAAGTCTTGAATTATCACTGAGAGCTTCCTAGAAAAAGATGGCAAAGAAGTGCTCTGTTGTCCAACTCAAGTCCCACGCAGCACCTGCAAACAGCCCATCAGACACAGCTGCCAGGGAATCATGGAATCCCAGAATGGTGTGGGTTGGAGGGACCTTAAAGCCCATCCAGTGCCACCCCTACCATGGGCAGGGACACCTTCCACTATCCCAGGGTGCTCCAAGCCCCGTCCAACCTCACCTTGGACACTTCCAGGGATGGAGCAGACACAGCCTCACAGGAGAACCTGCAAGAGCGAAGAATTCCCTACTGTGCTCCAAACCCTCTTTCCCTCAGTTCTGGATAAAGGTGAGTTTGAAGGCACAGCTTTTCAAATCAGCCTTGCAAAAAAGCACCAGCTGGTACAGCTCTGAGGCTGCTCTTTTGGAGCTCTTTTGGATCCAAAGGTGGACGCCCTTGGATCACAGGAACAGACTGCCCAGGGCAGGGATGGACTCCCTATCCCTGGAAGCGTCCAAGGACCATGTGGATGCGGCACTTGAGGACATGGGTTAATGGTGAACACAATGGTTGATGGTTGGACCTGAAGACCTTAAAGGTCTTTTCCAACCTTAACGATCCTATGATTCCATGATTTCCCTTTTACTTGTGAGTGAATGGGAATATTCAGGATGAGAGTCTTAAAATATGACCAGGAGTTCACAGTTGTGCAGTTCTGAGCTTCTCCTAAGACACTTAGGGATTAAGTTCCAACGGAGACTTTGCCATCCGACCAACATGATGGCAGCGCTTCCGTTTTTCCCAACGCTGACTCTTGTACAAAGGTGAGTAGGGAGCCAATAATTACCTTTCCAGTGCCAAGGAGCTTATTGGACACGTGGCTGGAGCAGATTGCCTGGAGTCAGGAGGAGCAGGAAGGATGCAAGAAGGATCCCGGCTTCTCCACAGTGCCCGCGGCAAATCCCAGAGCGCTGAATTTGCAGCTTCCCTGCCTCTTTCCTAAAGCTGGCAGGTTTTGCTTCTTAAAATGCTCTGCATAGCTTGTACTTATTCACAGTTGGAAAATTCTTGATTGGATAAACGTTGGGCAGCAGGGAAAACGTACAATGTGTGTTTAACATATTTCCCTTCGCACTTGTTATCCAGCTGAGGAAGGAAGATTGGAAGCACTCGATGCCTTCACCTTCACCTCCTGGAATCATTTCCATGTTAATGTGTCATTATGTGATAGACTGAGAACAAGGGTCAAGCAGCTCTCAGAAGTAGGAACACTGCGCAGTACTGGGAAAGTTAATGGAAACATATTTAAAGCATATTGGAAAGAACAAAGGTGGATTAAAAATACCTTTAAGTATTCCCCAAATTCATCTTTATGTTGATTCTGGTCTTGCAGGAAACGCGATAAAATACTTCAGACGGACCTGAGGGGGTTTTAAGAACTATACAGAAAACACTGAAGTCATTAACATTCCAGTTTAAAATCTTTTGCAGATAACCCCCGTATCCCTTTTCCATCTCCACTGCTCTCTCTCTCACATTTCTAATTTTTATACTGGAATATTCCAAAGCTGGATGAAACGCCTCCAGAGAAAAGTACAGCAGGAAGCCCCATCGGTGTTTGGCTGAACCAAGCAATAGTTAGCCCGTCTCCAGGTATCCAGGTCTCCATGTATCTGCTGGAATAAGAGAAAGGTGGCTTCTCCCCATACTTTGGCCATTTTCTACCTGAATCCTCCATACCTGCAACCCTTACACAGGTTGTGCTGACAGAGTAACTGTTCAGAAGTATCCTTGCCAGGCTCTCTTGGGTGAGACGACAAAAACAAGGAAGCAACCTGTGCTCCCCTGGCACTTTCCAGCATCCCTGTGCCCCTATTTTTGCTCTCTCTCATATCACCACACGTATGAAGCCACTTCCACTTGCAGAACCACTACAGATCCCTCTTGAAACCTCTCCTGAACTCTCCTGCTGTAATTGCTGAATCCAAGTGGATCCATGGAGAACACTTTTGTAATGCATTATTTTTACTCATATTTATATTTTATCGTAAAAATATAACTCAAAACATGGTCCGGATCTAAAAATGCCTTTTCTCTCTCCCTGCTAAATGCTAATTACGCCTGTGTAATTTGTCTAGATCAAAATAGCTCCCTTGCTTTAAGCTTAATGACTTCTTATCCTTATTGTCTCCTTTCTTCCCAACTCTCCTGGTACTTCCCCATGTTGTTAACTCTTCATTCTCAGGATATCTTCACCAAACCTTCAGCTAGTTCCAAAAATCAATGATGCATCTGTGTTCATCCTTCCTTGCCATCCCCCAGCTTTCCAGCTCCTGCCTTTATTCCCTCTGTGCCTGCCCCAGTTCCAACCATTCCCTTCTCCTCCTCCTGCCTCTGGAGCACCTCCCTGGGACCTCTTCCTTTTCTTCTATGCTGGTTCCTCCTCATGTACTTGGATGATCCACTTCTTCTGCTCCCACCTTCCTCTCTCTGTCCTCCCCTTGGCTGTCCCCACCTCCCCTCACTGGCTGTTTTGAGGGGCTCCTGGGGGATTCTTCCAGCTGCTGAGGTTGCAGTGCTCACATCCTGAATTCCATGGAATCCACTTCTACCCTGTGGCATTTCTCTCCTTACCCCTTCACCAGTACTCCCCAGTATGGTCTGCAACAGCCAGCTTTTCCCAAACTTTCAGAATTTCCAAACTTAACCCTCAGCTGGATGTTAGCTTTCCTACTTCTGTGTTTTTCCACAGGCAGATACCCACTATCCTTCACCTATTTCACTGCTGGTGCACTTCCACCTCTTGGATTCACATCCACTGGGCAGAAGTATCCATGGAGACTGAACTCTTGTCTCAGGTGTGCCAGCATCTGGAAGCAGCCCTGTGTTTGGCCGAGGGAGATCAAGGATCCACATCCCTTTTTCCAGCACTGAGTCCAGATGTTTTGGCACAGAGAGCTTTGGCTGCTGGTGAGAGACCCAGATTTACTCCTAGAGTTAACTTCACACTTCATTCCCCTCTGCTGAGCCAGGCTGGGTCAGATGGGATCCTGGAATAAAGGAAGTAATGCTCACAGCCCAACAGAGTCTGGATTCCTCCTGTCCCACCTCCTTCCTCTCCAAATAAAAAAAAATAATGGGGAGAGTAAGGAGTAACCCACAAGTAGACCACACCCCGAGCACAAGGTGAACCAAGGCTGAAAAGCAGAAACCAAGCATTGTATTCCCTAAGGGAATACGGGGATTCCTAAGGGATAGTGGTGGGAAAGCTGCCAGTCCCTAGTGCCTATGGAAAACCACTCCTGAGTATTTGCCCCAGCTAAACCTAAGAGTAACCTTGGAGTAAAGTCAGCCCGGGGCTCAACAGTGATCACTGTAATGCCCTCAAAATGCAGCTCAGACTGAGGGAATTTATCTAAATAAAGGACTTGGTTGTACCCACAATGGCCATGACATGAGCAGGCCAACATCAAACACAGAGCAGCAAAAGCAGCCCACAGCACAGGAATACTGATGATCCTGCCCATTCCTGGGCTGCTCTGTCGTGTTTGGCAGCAGATTAACAATAATAACAAATGGTATTCAATAAGCTCCAAATGGGAATCACTGGAACGGTTCGCATTCTCGATGATAAGTGTAACAGATCTCAAGTATCAGGTTGGTACCAATCTTTGTGTAATGAGACAGCAGCTCATTAACGAACAAATACTGAGATTTTGTTTGTGTTGTACTGGATTATCACAGAATCCCAGGCTGGGCCAGCCTGAAGGGAGCACAGTGGGCAACCTGGTGGCACCTCCCTGCTCCAGCAGGGCCATCCCAGAGCCCAGGGCACAGCATTGTGTGCACACAGCTCTGGAACAGCCCCAGGGAGGAGAGCCCACAGGCTCTGGGGACAATCTGTGCAGGGCTGGGCACTGCCCAGGGCAGAAGTTCTGCCTCCTGTGCAGGGGCAATTGCTGCCATCAGTCCCTGCCCGTTGCTCTGGGGCCATTGCTGGGCCCCCGCAGCAGAGGCCGGGCCCTGCTCGGAGCCCTCCCTGCAGCCAGGGCCAGCCAGGCCCGAGGGCCCCTCTCAGCTGGGGCTCCTCTCGAGGCTGAGCAGCCCCAGCTCCCTCAGCCTTTCCTGGGCACGGAGATGCTCCGGGCCCTTCCTGGGCTCCGCAGCCTCCGCCGGCCCCGCTCCAGGAGCTCCCTGGCCCTGCCGTGCTGAGGAGCCCAGAGCTGGGCACGGCACTGCAGAGGTGCCTCCAGGGCTGGCCAGAGGGGCAGGATCCCTCCCTGCCCTGCTGGGAATGCTCTTCCTGCTGCCCCCAGGATCCCATTGGCCTCCTTGGCCCCAGGCCACTCTGCTGCCTCAGGGACAGCTCGGTGTCCCCCAGGACCCCCAGGCCACTCTGCTGGCTCAGGGACAGCTCGGTGTCCCCCAGGACCCCCAGGCCACTCTGCTGGCTCAGGGACAGCTCGGTGTCCCCCAGGTCCTTCCCCTCAGAGCTGCTCCAGCAGGTCCCCCCACCTGTGCTGGTGCCCAGAGCTGTTCCTGCCCAGGTGCAGGACCTGCATTTCCCTAGTTGAGTTTCAAATAGTTCTTCTCTGCCCATCTCTCCAAGCTGTTGAGGCCCTATAAATAATAAATAATAAGTCCTCTATTGTTCCACATTCAGAAGCAAAATTGACATCTTAAACCCCAAATCTTCCCTCTCAACCTGTGGGCTAAAATGTCATGTCACCTTTTTGACCCCTCAGTGGAAATTTAATTGTGAAGTGGGAGCATTAGATCTATACCCAATTATTATTTTCAAGGGAGAACAGCACTTCATTTTGTGATTTATACATTTATACTCAGTGCAACTGAACTGTATTAATTTTAAATCAGAATAATATTAGGAAGTGAACATCCTGCTGAGTACAACACGATAGAAATAAGAAATGTGAGGGCAGGGTGAACATACATCCATTCATCATGGAAGCCTCTATTTCTAAAAAGCCGCACATTCTTGGGGAGAGGGAGGAAATATTTTCATTTATTTAAGAACAGCAAGAAATTCTTACAATGGCAAGTTGTATATGAGCATTCTCTTTGCCAAGCAGCACCTGGCTTTGCTTAGGGATATTTGCTTATACTGGGGAGAGAAACTGTTCTGGTAATTCAGAAAACACTACAACAACCTTTCCACCTAAATTCACTTTTAGGCTGAGTAATGAAAAATGTCAATCAGAAAGGGAACTTTTGGGACAATAAGCCCTGAAGACACTTCACCAAAGACCTGCATCTCATTTTTACTAGATCCAAACTCGCATTACATCTTGCGTTGTTTTGAGCTTTTAAACTTTGCTATGACAATCCTCATTTCTTCACTACATTCCCATTCTAGAATGCAACATGGCAAAGGCTGATTTTTCATCCTGTCCACTCCACCCTGGGCACTACCTTGGTCAGAGCAGCACCTTTAACAGAGAACTTCCTTCTCCCACACACAGCTATGAACCTCTGGGCAATTAGTGTCATTACAACTTTTATCCGCGTAAAAAAATAGGAAAGAAATGTTTTCTTTCCTTTGCAAGAGCCATCAGCCGTGCCCAGTGATGATCTATTGTCTTCCTGGCTCCACCAAAACCTTTGGCTGTTTCGAGTGCATGATTTATATTCCCTATCATCACTTAACTTGCTCATAGCCTTGCTGTTCAGTACCTGGAACCCAGCAGATTTTCCTCCACAGGACTGTTCCCAGGAATACTCCATTTCACAAATCAAAGACAGTCAAAATAAAGGATGAAAGTTGACTTTTTTTCTCCCTACAAAATAACAAGTTGTCTTTGGGAGGATTCAAAACTTCTGTCTTCACAATGCAAAATGCCAGTGGATCAAAACAGGCAGAAATGGTGTCCAGCAAAGTCAAATGAGATCAAAACCAGGACAAAAAACATTGGATAAGAGTAAGTTACAGTGAGATTGGGGTGGTGGGAATCCCCTGAGACCTGACCAAGACTCTCGCATTGGAGAGGCTGCAGAAATGAAATCTCCTTTTTTCCCCCCAGTATCTCTATGTATGAACTATTTTTTAGGTCCTTACAAGCAACAGGAATTGGATGATGAAGTCACTCTCCCCATCTCTCACCGCCATCTGCTCCAAAAGAAAAGCAAAAAAACCAAACCTCTCAGAAATCCTTTGTGTTCGCAAAGAAATTCACGCTCCCAGTGCAGGGATTTTGACCCAATCCTCTGATTAGCATGAACACCCAACTTCCCATGTGGCCAAAAACACCCTTGCAAATCGAAGGCGCCGTGTAAAAATAATCACAGTGACAATAACAACACTAATAATGAGGATGGAGATCTTTCTAAACCATGAACAAATGTTGATTTTACTCTAAAATTAACTCATGGAGAATGGGAGCATTTTTGTAATCCTTGTGTTCATTGTTGACTTCCTCTGTTGAGCTTTTTGGATGCTATTTCTGAGAGGGAAGAATGAGTCACTGTCTTGTCCTGCGATGAGCCCTCGGGTGGAGTTGGATGTGAGCTGGCACAGAAGGAATTTGGGGGCAGGTGCTTCTCAGAAGACCACAACAAACACCCAGCAAGGAGCAGTGGAGCCTCAATCCTGGGATCAAATACAACATGAGGAGTAAAGATGCTTAAGAACAGGACAGACAAGGAGAGCTTTGATCAGATGGTGCACCCCACAAGAGCAAGGCACCCTGATAACCCTCTCGAGGATTTGAGAAAGGGCCAGGAGTGGCTCCATGGCTGCTGAGGTTTGCCAGGAGGGTGTGTTCACTCAGCAATTTTATTTCCCTGCAGCCACTGAATGCTCACTTTTTTGAGAAAATCCATATGGCACTGAAAATTTTCTGAAGTGTCTCCATTTCAGAGCTCGTTTAGCTTCACCTGCCAGGAGGCCATGAGAGAGTCGAGTGTGCCTGAGCTTTGGGGACAACCTTCAGCAGAGAACCAAGTGTGCCTGAGCTTTTGGGACCATCTTTGGCAGAGAATCAGGTGTGCCTGAGCTTTTGGGACCACCTTTGGCAGAGAACCAAGTGTGCCTGAGCTTTGGGGACAACCTTCAGCAGAGAATCAGGTGTGCCTGAGCTTTTGGGACCACCTTCAGTAGAGAATCAGGTGTGCCTGAGCTTTTGGGGGCACCTTCAGCAGAGAATCAGGTGTGCCTGAGCTTTTGGAGCACCCTGAGGAGAGAATCAGGTGTGCCTGAGCTTTTGGGAGCACCTTCAGCAGAGAATCAGGTGTGCCTGAGCTTTTGGGACCACCTTCGGCAGAGAATCAGGTGTGCCTGAGCTTTTGGGACAACCTTCAGTAGAGAATCAGGTGTGCCTGAGCTTTTGGGGGCATCTTCAGCAGAGAATCAGGTGTGCCTGAGCTTTTGGGGGAACCTTCAGCACAAGTTATGGTCAGGATGGGTTAAATGGGGGTTTCCAGGGCCTAGATCATGGGGGAAATCCCCTTTGAGCAAACAGCTGAGCAGTCAGTGCCACAAATGTTCATGCAGAGCCCAGACTCCAAGGTACCTCTTACCCTGAAATATCAGCAGACAAGAAAGTTTTTGTGATTCATAATCACTGCTTCTTTCTTGAAAAGCTGCGGCTTTGAAGACCTTGCAAAGCCTCATGAACTAAGGAGCTGTTTATGCCACCTCTTTACTTACAAAAGTCAGAAGTTTCTCGGAGCAAAGAGCCAAAAAAAGCACAGCTATTTCCATGTGCAGAACTACCCAGTATGCTGCCGCCTTCCTCATCTCTGGCCCAAATCCAACACAGCAACAGGTGACCCCAGTGGTTTTTGACCCTCACATTTAGGGCAGCAGCCTCTACCCCAGTCCTAGAATTTCACAGCTTTTATAGCCTCCAGCCCAGAGCAGATCCAACACCTGACACAACCCCAGGGCCTCTCAAAATTAATGACAGCACCCAAGGATGCTCCTGATTCACCCCATGTGTTTCTGTAGTCACTTAGCACACAGGCGACACTTCTTTGTCCTGAATCTGACCAGAATGAGAACAGTGTGGAGGTATTTAGGACTCTGTGTTTTGGAGGCCAGTGAATAAGGATCAGCAGAATGGATTCAGCGGGCTGGGAGGAAGTGCAGAGGTTAGTTTTCCTCACTTCTCTCCATACCCAAAGCAGCGAGCGTTAATATCCCACCCAGGCTCAGGGGTTACAGACTCCAGCAGGGCCAAGCTCTTCCTTTGCTTTTATGTTTGCTATAAAAGGCTTTAGAAGCCTCAGCACTGATTCCTAAACACACCCAAACCCCCAGGAACACAGGATAACTGAGGAGCTCCTTGTACAAAGAAACTTTATCTGCCTTTTAGAATGTCCTGTTCCCTTTGCCCAACGCAATTCCGACATTGCTGCAGGACATCGCACCCACAAAACCCTTTAACGTGGCCCTTCTGGCCCAAGTCATCTGCTAATGTCCCCAGTTAAGTGATCTAAGCCTGGCCTCAATCTTCTGTTAATGAAAGAGAAGGAAGAGGATACTTTAACTGCTATTATTAGCTCTTAGTACCTGTCCGAAGAAAACAAAACAAAACAGAGCCTTTAATTCCCCAGGTTCCCCAAGGGAATCAGCCCATGCGAAACAAACTCACGGTGGGTGAAAAATAGTGTGGCGCCCTGGGATTTCTTCCCTTAAGTGTCTGCTTGAGGAAGCACCTTCCATCTACATCAGAAAAAACCCCAGTAGTGCTATAATTTAATCTTTACACTCGGCAAACTGAATGTTAACTGCTGTAATTTTACCTGGAGCTCCGGGATGGTTCCCTGGATTGAGTTAGGGCAGGATTTTGGCACCAGCTTAAAAATCGTTCTGCAACATGAGCACCTTTGTGTTGTCCATCATCTTCACGTGGTGCAGTGGGTGCTCTCACCTTACTCCAGCTCAAATGTTCCGTGTGCTCCAGAATTTGGAGTTTCCCGGCTGTCCATCCCTGCAGAGGCACATTCTGGTGCTGGGCCCACCTCAGGGATGGCCCTGGGGCACGGGAGAGGGCTCCTGCACTTTATCAAAGACACCTCAAGAAGCTGAGATAAGCCTGAGGACTTTGACTGGTATCTTTAAAACTCCACTAAAACAACCTGGAAATGCTCCCAAGCTCCAGAACTCCCATCCCTGAAAACGAACGCTGATTTCCTGCCGTGTTTTCATCAATCTGCAAGGAATCTGAATATTTTTTTAGTAATTACTAAAAATTTAGGTCAAATATTTCCTACAAGGTGGCCTCCAATATTTGATGACTGTAGAAAAGGGTAACATATGCGATTGCTTGATTGCTCCCCTAACGGGATGATGGATAATTAACCATTACAGGGTAAGTGATATGTACGTAACTGGATTAGGTGCTTAAAGTCCAGCCTGTGCCCCTCGGATAAACTGGTTCCATACACTCTCGGAGCACAGCACATGCTGCCATTTCAGCTGGATTTTCCTCTCATATTCATTATGCAGCCGGATTAATTTAGGGAAAGAGTGATTCACTTCCCAACTAATTGACAAAGAATTTTGAAATCTCTACGAATGCAGATCTTTTGAGATCTAAAGAGATCTTTTGAGATCTAAAGAGAGAAGAAAACAATGCAATGTTAATTTAAGTTTACTTTTCTCGACTTCTCTCCCAGGAAGTTACGAATCCCCTACTTTGATATTTGTCTAATTAAATAAAGGCAAACGAGAAAATACGGAACTCTTCCACAAGCAATCTTTCAGTCAGGCATTCTTTCCACTTTAGAATTTTTTTTTTTGACAGAAAACCAGATTTTCTAAATATATTAATGCCTACTGCTTGTAGGTTACATTGTGAATGACAAACATCAACAATTAAACTTTGAATCTGGCCTGGGGCTGGCTGGATCTTACTGCTTCCGAGTTTTTAATATCTTTCAGATTGCTGAAAGCTCCCGAGGGGGAAGGATCGCCACTGTTTTCCCACAGATAATTTCTAAAGAACCCCCCAAAAAGGAAGATTTGTATAAGAACAAGCATAAAACCATTGCATTTTCCAAGCTTTCCCAACTTTTCTCATTTCTGTTTCCAAATTCAGCAATACACTGATCTCTGCCCAATGATTTTGGTGTCCTGTTGTTCTCCACACTCCTTTCCTGCAGCGACCACATTTCTCAATGCCACACTTTAAATACTGATGGTTTATTGCTGTCTAAAGCCAACTGAGAGATATTTGTAAGACAAGAAACTTGGTTCTCATTTTTACTTCAGCCATTACAACAGATTGGTGTTGAGGGGATTTGTGTAGCTGAGGCTGCTCTGCAAATAATTCAAAATGCAAAAAAAAAATCTTGGAACAGGACAAGACAAACTGCAAAAATGGGTTTGGGTCACACACACCGAAAAAGTCCTCCTTTAAATCATCGAATCCCAGAATGGTTTGGGTTGGGAGGGACCTTAAAGCCCATCCAGTGCCACCCCTGCCATGGGCAGGGATACCTTCCACTGTCCCAGGCTGCTCCAAGTCCCACTGTCCAGCCTGGCCTTGGACACTGCCAGGGATCCAGGGGCAGCCACAGCTGCTCTGGGCACCCTGTGCCAGGGCCTGCCCACCCTCCCAGGGAACAATTCCTTCCCAATATCCCATCTATCCCTGCCCTCTGGCAGTTTGGAGCCATTCCCCCTTGTTCTGCCACTCCAGGCCCTTGTAAACTGTTCCTCTCCATGTTTCTTGTAGGTCCTTCATGTACTGAAGAGCCACAATAAGGTCACTCCGGAGGAAGTCTCCATCTTCCCATCTACTGTGATATGCAGTAAAATTGCCTCTCTGATATCTGGGAAAACCAATAAACCTCCTGGTGTGGCAAGAAAATGAATAAATCAGGGTCAGTTTGCAGCAGAAACACTTCCATCACTTAAGAAATATTGCAAAACACTACTTCTGTAACCCTTACCCTTTTATGTAAATAAACTTTCACTTGATTACATCAATGAATTGCCAGAAAAAAAATAGTCTATGTCATATTTCTCTAATCCACTCAGCCCATTTTAAGGAAATCTGGCCAAATTTCCTTACCAGAAAGCTGAGAGATAAATATAGAATATCAAACCCTACTTCTCTGCCATCTTTCATATTAAGACTCAGTGCCAAGAGTTTTCTCCTTTTTCACAATTCCAAAAAGGCAGGAGATTGAAATCCTGTAATTTGGGATGAAAATATGATTCTATGAAGAGAAAAATACCGAAAGAGCATTTGATTAATTCCTGCTTTTCCCTTCTTATCAAGCTTGCTAAGACAGCACCAGTTGCATTTTTAGCCAGCCTGCCTTCCTTCCTTCCTTCCTTCCTTCCTTCCTTCCTTCCTTCCTTCCTTCCTTCTTTATCTTACAAACACCACCCACATCCCTGGGCTCCAAAGACAAGAGCAATGTTAATACCATTTCACTGAGACACAAACGTGGATCATTCCTTGTTTTCCAATGGGGGAAATGAAACTCGCTGGAATTAAGAAGGCAGGAGAAAATCATTGGGAAATGATTTTTGGAAACAGCAGGAGACCTGGGAAATGTCTGTGCATTGCTATGAAGGTGTGAGGCTTGAGTGCACTCTTTGTAAACCAAGTTTCTTTCAGAGCCTTTTATCCAAACTCCACCTCAAAGCAGCAGATGTTGGAGCCTTTCCTAAACGTATTTACAGGTATTTATGAAAGCAAATGCAACGGGAGGTTCCCACGTCACTTTAGAGTGGTCAGAAAAGAAGACTGGGCTTTGCAATGAACTGAGTTAGAAATAGAACATTTCCATGACTCATAGCAGTTATTCCTGGGAGACAACGTCTGCTGCCGGGGGGTTAAATCCAAATGGTTTTTTGTAAATACGCATTTTGTTGCCACTTAGGAAACTGCAGAGGTGACAAGGAACAGACAGCAAATGCAGAAAGCAACAGTTGGGAAATGAGGCAGCACAGGAAAGCCACGATAACACAAGAATTTGACTTGAACACTTATTCCATCCCAAACCAGGCCTTCCGCCTATTTAAATACGTAGCGCCCATGGCGCCCTTCCCCCGAGAATCAGCACCTAAACCAACCATTCCAGATAAATCATGGCCTGCCTTGTTTGTGCATCATTTAGTCTCAGATACTTCAGGGGAAATTGCAAAAATAGAGCCAGCCTGCCAGGTGACAGCTTGCCAGGGAAAATAATTGGCACCGTGCTCGGAGGTGCACGATACCTGCTCCTCCATCATGTGCTAACAGGGAAGGCTAAAACCCAGTCAGCCTCACCCTGCCAGGCCTCCAGGTGAAAATATTCCCATTCCTACAGAAACAGGAGATCTGGAGGCGAATGCCATGCATTACATTTATTATGATAAAAGGTGTTTGTGGTGATTTATGGGAGGTGTGGAATAGGCTGATTCTCGGCGCCAGCATTCAGCTGTTTCCTCCTGGAGCTGGCAAAGGGTTTCAAGGCACATGAAGAGTTTCGGGAGAAGTAAAGAGCTCTGTGTTTGCACATCTGTGCATTTAAAAGCACCGAATGTGGAGGTTGCCCAGAGAAGCTGTGGCTGCCACATCCTTGGCAGTGTCCAAGGCCAGTTTGGACAGGGCTTGGAGCAGCCTGGGACAGTGGAAGGTGTCCCTGCCCATGGCAGGGGTGGCACTGGATGGGCTTTATGGTCCCTTCCAACCCAAACCATTCCATGATTCTGTGGCAAGAGCTGTGCAAAAGTTAGCAAAAAGTGTGACTTAATATAAAAGAATTCCCCCAAATTTTCAAAATGTTTTAAAAACATCAGCTGTGTGCTACACTGCCCATCACTCAGTTTTCAAAACATTTCCCAGGATTCCAAAGCAAACACTACACTGCAAGTAAATTTTAAAAAAAATCTGTTTTTTCTCCTTGCATGCAACAGATCACACAATTTTTTTCCCATTTTGAACTAAGTAGTTAAGACTCAACGACGACAGAGTCATAAGAAGCACAATTAGCAAGCAGGTTGTGCAGTGCTAAATTTGTGTCATCTTCGCGAGCGGTAAAAACCCTCAGTGCTGCTGGATTTACAAACGACTTGCAGGGAACTCATTGCTAGGTGTGCAAAGGAGAGAGAATTCTGAAACCACCTTAGCTGGAAAGAAGAATCCCAGTGATTCAGCTCCAAGGCAGTTGGAAGGTGAAGAGCAGCAAACTGTGGTGCCCAGCAGAGCAATCAATATCTACCGAGATTAGAATGATTTCCCAGAAGGTGTTTGACAAAGGCAAGAGCTGCCAAATTCCTCTCGTTTGTCCATCATCTCCCCAAGGGGAGACCTCACCGTTCATCCCACGACAGCTCAGTTTCCCTGGGAGCCTTTGGTCAGTATCCCCAGCCAGTGCTTTTGGAAAGGCAGCCGCATATCTTTGTCCTCAGACTTGGTGACAGCTCTGAGGAAGCGCATCGTGGTTGTAAGGAAGGGCTCACCTTCCAAACAGGAGCTTGGCATCCTGCTCCAGCTTCTCCGTGGTGATACAGATGCAAAATATTCATCCTGCTTTCCTATTCTGGCCTTATTTCCTCTGACTGTTCCTTTTGTGTCTCTGTTACTCATCTCCCAAACTCTGTGGCCAGAGTTTTGCACCTGGTGTGCTTGTGAAAGAATTCCTTGGTTCTCCTGCCCTGCTCAAATTGTTCTCCCAGCCCTCTCCTGGCCCCTTACTGTTTAATCTTCCACATATTGTTCTTTTTCTTCTCTTGGACACAGCCTCAGCTTTCTGCAGCCCTCTTGAATTTCTAGCAACCACCCATTCCCTGCTTCCAGCCACTGAAGGTTCCTTCTGGATTCTCTCATCTCTCTTTTGGTAGTCAGCATGTCCAGAACATCCCATGGGACAAATTGTATCCCTGCTATCTGCAAATATTCAAATTGAGAGTTGTTCCTAACTCAATTAAAAACAAAAGTTGTTTCCTTTTATTAAGTTCATGGAATCCCATAAAGGTTAAGGTTGGAAAAGCCCTCTAAGATCAACAAGTCCGGCTGTCAACTAGCACCACCGTGGTCACCACTAACTCATGTCCCCAAGTGACACATCCATAGGATTTTTTGAACATTTCCAGGGATGAGGACTCCACCGCTTCCCTGGGCAGCCCCTTCCAACACTTGTCAGTGTCTTGGGTTACAATGTAAGATGTGACCGGGGGTATGTATTCTATCACCATGTTCATAAGCTGTTAAAGCAGGTGGGGCAGTGCTCGTTATCTCCTTCATGACTCATCCCTGATAACTCCCTCCGGGGGATATCTTTGGCTAATGGGCCATCAAGGCCTTACTGCATGATTTATAAAATTATATCATCCCATTGTGAGATGCTCCATCCAGGGAGAGGAACCAAGCATTCCCACCTGGATATAATCTGAGATTTGGAACCACAGAGGCACTACCCACCGGGTTCCCAGAGGACAAGAGCTCCATAATCACCCCTGGACCTCCAGAGAAGGACCAGACTTTACTACAGGATCACCACTTAGACAGAATCACAAGGACTGCAGCCACCACCCTGCCCAGCAGGGTGTCAGGTCGTATCCTGACTCTGTCAGGTTAAGCCAGTGTTTCTGTATAATTGTCTTTATCTTAATTTTCCTATTAAATTGTAATTCTGACTTGGAATCTCTCACTGGTTTTCTTTCAAACTAGCACAGACAGCCAGGAAGGAAACCTGCATTCAGATTATAGACAATGTTTTTAGGGGACTTTAATGGGAATCCCTTTCCAAGCCCACACTGTCCAGTCTGAGGTTTGTATTCCGGAACATCATGGAGACCATAAAAAACCTTCATTTAGGTCAAGAGCTCAGTAAATTCCAGAATGTAAGAAACCTTTGTGCATTTACAGAATGTTTTTCCTTAGTACTGAATTCCTGGGTTTTGATGGACAGTGTATGAGCACAAATGAGAAATAAACATGAATTTAAAACTTCTTTTTGCCCTGCTGTCCATACCTGAAGTTCACAGCACCAAATTTAAGCTAAAATCTCAACCAAGGGGCAGGTTTTATATAGAAAAGATGCCCTCATTCTTGGGATCTCCCATTTCCGGCATGTTCCCATTTCTATTTATCCACAGAAATTGGGTAACAGGCACAATTACAGGACATTTCCAAAATTCCTACCAAAATTGTTCACCTATAACCCTTTGTAACTGTTGATGAGCACAAACTCATGGAGCAAAGGTGAGTTTTGCTGTCTCACCCAGCCACAATCCTTCATTTCTGCCCCCAAACTGATAAAAAGATCTCCATGACTGAAAGCAGCAACTTAGAAACTCCACGTTGAACTGTTTTTATAAAGCGAAATTAAGATTAGCAAACTTTTTAGATACAGAGGTTTTACAGCTTTTTTTTTTTTAATTATAAAATTATAGACAAATTGCAACACCAAGGCAATTTAGGGAAATAGCTAAAATAATATCAGGGCTTCACTGCCTGAGAATTTAAATGAGGCATTAATTAGTTCAAGACAATATTGAAAAATAGAACCATCTTGTACCTTATTCAAAATGATCAGCACCATCCACTGGAGCCAAATCTCAGCATCATTAAATAAGTCTTCAGAAACTAATTAAAATACTTGAAATGTGCAAAGGCAAAGAATTCTGCCTTTTCAATCTCTCTAAGCCCACAAGAAGTCCAGGACTAAGTAATAAGAAATAGTTTTGTGGCTGTTGATACAGACATCTCTCCTTAAAATTCCTCTGCTTTTACTTGTTTGGAATGGATGTCACTGCCACCGCCCCTGAGCAGAGCCATCCTCCTGCCCAAATCTGCCTTTTACTTTTCCCTTTTTCATTCTGCCAAGTAATGCCTTGCTCTCTATAAGTCCCGTTCAACAGCTCTGCCAAGGATACAGCCGCTGTTTCTATCAGCTGAAACTCAAATTTGGCCAGGCAAAGTTGCCAAAGCAATGGAAAATGCGGGAAGCCCTGGCCAGACAAGTGAGAAGAGCAGTTCTGTGCATATTTAAACATTCATAGCAGTGATATCTCAAATTTCAACTTAGATTGCACCACTTTTTGTGAGAAACTCTAATATTTAGCCAGAAAACCTTTAGCTCCAGGATACATTTTACTACTATTCAGAAAGTTTTTTTGTTGTGCTTATAAATTAAGGTCACTTCAAAACCTGGATAGTTTTGTTGGAGAAAAGTGAAACGATCCAAAAAAACCAAGGAATACTCCTGTGCTATTGGATATTCGGGGAAAATAATATTTTGCTGTTCTGTACTTTCCTGTCAGAACTTATCAAAGCAGCAAAAGCCTTTTCTTTTTTTATATTTTGATATCTTTATCCTGTTTGCAAGTCTCTAGGACTAATTAAATGCAGAGCTGCCTAAGTGGTGGAGTATTTTGATGCATAGATTTGTCCTGTTCTCTGCCAGTTGGTCTCTACCCAAGGATCTCAATGAAGGAACTTCCAGATTATATGGAAAAAGGGAGGGCGGGGGGGAATGCAGCAGCACAGTGATAGAGCTGACAAAAAGTGAATCTTCCTGGTTAAACTGCTCATCATACTCACATTGATAGTCCCTAGAGCAACCAGAGGCATTTCTTAATCAGAGAGTGCCGGAAGAGCCAAAGTTCAGAAGTGTGGCCCAGGCAGGTGAGAAATGGCAAGCACAGAAAATCCCACAAAGACGTGTCCTTAAGGAGTCAAGCAACACAAATCACCACCTGAGCAGCACATTAATCCCCATCTCCTGCAGACTCGAGTGTGACACGTGAAGATCTCTCTCCCAAGCTGATTATCTGTATTTCCTTCACACCCTGACTCCAGCTCATCTCCTCACCCTCGCTGCTAATTGGTTTTCATGCCCAAAACACATCAGCAGAGCCACTGCTCCTCATCTTAGCCCAGTCCTTGTCACCTCCACACGTCAAGTGCAGGCAGCTAATTCTCATCAATCCACTTCTCGCTCCCCAGCAGCTCTTTTCCTGTTTGACCCTGTCACCAAAACTGCAGGAATAAAAGAAACTCTCCACACCATCTTTTAAGTATTAGAGAATCAGGCATTACTTAATTGCGGCCAGGATGTGCCATGGAAATCATCCCATCCACACATAGCCAGGGTGTGCACTATTAATTATTCCATCACGCCTCATTCTCTACCAGACTTTTCCCATATTTATACCTAAAAAACCCAAAGAAATTCTCATTCATTGGTTCTACGTTGCACAATTCTTAGCATCCAATTTCCTATTGGTTATTGATCCCTTCGCCTTCGATGCTAATTTGGTCCTCATTCTCTGGTTCTCTTATCAATCTCTCCCCAGACCAGGGCGTGATGTCTGTTTATGTCCATTTCTCTCCTCTGTATCTTCTCACTACTCCCAACCTGGAGAGGTTAAACTCTCAGAGTCTGGGAATCTTCTTTTTGTGGATTGAGGCCTAGCAGGCCTCACCCAGCGCAACTCAAACCCTTGGAGTCTTTTGAAGAAAAACTTCAATTCCCCTTCCCCTTTGGCAAAGGTGAACAAACCCCTGACTAAAGTTACTTAAAAAAAATTCCAAAACTTATATAATTTCCAACAACCCCACTGCAAGGTGCCTCAAAAAGCTCTCAGGCAGCTGGGGCTGAGTGTTTTCCAAGCCAGTGCTCCCCAAAAGTTGACTCGGGGTGCTCGTGCTGTGCTGTGCCACTGCAGTGTGGTGACATTGTTGTGAAACACAACAAAATGTGGCCTTCCAGAATGTCTGGTGCTGCCAGGATAATGTTCCATCATTTCTTGCTTTGTCCTGCAGGATTCAGCTCGAAGGTGGGGTCACTTTTATCCCTGCACATGCAGTTATTCAGTTATTGTCCTACCTGGCCTTTCTTTAAATTCTGGAGCATTCTCTTGCACACTACTGGATTTATGGGGATTAAATCTTCCTACACAGATTGTTGGAAACTCATCCTGAGAGCTCAGCTCATCCATGTGATTTTAAATGTGCTCACACTGATATTTTCTATTTGTAGCTCTGGCAATTAAAAATCAACAGGAAATTTATGCTACTTTGAAACCAGGCGTGGTACCGAGTCTTTCAGGCAGAGGCATCCCTGGTGAGATGGTGTTCCATCACCAGTAAATATGTCCCAGTTTAATCCAAATAAGTCCTTCATCATTTCATTACTCTACTTTTTATCTTGCGCTATTTTGCAACGGTTCGGTCCTTGATTCTTTCCCAAATGAATTCCTAATCACTGCCACAGCTTTCCCACAGCATCCCACCTGTACAGGCATCAAGCTTTGAGTTACTGCATTGAGTAATTCCCTGCTTTAATCCCAACCTTCTACTGAACAAATCCCCTCGTTTTTCAAATTTCAATCATCTTTCAGATTCTACCGCTGACAATGTGTTCCTTGCCCTACAACACAAAAGAGAAATTTCAGCTATAGCTGGAGGATGCTTCGTGAGGCTTCAGAGCATGTCAGTGCTACAATTACCTGCATCAATTGTTCTATTAAAACATGAGAACAGCTCTCAGAGGAGAGCTCTGCCGAGCCATGCTGTGTCTTTGCCCAGGGAAGAGAGTAAGAACAGGGAAGCACACAGTGCTTGCTGCTAGGAATAATCTCCAGCAACTTGCTAAGAAGGCTTCCAAAAGTTGAGGTCATGTTCTCATGGTTACTGGCCCGTGATGGATTTTCCCCTCATGACTCCAGCCAGGCACTTTCTGAAGTCCAGTCTGGATGAAACCTTTCAAGGCAAGGAGCTCTGCAAAGTAACCACACACATGGAAAGGACGACTCCCTCTCCCTCTCCCTCTCCCTCTCCTCCCCTCTCCTCATTCATTTTTCACCTCTCCAGCCTCTGCTGTCATTCCTTGTAAGCCCTTCCACCCCTCGGATCATCTTTGTTGCCCTGGCTCTCCACCTTCAACAGGTCACCAAGGAGCCCCCTTTGAGTGACCCACCTGCACCACATGCACCTCTGACTGACATTGCCCTTTCCATTTCAAAGTCTGTGCTGTTTCCAGCAGCTCCCATTTTTAATTTTACTTTCTTGACTATCAAAGGACATTTAGCCATACTTTTTAGTTAAAACAAAAACACCCATCTTAATCCTCGGGTTATTTCCGGGTGGCAGCGCTTCACTGTCTGACCTGCACTGAACACCACAGCATTCAGCATTTCCTCAGAGTCATCCAGGACCAAAAACTTCTCCTTCAATCCCTATCCTAAAAGATTTAGTATTGACAACAAACTCCTGAGGAGCATGAGATCCCATGGGAATCCACAGGCAACGATCCCTGAACTGAGAACTGTCATTCCAGCTCTCCATTTCTGCCTTTTAACACCAGCTTTGTGTTCTGCAGACCCCAAGTGCCCCAGGTCCCTTGTGTCCTCCCCCTGCAGCCACAGCAGCCGGGCACTCCTCTGAAATTCCCAGATCCCGGGCTCCTTTCTCCAGTGGTTGTGAGCATTGCTTCCCAAGGCTCTCATCAGTGCAAACAACTTGTGTTCATGCCTGACTTTGTTCTGTTTTGTTAATTAAAGCACAGCTAAAAGGCTGCAGCTGGACACCCTGTGTATCCCGTGCCGGTGCCGGGCTGCGTTCCCATTATCCCTGGAACATCTGCCTGTTCTTGGTCAAGGAGTTCAACCACCTTTCAACACAAAATGTTTTCCATCTCCAGCTCCTTTACCCACACCTGTTTTCTCAATTTCCTTGAGAAAAGCAGGGAGGGCCTGACCTTCTCTGGAGCCAAGAGATCAGCAGGAGTGAGCTCTCGGAATGAATATTCATAGGTTGGATCCGCTCTGCTGATCGTCGTGATCCATCACCCTGCTACTGCCTTGGAGCCAGATTTTAATTAACTGCTTCAAAATGTATTTTTTCCTTCCACGGTTTCCTGTTTTCTTTGATACACTTTCCCCATTTGTCGGGACATCTGTCTGTGCCTCGTCCGTATTTTTGTCTTTCTCTAAAATTAATATTCATACATCAGAAATCAATTGCTTGGAAAGGAACTTAAATCTCACTCCAAATAAATAAAATAGCACTTAAATAAGATAGAAAAAATCCTTTAAAAATTGTGACTCTTTCCCTTAAAATAGAAATTACCCACCCTTAACCAGCCCTGGAACAAATGTAACCCTTGCTTTTATTTCAGTGCTCAGTATTTAACTAGGGGAGGTTCTGATTGGATATTAGAATATATTTTTTCCCCTGGAAGAGTGAGCAGACACTGAAATAAGTTTCCTGGGGAGGTGGTGGAGTCACCCTCTCTGGAAGTGTTCAGGAGGCATCTGGAGGTAGCCCTTGGGGACATGGTTAGGGTGGTGCTGGGAGAATGGTTGGACTCGATGATCCTGGAGCTCTCTCCCAACCCTGACGATTCTGTGATTTGCTACATCCTTGTCAAGGCATCCACTTCCAAGGAGAAAGCTTCAGGAGAGGAATTCATTTGTAAAGCCAATTCCAGGGTCACAAGCTAAGAGTCCTTTGGAATATGCACCATTCCACACCC
This sequence comes from Mohoua ochrocephala, assembly GCA_013398855.1. NCBI lineage: Eukaryota > Metazoa > Chordata > Aves > Passeriformes > Acanthizidae > Mohoua > Mohoua ochrocephala. The sequence goes on from VZTA01002786.1 coordinate 369,572, forward strand.
TTTCAAGGGATCAAGCTGTGCAAGGACTTTTTGCTACCACTCCCAGTAGCAGGGCTAAATTGAGAGTGTGTATGGCAAAAATGGGCCTATCCTCCATTAATGGACTTTAAGACCCTTCTCGTGCTCTTTTTTTTGGTTGTTGTCAAATAGCAGAAATTCAGCACTGAATAAATGAGAGGTTCTCCGAGCAAAATAAAAACTAGTCCCTCTTTTATCCATCAGCAGGCTAACACTTGGCCATTAAGCATCTTCCTAGGAGCAGAGTACAGAAGTGCATCCTAGTTTGAACATAACTGTGGCACTGCTATAAAATCCTGATGTGCTCAAATTCAAACAGAATTCCAGAAATGACCCCTTCCATCTGATAGCACAACCATCTGAAAAAGGAACCTCAGCACTCTCCTTAATTGCTTTCCAGGGGCCAAAAGCCCAAAGATGGATGTGGAAGTTGTGCAAAACCTGGAGGGGAAGAGCTATGGGATTTAAAGCTGCGTTTGCCGGGATTCCTGATCCCACTGTGGAGTTGAAAGGAGGCAGACACACACTGGGGGG
>VZTA01002786.1:370132-415081 GCA_013398855.1 Mohoua ochrocephala
GGGAAATAGCGATTGTGGGGTGCTACTGATTAACTTGACTTGCTCTGCTGTCATAAATCCAGCCATCTTTTGCCACAACTCACACCAATTCCTTCACCTCTCTACCTGTTGTCACAGGTCATGGACTCTTAGGAAGATGGGAAGTGAGAGGTGAGGGAAATCCCTCACAGCACTGCTCCCTGCCTGAACCCCACTTCTGAAAGGTTTTTATCAAATCTCTGGTCTTTGAAAGAAATAGAGAAGAGGTGACAATGACACTTAACTCTAAGAAAGGCAAAATATGGCCTTAACAAGCCAAAAAACTACTGGAATTATCTAAGAAAACCTGCAGCTGGATTTTATCTTGATTCAACGACTGACAGCCAAAACTAGGGCTAAAAGGAGGGAGGACTGGAGAATCTGAGGCAAAAATTGCAGCATAAAACCCACCTGAAGACTAAGAAATAAAACCACCATCAGGACAATAAAGCAGCAGGAAGCCAGTGCAGTCTCAAGGATGACAGTTAACAGGAAAGAAAGAGCAGTTTATATTTCTCTCCTGCATCTGGAGAGTTTGGGATTAAATTTCCTTCCAGCAATGCCTTGAAATGGCTACCTGGAAACAGAGGCTAGACAAGATTAAGAGAATAAAAGCGAGTATTTATTGAGGGCCTTCAATAGGAACACCTTGGGAGTCAAAAGCCACTGAGAGGCTCCACCCAAGATGGACGGTGGGTCACGGGTTTTTCACACTTAAGTTTGGTCCATTTGCATATCAGGGTTGATTCTCCAATTACAATTTCAGGTAATGATGTAATTACCCCAGGTTTGCTCCCCCATTCAGAGGCTTTAGTTTACATGTTTCGGGGCCTGTGACAACAAGGCGTCCTTGAGTCCAAGCCCAGAGAGGGTTTGTTATGTCTAACCGAAATGTGAGAACAGCAGCGAACAGGCCATGGAGTTTTAGAGTTGCAAACTAAAGCGGTGCAGGATCTGAAACATACGAAAGCTAAATCCTAAGGCATCACCAGTACCTGAAAGAAATCCTGCCAGTATTCGAAGGGGGGAAGCCAGAGAGGGACTTTTCATCAGGAACTGGAGGGCCAGGACAAGGAGGAATGGCTTCAAACTGAAAGGGCAGAAATTTAGGTGAGATATTGGGAAGGAATTGTTCCCTGGGAGGGTGGGCAGGCCCTGGCACAGGGTGCCCAGAGCAGCTGTGGTTACCCCTGGATCCCTGGAAGTGTCCAAGGCCAGGTTGGACACTGGGGCTTGGAGCAGCCTGGGACAGTGGAAGGTGTCCCTGCCCATGGCAGGGGTGGCACTGGATGGGCTTTAAGGTCCCTCCCAACCCAAATCATTCTGAGACTCTGTGAGTCTATGAAATAACATTGCTAAGGCAAAGACTTGGGAAGCCACCAAGGAAATAGGAATCTGTTTTTCAGTATTGAGAATTATATGCAAATGTGTCACAATATTTTAAACCACTCGTTACTGCTCAGTTCCATTCACCAAACCAGCACAAAGCTGCCAGTCCTCCAAGAAGTGAAATCAGAAGGATTTTCCTGATGCCTCCTTTCCCTTTGAGTCCCAGGGGAAGCTTCTGGGTCCCTCAAACACTTCTCCAGGTATTTTCAGAAGCCTTTGGTTTGATTATTTACATTATTTTTTCCTTTGTGTGTTAAAGATGATGTGGTAGAACAGATCCAATCGTTCCTTGCTCTTGCTTGCATTTCCTGTGCAATGTAAACACAGAAATCCACGAGTTGCAGACTCTTGGTGACTAAAACTGCCTTAAGTCAGGAGAAAATCACAAGAAATACAAGTTTTTAAAAAAAGATGTCTCTGTCACCACCAAACCTGGGATTTGCCTTTCTCACAGGATACCTGTCTTGGTTCTCAAATCAGCTGCACGCTCCCTGGCTTTGATTCCAGCTTCAAAGAGAAATTTGGTATTTATTCTCTGAGGAAGGAAAACTCTGATTCGTGCCTCTTTGATGTCTTGTTTCATAACTAAAAAAACCCCCAACAACCCAACTTTATAGGGGCAAGATTAACTAATATCAGCAGCAGCGATTTATTTACCAAAAGAAAAGAGTTTATGAGCAATGTTGGAGCTGCACTGAGCATGACAGTGGGTAAGCCTTGGGTTTTATTTATCAAATTAAATATCAAAGAAAGCACTTAGGGGTTTTCTTAGTGGAAGGGTTTGGTAGCTCTGACTCTTGGCACTTCTTTCATTCATAGTGAGCTTCAAAATATGAGCCTTACTTGGTGCAGGCTCCAGCTTTGGTCTCAGCAAGAGGCAGGCAGTGGAAAATGAAGCAATGAAGTGTTATTTGACTACGAAAGGTTCCTGGCACCAAGATACAATCTCAAAACTGAGAATAGGAAGGAATCTCCACATTTAGATCTAAAAGAGAAAACACTAAATTTTGGGTTATTTTATTTTTATTCTCCCACCTAACTTCCACTGGTTGGATTAAAATAGCCAGGTTTTTAGAGCAGGGAGGGCTAGGGGAGAAGAGGATGTTTAATTTGTTAAAATACAGCCCATATTTCATCTAACCCCGAGGAAAGTATTTGGAAAAAAATATTCTATGGTCATAAAATCTTTCCCTACCTCTCTCATAACCAGTTGTGCTGCATTCAGCTTTTTTTTTTCCCTCCTTGTTTTAAAGGATCGCAAACAATGCAAAAAAGCAACTAAGAAAAAAGAAATAAATTGAAAGTTGTCCTCTAAAACTCCTGCCTGCCTTGTAATAATTACTGAGACAAATGTTCTCCTGGGGAGAAATGGAGAGGTGCTTTCATAGCCGTCACAAACCACACACTTCTGTGGCTCACAGGTGCAAAAATGAATAGACTGAATACATATTAACTTCTCCTGCCAGTGAATTGTGCAGTACAGAACCACAGTCACAGCTTTTTGAGTTCTTTATTAAATTCAGGGAGGCAGAAGTTTCACTCTGAGGACTGTTCTGAATGTATCTATTTGCTCGTAGAACTACAAGCTCTTTTTCTTTCTTTCTTTCTTTTTGGCCAAGTCCTCCATGCTCCTGCACAAATTGAGTCATTTAACTTTTTAAATTGTTTTAATGATCCTGGGGAACTGCAGGGACAGGACAAGGACGAATGGGATCAAATTGAAAGGGGAAAATTGGGGAGATATTGGGAAGAAATCCATCCCTGAGAGGGTGGAGAGGCCCGGGCACAGGGTGCCCAGAGAAGCTGTGGCTGCCCCTGGATCCCTGGCAGTGTCCAAGGCCAGTTTGGACAGGGCTTGGAGCAGCCTGGGACAGTGGAAGGTGTCCCTGAGCATGGCAGGGGTGGGACTGGATGGGCTTTGATGCCCCTTCTAACCCAAACCTTTCCAGAATTCCATGGTTTAAAATCATTTCTCTGCTCAAGCAGCTGGCACCACCCCGGGGTTGGTGTCTGATGCCACCTCCCAGCCCTGTTCTGGACAGATTTTCTTTCAAATGCTGAACAGACCATTTACAATGTCACAATGTCACTGCCTCACTGCACTGAAAAATCTGACAAAGATTATTCCTTCATCAGCATCTAAGGATGGGCTCGTTATCCCATGGCTTTGTTTATCCTGGTAATTAAAGCAGCTAAAGACATCCAACAGCCCAAACCCAGCAATAAACATGAAGCCAAGAGCCAAACTCCCCTGCTCATGCTGCTGCCTTTGATCTCCCCTCACAGCAATGGCTTTTCCAGCTTCATCCAAAGAAAACTTCCCAGACTTTGATTTGATGACAGACTAAGCCAATGACACTTGAGCTTCTTCCAGATCCTGCTGCCTGCAAAATCGGAATGCTTAAAGGCTCCTGAAGATTCACCCCCAAGTATATTCAGGTTTAAATTCCTTTTGACTTTGCTGGAGAAACGGAAGTTGGGACAGTTATAATGCCAGGACACTGCAGGAGAGCTGGAGAACAAGAGCTGGCAAAAAAGACAGAGACCAGCAAGCTGGTTCAGCTTTTTTATCCCTAATCCCATCTTCCCTGGCTCATCCACCTGCAGGGGCTCTCCTGTTTATTCACACTGAGTGTCTCGACTCTAAGCAGCACCACAAAGTAAAATGGGAAGGGTGATAATGTCCACAGTGCTCTGAATTTCGCCCGTCCATTTTTCAAGCTTCTCCTTTAAAACCACTTTTTGCTATTTCTCTGCTTAAACTCGAGATTCCGAAACTTGGAGTGGGGGGAAAAAGAAGTCAGTGAAGGAGTATTTTGTGTCTCAGCTGCCAAATCACACAGCAAGGGACAGAGAAAAAGTGTCCTGTACCTTGGTCCTGGTCTTGCCCATCCCTGTCCCTCGATTTGGGACAGTCTGCAGCAAACAGAGCTGTGTGCATTTGAGCACCGTTCCTCTCAGAAAGCCAAATCAAATGCAGGAAAAGCCTTTTGCTGTTCCAATTCCTGAATGTCTTCTCTTCATAGAATCCCAGAATCCCAAAGTGATTTGGGTTGGAAGAGACCTTAAATCCCATCCAGTGCCACCCCTGCCATGGGCAGGGACACCTCCCACTATCCCAGGCTGCTCCAAGCCCCGTCCAGCCTGGCCTGGAACACTTCCAGGGATGGAGAATCCGCTCCTCTCTGGGCAAGGTTCTCAGTTTTCCCCAGTTTCCCAGCAACACAAAGAGAATTCTGCACTCAGCCTTCCAGGCTCCGAAGGAAATTCAAAGACACTGTAGGCTGGGGAGGATATTATTCTTGATATTGCAGAAGGGTAGCATCAAACAGACTCCCCCAGAGGCTTCTGTGGAAAGATTTTGGGGAACCAACAGCCCTGGAAGGATTCTGGGGCAAAACCAGCCCTGATGCCCTTCTGGAAGCGCATCCAGGGCTGGGCAGGAAGGTGAGCTGGAGGATCTTGGCTGCCGAGGAGCCACAGGCAGGACCAGACCTGGGATGAACTCAGACTGCAACTGCTCCGCTTGCCAGTCCCTGTTCCTGTCAGTCCATCCCCATTCGGTCACGCTCCTGGATTTATCTGGATGTGAGGCAATGCTGGAGGAGCCCTGCTCTGTGCGTGGTGGGACAGAGGAGACGCCCCAGTGTCCCCTGTTAGCGCCACACCCTGGGCTCCACACAACCCCAGCCATCTGTTCCTGCAGAACGAGGCAGCCCCTTCTCATTCCAGGGATGCACTCCTCTCATTTCCACTCAGACAGAGCCTTAATTCCACTTTACTCTTCTTCTGATCCCAGCAATCTGTCCTCGTGTCTGCCCTGTCCTCAGCTGGATGGGCCTTCACTCTCTGTTCCTGCTGGGGCTCCTCTGCAAGCGAGATCCTCCAGCTCACCTCCCTGCCCAGGCCTGGGTGCATTTCCAGCAGGGCCTCAGGGCTGTTGGTTCCCCAAAATCTTTCCACAGAAGCCTCTGGGGGAGTCTGTTTGATGCTACCCTTCTGCAATATCAAGAATAATATCCTCCCCAGCCTACAGTGTCTTTGAATTTCCTTCGGAGCCTGGAAGGCTGAGTGCAGAATTCTCTTTGTGTTGCTGGGAAACTGGGGAAAACTGAGAACCTTGCCCAGAGAGGAGCGGATTCTCCATCCCTGGAAGTGTTCCAGGCCAGGCTGGATGGGGCTTGGAGCAGCGTGGGATAGTGGAAGGTGTGGAAATGAGATGGGCTTTGAGGTCCCTTCCAACAGCAGCAGAGCAGTGCTTGAGGAGCATTCGGCCTTTTCATCCCGGTTCTCTTTGCTACTCCAGCACTTTGTAAAATCCCAGCACCCAGAGCGCGGCACTGACACCACCTTTCATTTTAATACCAATTAATAAGGAATGGTTGCTCAGAATCTTTTTCAGGCCGTGTAAGGAAATAACTATGTCAACTTTATACCTTGAAACTGCATGCTGGAATTTCTGAATGCTCTGGGCTGTTTCTAGAACATTTCCAAAAAAAATAACTCTGAGTGGAGAACACCAGTTTCTGCCACATCACACTTCCAAGGTTATGTTGCCCCCTGGGGATGACCTGGAGTTATCAGTGTGTATCCAGGTGATTTTCTTGGGGCAGGACACCCTGTCACTTCCAAATCAAGAGACAGAAGCATAGCAGCAGGTGGTCATATCCCTCCTAGGCTACCTGCTCCACCCCACAGCCATTTGGAGGAACGACTTGGAAGAGTTACAAAAATATCCAGCCCCAAACTGAAATGCAGATCTCTGGCAGCTCAGCACAGCCTGGGATTTCAGCACTTTCCCATCTGACATTGGCCCGAACCTGAAAAAAAGGGTTGCAGAATGAATTGTCCGAGTAAATTACGGATCTGGGAACATCTGTGGCATTTTCATCCTAGAGATGAAAGAATCCAAGACGACCTCAACCATTTCATCCCACTGTCCTTCATTGCCTGCCCAGCCCCTCCAGAGCTGCTGCTGGAACAAGGAATAGGAGCAAGGCACAAGTCTCTGTGCAGTCTCCAGACTGGCCAAAATCCAGCTGGATTTGTTTCTGAGCTCCACAGGAGCCGGAATGCCACCTTGCTGGTGAGCACGGGGCCTCTCTGCAGAAAGCAGCTCCAATGCTGGGATGCAGCGAGGCTGCCTGGGCTCTGCTGGGTGCAGGTGTCCAACAGCTCCTGGGGGCTCTGGAGACACTCGAGCCAAGGGCAGTGGATACTCTTCTCTGCCCTTGGAATGTGGTCAAGGAGCTGGGACAATGTTCTATTTGCAAGCTGTCAGTGGGGGCCGTGCGCTGGTTTTGGTATGAATTATGCTAAATCCAGTCTGGCAACTAAACCTGACTTAACATCCAGAGAGTGAGGCCAAGACTTGGCAGAGAAGCTGCTAAACGGACCTGGAGATACAGGACTGGCAGTGGACTCCTTTAAACTGCTGAATTCCATTCCCACTTTCAAACGGGCAGGTTTTTCCCCTCGGAGTGTGTGAAGGTTCTTCCCCTGGGTTATGGGGATGTCCCCCAGGGACCTCGAGGTTAAGAGGAAGAGATCTGCCCACAAGCGTTGGTCTGGGTGAGTTACATCAATCTCTACTTAATAATTGTTTCTTTTTCCTGGCTTTAATATAATTGCTCCCGGAGGACAGAACATTTCAAGGTTCCCAAATTCCAGGAAATACTCCATTCCAGTTTGGAAATCTCTGAATTGTTGATGACCTTAAAAGTTTCCACTGCTGCAAGTGCAGAGGGACAATTTCCTTAGGGAATCACAGCCAAGGCTCTGATCTGGGGGGGAGAGACACCAGGGAGTGCTGCCTTCATGGGAGCCACGTGAAGGAGAGACTAAACCAGGGAGCAGAAAGGCTGATTTGGGAGAAAATCAACCTGGCCGGAATTCTGCTCCCATTTAGATTAAAAAACAAAACCAAAAAACCCTCTCTTTGATTCCAGACAAATCAGGTCAGCCAAAACTGGGCTTGGAGAAATTGCTACAAGTACCTGAGCGGTTGGAGTAGCCTGAGGATTATCTTGGTCTCCATCAAGGTAAACAATCCAGGAGCATTTTTAAGCAGCAATCACAGAGCACTGAGAGAAAAGCAGAGTTTTCAAACGGAAATGAAAGAGAAAGAGGTGATTCAGATCTAATCCCATTATGGGTCAGCTCCAGCGCTGGGAGGTTTTTATTTCTGGCTGTGCTGCCGAGAACAGAGAGCCCAAGCCAGTGTCCCTGTCCCCACCTTTCCCACCCAGCCCAGGCTTCTGCTGTTCCTGCCCATTCCAGGGCCACCAGCTCTCCTCTCCCCTCCAGGTCCTCTGCTCCCCAGCCCGAATAATCTCAGCTGAGATGTGGCAAATTGCATATTTATGTATTAATTACCGCCTTAAGCAGCAATTACAAACCCAAACAAAATTCTGCATCAATGGCCAAGCGAGCCAGGCACTGCTGGAGCTCTGTTTTCATCCTAAACAGAGGCTCGGGAAGGAATCACAGTTCCAAGAGGTCTGGAATTAAGGAGAACTGTATTTCCCTGCTGCATTTTATTTCATGAATACATTTATGTGAAATTACGGCTCTCTCTGTTGTAATCCTATCGAGGTTATGTCAAGGAAGCGATAAATGAAGGTGTAGACACTTGACAGCATCCTGAGGGATCTGTTAGTGCCTGTCCGGGTGGGCAGCAATGTCCTTTTCCATGTTTCTGGGTACTCTCTACCCATGCGAAGGCAGAAGAATTCCATGAGCTGAGTGCTCAGCGAAGAGGATCTGCTGTCAGTCCACCCGTGTTGTATCTTTTACGGAGAACATTAGGATTTACACCACTCCGTCACCACATAAAGGCGTGCAGGGAGAGAGTTGCACAGCAAAGCCATCTGTGGGTAGAATTAATGGGAAGAACAACGTATTTGTGGGAAACGTATCCTGACCGACACAACTACCTGGGGAAAATGAGAGCAAAATTAGACCCGACTCTCTTCCCTGTAAAAGTCAGTTCTGATCCAAGAATCCAACAGCCTGCAATTAACAGATTCTACACATTTTGTCCCGCTCTGGCTTAAAGCTGATGTGCTCCTGGCGGAGCCTTTCTGGCTGATGCTGACACCATCAACCTCTCAACATCTGCCCTCGGAAAACTTGGCTCCGTTAGCACGGCAATAAAAACCCCAGACATTTCTCCCCAAATATTGGAATGGTCACGATCTGGGCGAGGCAGTGCAATCCCAGCTGCCAGTGGGAAGCCCCGGAATGCAAACTGGGCTTGAGGCAATGTAAAGCACCACCAGCACTCTGGAGCTGATCATCCCTGGCACATCCCAGTGCACAGGGACAGGCAGAGGAGCAGCCAAGGAGCTGAGAGGACAAAGCCAGTCAGGAGCTTCCAACAGCAGCTGCTGAGGACAAGAGCTGCTGTCTGGGAAGACACTGGAGAAAAGAGTCATGGAATTACAGAATCCTTCAGGTTGGAAAAGCCCTCCCAGCCCATGCAGTCCGAGCTGTGCCCGATGCCCACGTTGTCCCCAGCCCGGAGCACTGAGTGCCACGTCCAGGCCTTCCTTGGACACCTCCAGCCATGGGGACTCCAAACCTCCCTGGGCAGCCCCTGCCAAAGCCTGAGCATCCTTTCCAGGCAGAAATTCCTGCTGATGTCCAAGGAAGGAAAATTCTTTTCCCATTCTCCCAGAAGGTCTGCAACTCATGAGCACAGACCTCTGTCCTGTACCTGCCTGCATCCCAAATGTACCCACCTGGCTCTTTCCCCCTCCTCCATGGAAAGCCACATTAAGCCAAGGAAAAGGGAAAATACAGCTGAGCAAAGCTGAATGTTTACACAGTATACAACAGGTCCCCTACTGGGACCTGTGATTATTTGGATTAATTCTCCTTTTGTATTGTTACCCTTTTCTTACCCTCATTTCTGTGCTCACAACTCCTGCAAAGTGGCCAATGTTTCCACTCTCCTTTCTTTTTAAACCCCACAGACCTCACCATAATAGAACATTTTGCTGTAAATGACAACTTGCAGTGTCTTATTTGTGCTTCAAGATTTTGATACCAGACAGATTCTCTTGGGGCACCCCAAATCCCCAGTCAACTGGAAAATTAAGAAGAATGCAAAGCTGCAGATCAATGGAAATTCCTTTTCCCCCTCCATCATCCCCAGCTAAGTTTCAAGCCCAGCTGACAAATTCTGGGTGCTGCGGTGAGCAGAGCCAGCTCTGGTTACCTCTATGCTTTTTCTTGTGTCACTGCACAGCTGCAGGAACTTTAGGCAGAGTCCTTTAGGGAGGATGATTTAGGAACAGATCCACTTCGGGGAGCAAGGGCCCAGTGCTGAGATACAACCAAAGCTCCAACCACAGAGCCTTTAAAATTATCTATGACTGTATCTTGAACAAGGAAAATAAATTAATGGGTGTGCATGGGAGAGACAAATCATGGAGATAAGGATCACATATAAATCTACAGAGGCTACATAATTACTGCACCAGAGATCTGGGATTAATCCTATTCTCCTGGTGAGGATGGAGATAGTGATGTGGGAAAGTGCTCCAGCTCGGGTCACTTCTGAAGGACTGTCCTCGTTGTCCCCTGCACACTGCTCTGCACCGCAGGGAGCTCTGGGAGCACGGGAACCGCACTCCTGGGGGATAAAATCATGAAATCCAGGAATGGTGTGGCTGTTCCAGCAGCCACTTCAGGCACCAGGCTGCAGACAGTCTGCATGATTGTACATGTTGGGGAGATGTGGGATCCCCAGCAGGATCCAACCTACACCACAATTTAGTCCATCCAAAAATTCCCACAGCGGGCTCCTCGCTGGATGTTGGCTCAGGAGACGCCCCCGTGCTCCAGCCAACTTTGATTTAACTTCAAAAAGAAACCAAAATGTCTTAAAAACACCTCACAGGAGGGTGCTCGGAGAAGTCTGGGATAGTTTTCCTAACTCAACACCAACATGTTGCCTTTTCCCTGACTGGCCAAGCTGTGGGATTGCAGCAGCTCTGCTGAGTGGTGCCCACTAAAGAGCTAAATCTGAATTTATATTCCTTTCTCAGAGCGATGCCAAGAACCAGTGAGCACAGCGAAGCCTGAACTGAAGCCTTGGCATGTTTTAAAGCCAGTATTTCTATTTTCAGTCGAGTTTCTCCGGGAAGGGAGGTTCACATAATCATTCCACGCTGCTGCCTTTTTGTCCTTCCCCCAAAATTCTTTGATAGCAGCATCAAAGCTATTAAGATGCAAATCACTTCAGGAAAGCAGCAGCCAAGATAGAGGAGAGCGATTCCCAAACGTCCATATGAGGGGATGTGCTGCAGTTTCACTTCCCATTCATTAAATGTAAGGAAAATCCATGGAAAACCAGTTGTTCCCAGTCTCCAGGAGAGGGAAAGCCCCCCAGAGCCCAGTGAGGAGATGGGAACCACAAGGAGCCTGGAATTCACCTCTCCTTTTACTCAGAGCAAGACTTTTAGGTTCAGCAGCATTTCTCAGTTCATCCAGAAGGATGATCTCTCCCTGAAAAAGGTTTTTAACGGGAATACACTAGGAAGGGATAAATAGCCAGGCATTTGATGCACTGATAACGTCGTTCCATAGCTCTTATCGCCTGGAATAAAGCAAGGAGGCTTTCAAGAAGGAATGTTATATCCTGCTTTTGTACCCATAAAAGCTGGAATTTCCCATCACTGTATTAAAACCTGAACTTCTCCCACTGTAAATATTTTTTCCCTTCCCCGAGAGCGTGGAAAACAGCTCTGGGAGCATCTCTGCAGTTCTTTCAAAGCCAGAGCCAGCCACTGCTGCAACCTCATCTCCCTCAGTCTAACTCCATCCACGAGACCTGTAGAGGGCAGTGGATAAAAGAAAATCAAGCACCAGAAAGAGCCGTAAATGTTAAATACAAATTTAAAAAAAAAAAGGGATCTCATCTAATGACTTCCTCATATTGAAAAGCTTCCAGGTAATTCCATGGATTAATAGATTACTGCAATGGGATTTTTCCAAGCCCAAATCCCAGGCTCTCTGGCAGATTGCACTGACAGGCTTTACAGCAGAGCTCTTCCCTTGGGATTTACTTTTTTTTTTTTTTTCCCAAGCAGAAATCTTGCACCTAAACTAAAATGTGCAGCTGGCCCTCCCACTGCCATGGTGCTCATGGGCAAACAAGACTTCCCCCTCCTCCATGGAAAGCCACATTAAGCCAAGGAAAAGGGAAAATGCAGCTGAGCAAAGCTGAGTGTTTACACAATATACAACAGTGTAACATTAGTGCTCAAATTAATATCAATTTAATATCAAACCAGCCAGGACCCAGAGCAGAAAGCAGCCTCCTGGATAATTCCTCGGTGGCTTTCAGGCACACTGCTAATAACTTCATTATCCATTTGGCATATACAATTAGCTCATTACTGATGGAATATGTAAAATCCAGGGTAAAACTCCAATTAGGCACAGCAGATAAAAGCATTACAGCAGGTACAGGATCCTTTGCCTTATCTTGCACATGAGAGCATTAATCAATACAGCACCCGTGCTTATGATCACCTCATTTCAGCCGTGCTGTAGTAACTTCTCCCAGCTCTGTAAACCTCGCGCAATTCCGAAATTGGCTCTGCAATTACCCCAGGCAGAGCTCTCCACACCTTCGTTAATGCCCTGTTTATCTCTGGAATGCAGATCAGATCTGCAAAGGCATCAAAACCACCACGAACTGAGAAGGCAGCGAAACAGGGCTTGAAAATGTTTGTGTTAAAGGTGATGCCGGGGTGTAATGCGGAAAGGCCCCGCGGTCTGGAGCTGCTGGGGTGGGGAACTGGGAGCTGCCCTGGCCCCCAGTGAGTCACTGGTCCCTGCTGCATCCAACCCCTCCGGTAAGGCAGAGACATCAAAGCGGGGAGTCAGCGCTGCGTTCTCCTTCTGCCAGACTCCCGGCTGAGTCACCGCGTTATAAATTGCCACTGCTCCCGAGGAGTCAGACACTGACAATTCACTCTTACCTGCTGCATTTTTTAACCTTGTTTGCGATATTTTTATTTTTTTCCTCCCCCTGCCATCGTTTCATCTCTTTCCCATCAGTGTTCCCTGTTGTATCAGTTCCCTCGGATTTAAAAAGGGATAGAGAGCTAATGGCTGCTTTTGTAATGCACATTTGTGAAGGTAAACACTCACACGGACTTCTGAGCCTTCCTCATACTCCGGCAGAGTTGCTGCAGTGTCCCAGAGTGAGAGCCTGTAGGAATGAAAAATTGGGACAATGCTATTCGTGCTCAGAGCGGAATGAAACAAAATCATTTTCTATCATCTGTTACATAGATCTCTGTATGTCACAGTAGTGTGGGGACACGTTTTGGAGGGCGTTTGCAGAGTCTGGAGGGATCTTCCTCCTGGGAGAAATCTGCTTTTGGTGATGGCACTCTTCCTTCTCCAGAAAGGAGAAGGAAATGGTAAAAAAAAAAGAGGAAAAGTCCAAAGTGATAATAAAAGGCAGGTGCGAGCATGAAAGAACAGTAAGAATGGATCATGGACATGGTGGAATCAGTCCAAGGTTGGACTGGATGATCTTGGAGGTCTTTTCCAACCTTCATGGTTCTGTGTTATCACGATTCAAAAAGTGATGACAACAACAAAATAAAACCAGATGGGTGGCAAGGTCTTGGAGTAGCAGCTTTGGATGGGAATGGCCCTGGGGAGATCAGAAATATTGTTCTGACTTCATCAGTCACAGAAGGTGCTCACAGCCACATCCACAGCCACATCCACGTCCACAGCCACATCCACAGTCACCTCCATCTCCACCTCCACATCCACAGCCACACCCACATCAACCTCCATCTCCACAGCCACAGCCACATCTACAGACACATCCACATCCACACTACACCTACATCCACACCCACATCCACTTCCACCTCTATCTCCACAGACACACCCACATCCACAGCCACATCCACCTCCATCTCCACACCCACACCCACCTGCTGAGTGCTAGCCCACACCACAAAGGAGGGCACTCCTGGTTTCAGGAGGAAAGCACTGCCAGTGGTACTTTTACTCTCCCACACAGACCAGGTCACACTGCACCTCCCACCCTGGCTGGATCGTGCTCCCATTTGGCTGGAGGTAGTTCCTCTCTTTCCATGCAGCCTTTATTCCAGATTCTCAGTCACCCCTGAGTGCTCTCTGACCAGATCACAGCCAAGTCCAACTGCTTGGGCAATTCTCCCAACCACAATGAGAGGTTGGATCTTTCCCATGATGAAAAATGAGTCCCCAGGTGCATCATCTCAAAGACCAAATCTCCTGCTCAGGGGTGAGCCATTGGCTCCCTGGCCCAGGCAGAGAGGCTTCAGCTAAACCCAGACAGAATTAAAGCCTGCTCTACAAGCAGCCAGCCCAGCAGCTGAGATAACCCTAATTTTCCTGTCTCTCCCACTGGAAAATAACCATGGGATTGAATACAAACGAAGAGAAGCTGGATTCTTTAAAGAAACCATTTGCTTATGGTTTGCTCCTCTGGGAGTGCTCCGAATGCTGTGCTGAAGCTCTCTCCAGCATTCCTGTGACAGAGGTTTCCATTTTAACCAAAGGAGGCAATATGAAAAGATAGGTCTCACACAAAAACCCCAGTTTGTGCAAAGCCGCAAACCCAGATGCAGGGATGGCTGCACAGAACGTTCTCAGCGGAGGTGCTGCAGCTGAGGGCATTGGGAGCTCTCAGGCTTTGCTTCCCCTGCCTGGTCCCGTCTGGATACTCCTGCTCTGGATGGGATCTTGTGAAAGCACTGTTTGGGGAGGAGGGAAGGTCTCTGCTAGTAAATGTGAGTATTTGCTATGATTTATCATTTCTACCTGCTCATAAAAATAATTATTTTAAATTATGTAAGGTGGGGATGATAACTGCAAAGAACAAAACCCAAAACCTCAGAGGTATTTGCTCCATTTTATGGCCTCTCACCTTCAAATTTCTTGACCATATGTTTATGCAGAAAACTTGGTAAAATCAATACTCTAGCAATAAAATTGCATAGCAGCAGGAAACCATTTGGCTCCTTAGGCCACTGGCAATAGAGGCAGAGTTTTGTGAATGTAATGTTAATATTCAGACAGGGAGGTAAGTCACTTAAAAATAAACACATTTAATCCAAAGACTTTTACAAACAATCCCAAATCTATTTTCATTCTCTCATTAGCAAGTACACTGAGCAGCTTCTGGCAAGCATTGCCATTTGTTTTAGCTCATTATAGTAGCTCATTAAAAATAGAAATAAAAAACCTGGAATATCCAAGCTAACTTAATGGGAACAGGGTAAAGGCTTCAGTCCCCACCATCGGCACTGCCGTTCTCCAACTTTAATTAGAGCAAAATGAACTTGTGTCTTCCTACACCACAATTTACAGGTGAAAGCAAAATCCCTGTGTTTGAAATTGTGTGGGTACCTGGCGAAGTCCTCTGCAGGGATAAAGCATCAGGAGTATCTCAAATTATCCAAACAAGGACTGTTGGTGTCCACCCACCTCCCGCTTCAGCTGTGGTTTTGGGCAGCATCAACTGATTTAATTCGCAGCCCCACAGCCCTGCTTTGCTCTCTGTGCTCGGTGCTGCTTTGGGTGTGTTTGTCACAGGCTGGCTCAGGCCGAAGGGAGCACAGTGGGCACCTGGAGGCACCTCCCTGCTCCAGCAGGGCCATCCCAGAGCCCAGGGCACAGCATTGTGTGCACACAGCTCTGGAACAGCCCCAGGGAGGAGAGCCCACAGCCTCTGGGGACAATCTGTGCAGGGCTGGGCACTGCCCAGGGCAGAAGTTCTGCCTCCTGTGCAGGGGCAATTGCTGCCATCAGTCCCTGCCCGTTGCTCTGGGGCCATTGCTGGGCCCCCGCAGCAGAGGCCGGGCCCTGCTCGGAGCCCTCCCTGCAGCCAGGGCCAGCCAGGCCTGAGGGCCCCTCTCAGCTGGGGCTCCTCTCGAGGCTGAGCAGCCCCAGCTCCCTCAGCCCTTCCTCATAAAAGACAAAATCAGGGGCTCAGGACAAGTTCCAAGGTGCTTGGAACCTCAACAGGGTCATGACACCTATTTCCTGCTCCAAGAAGACACCCTCAGACCTTTCATTCCTGATCCATGTTTGTTTAAAATCGTTGGAGAGATATTTAAGTATATCCACTATTTGGGATATTCTACATATTTTTTTCCTCAGAAGAAAAGCAAGGGAATTTGATGATTGCCTGACTCTGGACTCACCCCAGCAGAATTTCCACTGGTTTCAGACAGAAGTGGAATTTCCCCTCTCTCTCCAAACTGGCCCAATGTCCCTAAGAAGCTGCCTGTGCTCTGAAGTGGCTCTTAAGAGCTTTAACAGTGCTGAGGTGGCTTTAAATCAATTCTGCTCAAGGAGATTTTTTCTTTTTCAGAGTGAGTGCTCATTCTTAGTCTAATTTTCTTTAACTAGAAAACAGAGGATAATTAAGAGAAAACATTGCCATAAATCAACAGGGAAAAAGAAAAAAGAGAACAAACCTTGTACTTAAATGAAGACATTTCACAATTTCAAATTACAAGAATTTCACTCAGTTATATTCAGATTTCTGTTCTTATTTTGCCATAAACCGGTAGATTTTTGCCTGAACCAGAAACCCTGTGCACAAAGTTGTTGTTTTCCGTGACTCCAGCACAAGCAGCTCCTCCTGCCCTTCCCAGGCACGGGAGAGAAGCAGCCCAACCACGTTTTCAGGAGCAGCAGGACATTCACCTGGAACAACCTAGGAGGGGTAAGAAAGCCCAACCCTCCTTTTGCACTTTTCTGAATACAACAATGACATTGACCAAACTAAAAAGGGAGCAAGAAGTATAAATTGCACTCACACTGACTTTAGGATTTAATAGAATAATACAATCATTAAGGATGAAAAAGACCTCCAAGGTTATCAATTCCAACTTTGGGCTGAATACCACCACGTCTACTTGGTTTTTGAACAATTGTTGATTTAGGTGAAACTGAGAAAATGTCAGTATCCAACAGTAAATGAATTTATTTAAAACCTTACTGTAAGAGAGAGAATTTGCTTTCCTTTTCAATGTCTCTCCTTTTTACCACTGAAATTTTCTTGCTTAAGTCTCCTCAGAGGTCCTGCTGAAGCTGGTGACAGGGACAAATGGGACAATCAGGAAGGAGGCAAAAGGCAAGAAGGGTTAAGTTGACGACAGAAGCATTGTTGGCTCCAAAAAACCAACAAACAATCTCTATCCCAGAGAATCTGATGGGTGAGACCACTCTCACCCCAATGAGGTTTTATCCTGTTCAGCTGAGGAGTGATCCTGCCTTCCTTTATCCCAAGTGTGCGAGGAATGAATTGGAATAGCCGCAGATCAGTTACATCTGTTCAGATAAAATGAAGGTTTATCCTAAAACCAGTGCCAGGCATCACAGCAGAGTCTCCCAACAGGGCTGGCAGAAGCATGGAAAAGGTATTTTTCCAAAGGCTCTTTGTCACCTTCAGCAGGAATGATGTCTTTACCTATTGTATCTTTCCAAGTGGTATCTGCTCCTGTTTTGTTTTGGTCTCATCTGCCTTTTACATTTGAAAAGCTCCTGGGAAGTCTGAAAGGAAAAGGGACAGAGGGACACTGTTGAACGAGATGTTAAATTAAGGCCATGCATATTCAATTTGCCTTTGTGTTGGAATTGTGGCTATTCTGTGTTTCCTCAGGAAAAAAAAAAAAAGGAGAGATTGCAGAGTTTTCCTCCTGCATATTTTTTTTCTTTTTAAAATGAATCATCTGGAGGAATCCTGGCCCAGTCCTAGAGGAAGGCATGTGATGGAGTTCTAACGCCAGCAAGCAGTTGCCCATTTTCAACGGATCTGGTTAAATTCTTTCACATCAATGTTTCCCATTGCCAATCACCATTTTGACTGTGAAATGTCCTTCCAATGTTCAGGTTCAGATGGTGTAGGAGATTCCTGAAGCTGGGAATATACAGCTTGGATGGATTGGTTAGATTTGTAGCTTGAGTAGTTTTTCACCTCTCGGAAGCTGGAAGAGTGGAGCTACCCCTTGGGTTGATATTCTACAACCTGTAGAAACCTCAGGGTATTTTAAATTCATTTTATATAAGCAGTACTTGATATCTGATGGGTCTGTAAGGCCATCTAACATCACGTTCTGACTACAATTTTAAAACCCAAAGTATCAGGTTTGGAGGAATTTCCATATGGATGGAAAAATCAGAGTTTCATTTTACATAAAGAAATAAGTAAATAATAAACTTACAAATATGCTATGAATTAATCCCATTTCATCCCATGACCTCTTTGTCTCTTGGGCAATCCTTTAGTTTGTTCTTAGAAGTTTTTCCTTAAAACAGTTTCTTCATCACCTTTGGCCATTTGGTTGTGTTCCTTTACTCCTTCAATGATAGAAATGAAACTCTTTTCCTCATACTCTCAGGAGATTTTAGTGCCCTTAGAGAAATCTTGCATTGATCCCGAAAAATCAGAGTGGGAACCTTCATGGAATAAATTGCCTAACTCTTGGCACATGCCTGGACCCCAACTCTTCATCTACATGATGGTGAAATTCAATTTATAAATTTCCTGCTAGAAACAAGCTAATTTATTAAATACAGTCTCACCCATGAACAGCACATTTAGGTGAAAAGATGCTGATGTGAAAAAAGTAATTTTGTTTGCAAATTTTCCTTGGAGTGAAACAGAAGTGTGCACAGAAATTATCCCGAGCAAATTCCTGAACAGATGTGGCGCTTTGTGATGCGGTTTAGTGGGCAGAGGTTGGACTGGATGGCCTTGGAGGGCTTTTCCAGCCTTAAAGATTCTGGGATTTTTGCTGTACCCTCTGACTCCCCTCAAGGCCATGTGGTGCCACACAGAGACCAGTTCCTGTGAGTAAAGTACAACATTGGGATGCAGCAGAAGAGTAAAACACTTGTACACATAGGAGGAGGAAGCAGCAACTCCAGGGGCTTTGATGGAGTTGCCTTAGCAAAAGCACCATCAAAATGTATTTTATTTCAGCCCACCAAAGTTTTGTGGTTATCTTCCTGTCATCTCAAGAAAATTGAGCTCTGCTCGTGTTGAAAGAGACACTCTACCTCCTCAGCACTGCTTTCTGCACCAAGGAGGCGCCACCAAATAGAACAGAACAGAATCCTCAAGGTTGGAAAAGATCTTTGAGATCATCAAATTCAACCGTCCACCAGCACCACCACTGAGTTCAAACCAAACCACGTCCCCGAGAGCGACATCTGCACAGGTTTTGAACATTTCCAGGGATAGGCACTCCACCACTGCCCTGGGCAGCCCTTTCCAGTGCCTAACAACCCTTTCCAAACTGCTGCTGACCAATTAGGTCACCCCACAGCTTCAGTCCCAACTGTCTCAGCTCCCTCTGATCATCTTGGTGCCTCCTCTGGATTTGCTCCAAAATGACCACTTTGAAATCAGTTTTCTCTTTACTTTCTGTTGTCATAACAACTGTAGGTCTCCTGTCTTTCTGGAGACGGACCAGATATGGCCTCTCATTTACTCCCCAGTTCCAAAGCCTCTGGAAAGTGAAACACAGTTGTGGAGAGGGTTGGTTCAACCACTGCCGATATTACCCTGAAAAAACTCATCTCTGAGGAGACACCTCTTTATTTTCAGCTGGCCCTGACTGCAGAGGTCACAGGTTTCTCTGGAGAACAGGAATGACACACTCAGTGTATTACTCAGGCAGGAATTGAATTACTGCTCTCCCAAGCTTGGCATTTGACTTGGCTGTCAAGTACACAACATCTAATAAAAGGCACTGGGCTGTTTCACTGTGCTGACTCGCAGCTCTCAGAGGCTGGAGGAGATGGGGTTGGCTTTGCCTTGATGTTCAGGAAGGAGGCCTGCCAATAATTTTGAACCAGATGAATAAACATGTGTTCTGTAAGGCTCGTTTTCTACAAATTTAATAACGAGTTTCAGGGGTTGAGGTGAGAACAGGAAAGTTTGGATAAATGAAAGTAGGAATGTCCCAGGAAGGCCTAATGTGTATCTAGCAAATGTTCCATGTGTTACACCACTTCTTTTCTGACTGTAACAGTAGTTTCAAGGCAAGGGCTAGGAAGTGGTGGATCAGCCCTGGTAAGAGTTCCAGGCTACCTTTTGAATTAATTTTGGGTATGATCTCAATCCCTGGCTTACAGAACGACAGGCATGGTGCAGAGCCTGACATCACTCACTTGGTGAAGGGACAGAGCCCAGAACACACCACAAATAACACAAAACCAGTCCAAGACAATGCTCCTAAAGAGTTTGAAGAGGGAGTTGAGTGTGAAGGTTTCAGTCCTGAAAAGTCTGTGTCCCAGGCCAGGCCATGACAGGTAAATCCTGCGGAGGGACAGGCCATAAAGGCAGCGCTCTCACACTCATGAGCCCCGAGCAGAGCAGGGGGAAGGGTCGTCCACCACAGCAGCAAACCTGGAGCCTTGTGCAGGCACTGCCCAGAGAGGTGAAAGGCTCCCACTTCTGTCCTCCAATGTATACAACTCCAGAATATTCCATTCAAAGGCTGCTGGGGTGCCAGGAGAACAGGACGTTCTGCCTCAGCTCCAGAGCAATTTGGAACAGCTCCCACTACAGAGCAGCCTGTGTGTGCTTAAGAACAAAGGAGTCCGAGGAATGTTTTTTGGGAGCCCTCTCCATGTAAGGACTCAAGGTTTGCAGTGACCATGGAGGATTCAGAAGTAGAGTCTTATCCAGCACCGTTTTATAAACAGTCATGTTTAAAGAAACACTGGATTAGCCACTGGTCCTTGGGGGTCAGAAGAACAGAATGACCTGGGAAGACTCTGAACAAAGAGTTTCATCTGTCCAGAACAGCAGCATGGGAGTAACACCCTGCCATATCTCCAAAACAAAGATCTGCTAATGGGAAGATGGAGAATTATAGAGCACAAGGTTGTTCAGTAGGGCCACATTGCCATCCTACCGCTTCTCCCGAGGGACAGCTCCCATCTCTGCTCTGGGAGCAGAGGATGGTTGGAGCTGGGCCAGGACAGGGTCAGGCTGGGGATCAGGGAAAGGTTCTTCCCCCAGAGGGTGCTGGGCACTGCCCGGGCTCCCCAGGGAATGGGCACAGCCCCGAGGCTGCCAGAGCTCCAAGAGCGTTTGGACACCGCTCCCAGGGATGCACAGGTTGGGGTTGTTGGGGGGTGTGTGCAGGGCCAGGGGTCGGACTGGATGGTCCCTGTGGGTCCCTTCCAGTTTAGGATATTCCATGAGAATACATCAACTTGCTTCTGCCCAGACGAAATTCCTAAAGATTTTGGAAGAAGCTTTGGCTAAACTAAGAACAAGGAGTGTGGGCAGCCATTGCTGTTGTGGCCAGAGCCAACCACTCAGAACCATGGATGAGATCCAGGGTCTTCTAAAGGAAGAAATAAAGAAAACAAGCTCCAAACCTTCATTTTTCTCACTTCTCTGTATCAGATGCTTGCACATCTCGATTAGAATTCAGGATGACTCATATTCCACAGCCCTTCTAATCCCTAAAATACTACCACCACACATAGTTGCTTGCAAAGATGCTCTAAGGCATAGTGAGCAAAATCCCTGATAGGAATTTTCTTCCTCTTTATTCAAATAAATTTTAACTCTTTTCCTTTTCAGACTGCCAGACTGCTACATAACAGCAGCCACTATTTAAATTAGGCAGTGGTGGTGAGCTTCTGTGATGTGCTGTCCATTATTTTATATTAAACCGAGAAAAAGTGGACTCTTATCACAACTATTGTAAGTGGTTTTCCTTCCTTGTTGATTTACATCCAAATAACCAACTTATCAACCTTGCAAATGTCAACCTGCAGTGAGGCAAGGAGCTGTGAAGTTCTTAAGCAGACACTCTCCTTGGGACTGAAAGGTCAGTGTGCATGTTATTTATTCTTCCCGGGGAAAGATTCTACTCTTAAGTCAGGGAAGGCTTTTACACTATCCCCAGAAATAATAATGGAAGGTTTTAACCAAGAAAAGACCGATCCCAGCCTAAATCAAAAAAAGAATCTTCAGAAGGATTCTTTTTTTTTTAGCATACATACAGAAATACATCCAGAGAATAAAATCAGGAATGGAAGAACATCATCCTCCAAGGAGTGCCCAGGCACAAGCCCAGGTTTGGATTCTACTCCTCTTGGGGGAGTCAAAACTGCCAAATCCACTCTGACTTCCTGTCCTAGGATGTAAGATGTACTCTATTATCATCTTCCCAAGCTGTTAAAGCAGGTGGGGCAGTGCTTGTTATCTCCCACCATGGCTCATCCCTGATAACTCCCTCCGGGGGCTCTCTCTGGTCAATGGGCTGGCAAGGACCCACCCCATGACTCACAGAATGACATCATCCCATTGGGAGATGCTCCGCCCAGGGGGAGGAGCCAAGCATTCCCACCTGGATAGAACCTGGGCTTTGGAACAGCACACTCAGCCTCACCTACTGGATTCCCAGAGGACAAGAGCTACATGACCACCACTGGACCTTCAGAGGAAGACCAGACCCTTCTACAGGATCACTGCTTCAACAGAACCACTTCATCTGGACTGCTACCACCACCCTGCCCAGCAGGATGTCAGGTCGTATCCTGACTCTGCCAATGTTCTTGTACTATTGCATTTATTTTAATTTTCCTATTTGTTTTCAAACTAGTACACTTCCACACGGGAATGCCTCTTACTGGCACCTCTTTTCCACCAATCTTAAATACCCTTAAAAACTATCCTGTCCTGGCTGGGATAAACCACAACATAAACTTGTATTTCTTTGTTTCACTCCTCTTCTTGGAAACCCCAATAACCACTAATCTTATAATGAAGTGACATTATGGCAAAGGCAATCCTGCTGCCTGGCTGGCTCCCACTGCTGTGACCAACAGTGCAACCAATATTTTGTTCCTTATGGCATTGTTTTAGTGCAGAGAATGGAGATCCTGGTGAAAATAAGGAAAATATGTGGTTGAAGAAATCAAGCTCCTGGGTTAGTTGGGGAGACAGATGCAATAAGAAAACAGCACTGCACTAAAACACCATTTTTAATGTGCCAGAACCACTGCTTTGAGGGGAAGAACAGCAGCCATGTAGCTCCTGCAGCAAAATTTATCGAAATAATCCTAATTTCTGAAGAATAAAGTCATTATTGTTGCCACAAAGGACAGCCTTGCCCTTAAGCTTCCTTGAACACACTGGTCTGGCTTCTAACACAGCAGCACAAGAGAGTATCTTAGAATCACTAAGGTTGAAAAAGACCTTTAAGATCATCATATCCAACCATCAACCAGCACCACCACCATGTTCACCATTAACAATGTCTTCAAGTGCCACATCCACATGTTTTTGGAACACCTCCAGGGATGGGGACTCCAAACCTCCCTGGGCAGCCCCTGCCAAGGCCTGAGCACCCTTTCCAGGCAGAAATTCCTGCCAATGTCCAACCTGAGCCTCCCCTGGCCCAGCCTGAGGCCGTTTCCCCTTGTCCTGTCCCTGTTCCCTGGGAGCAGAGCCCGACCCCCCCTCCCCCGGCTGCCTCCTCCTGTCAGGGAGTTGTGGAGAGTGGGAATGTCTGATTCCAACATCACCCAGACTGCCAGAAACCAGAGACCAAAAAGGCACAGCCTTTTATTAAATCAAATCACTTCAATGATGCATCGCAGATTTTATAGAACCCATTTTTTAAGAAGCCAGGCGAATTCACCAGACACAAGATTTCACTAACAAGCTTATTTAAAATAATTTCTTCACATTGGTTTTTAGCACAAGGAAATGCAAAGCCTTCTCTCTTCTCTGTTAATTAATGTGAAGTCGCTGGTTTATGCCACACTTTTGCCAGCAACTTCCCTCTTGCATTAAGCCTCTATCAGGATGTTTATCAGGAAGCATTTATTTAATAACATGGGGTCCTAAATTGGCTCCTTTAATGACAGTATTTTACCCATGGTGTGTGAGAGCTGGAACGCAACATGTACAGATATTTTCTTGGTAATGTGTAACTGCAGAGCTGGGATGCAAAAAAACAAGCGAGGCATTAAGGGAACAGAAAATAGGGCAGAAATCACAGAATCGCTCATAGTTTGGGCTGGAAGGACCTTAAACACCTCCCATCCCACCCCTGCCATGGGCAGAGACACCTCTCACTGTCCCAGGCTGCTCCAAGCCCCAATGTCCAGCCTGGCCTTGGGCACTGCCAGGGATCCAGGGGCAGCCCCAGCTGCTCTGGGCACCCTGTGCCAGGGCCTGCCCACCCTCCCAGGGAAGCATTCCCCCAGACTGTGCTCTTATCTGGGATTGTCCAGACCCAGGGGCAGCACCAGCACTTGGCCTTGTTAAACCTCATGAGATTCCATGGGCCACCTCTGGAGCTTGTCCGGGCCTCTGTGGGTGTCCCTGTCCTTGGGCTGTGTCACTGCACCCTCAGCCTGGTGTCTCCTGCACGGCTGCTGAGGGTGCTCTTGATTTCCCATGGATCTCATGCGGAAGGGGCTACAGAACTGGATTTACAGCTCATGCTGGCAACAGGCATGCCCTTGGGCCCAAAGGAAGAGATGGACAGCTCTGCAAGCAACACAATTAGGGATTCTTTTTTTTTTTTTTTGGAGAGGGGTAAAAGCTACACAAAGACTGGGAAGTTGCATTCCCATTCAAAAGAGAGGTCGCCGCATTTGCTGGGAAAACCACGATTTTATCCGTCCTCACCCAAGGCTTCTGGTCCTCTGTGTCCAAAGCTAAATTATGTCTCTCCTCAGAGCAGGGCAGCAGGCAATTGGGATATGCAAAGCTTCACTACTTCCTTCTCACAGTTGTCCTCTGTTTCCCAACCAGCACAATCTCCCTGTCAGTGTGGGGGGTCTTTCCAAGGGAACACTGTCTTGGTTGTTGCTTGGACATTAAATTCTCCTGAGTCTTGTGGCTGGTGTCTTAAAATCAGCAATCCCCGAACACTTTGGATGTATGGCTTAGCAAAGCACTTGCCCTCTGCTGCCACTGAGGTCACCTGGGGCTTGGTGGGGGGCACTGTGGGGGGCCACTCTCAAAAGACTCTTCCAAAAACACTTCCTCTCTTAAGAAACAGATGAAAACAGTGGCCCAAGTAGGAGGACTCTTTTTACCCATCTTTTATCACTTCATACACTCAAACATGCAATGTCCTTCTATATTCTCTCCTTTGCCTTTATTTATCTTCAAAATAGGCCAAGGAACTCCTGTGGGATGGAGCATCCCCAAACTAATTCTTGGACAGCACCAGGGAGAGAAAAATCGCTGCTCAAACAACCAATTCTGCAAAATCTTTGCTCTTTCCTGGAGTCTGACACTCCTTTTGTCCTGGAGGCTCCGACTCCCTCTCAGCAGATCCCCCTGCAGGCTGCTCCATCCCTCCCAAACCATCTGGAATGCAGGGACCGTCTATCTGCTGCTCTGAACAATCCAGAACATGTTACACCTCCCCTGCATTATTTATACTGGCTACTTACAACTTGATTTTTATTTATTTAAAGTTTCCATCTGTAGGTTCTGGCTCCCTTTCAAAATCTCCCCCTTTCCATCGTGTTCTAATGGATATCTGTTCTCTGTGAACATCTGTCCTTTAGGGCCCTGTTAGATGTAACAGTGACACCATTTTCCATCTTATTACATGCACACAGATTTCTGTTTGTTTTGTAAATTCCCACAATGTTACAGCTTCCTTTCATTGTAAAACAACAACAACAACAAAAAAAAAAACAAACAAAGAAAAAATTAGTTTCAAGTTTTGGTTGAGTTTTTGGTTCCTAACAAAAATGTGAACACTGGGTTTGCAATGAGAGACCTTAAGGTAGGGAAATATTTTCCACTGCTTAAATTATTAAATTATTAAAACCAAGTTGATGAAAATGTGTTGGCTCACATGACCAAGGGTCTCCTGTTCATTCCATTCTTTTAATCTGCCTCTTTTATTCTTTCATCCAACTCTTTTACCAGAGTCAGAGGTCTCCATCGGATTACTTCTCTAATTAAGATGCTTTAAAATGGCACTTTAGAATGGACTTGGAGAATCCCAGCATCTGTACTGCGTATGGCTCCAAATATTTTAGATCCTAACAGATCTAACATCAGTGTCCAGAACAAAAATCTATCCTGCTGCACCCAAGTGTCACCATCCAGCCCTCCGGGAGAAGGATTCATCCACGTGGGGATGTCCATGGAGCAGTGGGAAGGCCTCAGCAGGCTGTGAATAGGTAAGAGTCATTTACCTCGAGCTCCCACTTTATCACATTATGATCTTTAGGAGCCGAGCTGGAAAGGCTCCAGTATTATGGTATATGAGGGGAAAAGCAGAGGAGGTGAGGGGAGGGTACGACTGACACTGAATACATCCCATGAAAACATCTACCAGACCCATCCAGTTATGGAAGGGAAGGGAAACATCCCAGAAGTCAAGCAAGCATCAAGGCAAAACTTCTGGAGTCCTAGGGCAGAGGAATAATCAACAATGGCATTGCTGGATAAGGGCAAACACAACTGACAGATCCCTTAGGTTTGTTTTCTTTGAAGCTTGCTTTGAACACCCACAAACTGGGGGCCCAGCTCCCGCTCCTGGCAGCTGTTCCTGAGAACTGCAGGTGGGCCTGCACTAGGAAATCTCATCCCTTCCCTAAAATCCTATTTGAAAAACGTGAGTTTGTGTTCCAGCTGTGTTTGGAAAGCCCTTCTGGAATTCCACTCATCTCCCTGGTTAACAGGTCTTTTCCCAAATTCCAGTTTAAACACACTCAGAAGACACTTTAGCCCACCAGCCTTTCTAGCTGGATGATCAGGTTCTATTCCCTCGCTCATATTTGAACCCTCAATGTAGTATTTTTAAAAATTGAACATCTCAGTTTTGCTAGGAAAGGAATTGGATCCCAACCATTTCTGTCCCAGGGAGCAGGGAGGGAGGCACACCAGGCCACGCCTCATCCTTCTCTCCACTCTCCAAGTTTAAATAGACCTTCATCTGATGACAATCGACCCAACCACACACGTGTGAGCGAGCCTTGGACAACTGGACAAACATTTCCCTGGTCTACTCGCCAGGCACAGCCTGAAATCGCTCCCAGCAGTTTGGGATTTTTTAGGAGCTCCATCACCAGTGGTTCCTTGCTCCTCCCATTTTAAGCCCCAGGACAAGCTACAAACAGCCCCTTCACAGGGGAGGCCATCAAACCCAGAAATCCCTCCCTGACAGGAGCAGCCCCTAAGGAAGAGCAGAGATATTCATCCCATGGGAGAATCTCCCTAAATTTCCAGCTGATCCCAAAGAGTTGCAGCTCACTCACTTCCTTAACAAAAAGGATTTCTATTTTTCACGCCCTGTTATGAAATTTTCAGACCTAAAGCTAGCATGGAACAGGGTACTCAGAGAAGCTGTGGCTGCCCCTGCATCCCTGGCAATGTCCACGGCCAGGTTGGACAGGGCTTGGAGCAACCTGGGGTAGTGGAAGGTGTCCCTGCCCATGGAATAGGATGAACTTTGAGGTCCCTCCCAACCCACACCATTCTGGGATGATTCCTTGATGGTGATTCTGGGAGAGGCATCTTTTGTATTTTACAGCACTCATCACCCATGGGTGGGATTTTTGTCTTGTTCCCTTTGCATCCACCTCCCGGGGATTTCACCTGCCACAGCCTTACTCAGCAGTTAATTCTGCCTCAATCCTTCTGCAGTTTTCCACAGTCAGCACTCAGCTCCAGTGCTCAGGAGGAAGCACCAGCAGCACACCCTGTGTCTTTCGCAGCTCATTTATCAGTTGAGTATCACAGGTTTGTGCAGATTCCTTGGAGACGGTGCTGTTGTCATCCTCTCACTCAGGAAACTGCTCAGTTACTCCAACCTTCTGTTTCCTATCTTCTGACCAATTTTTTCACGGATTTGTAGAGCATTCCTTTTCTTTCTCATCCTTTTGGCTTTAATCCCAAATCTTCAGAGGGTTGGACACAGAGCACAGCACACTTGTGGTGATCATACTCCTGTTTCACTGATGAGGACCCATTTCGGAGTTCATTTGCTTCTTTTAACCATCATCTCGGTATCACTCTGGGGGTGCTACTCTGCAGGTGGGGTTGTGCTAAGATTTCCCATCCCTGGAAGTGTCCAAGGCCAAGTTGGACAGGGCTTGGAGCAGCCTGGGAGAGGGGAAGGTGGCAGGGGCGGTGGAACTAGAAGATCTTTAAGGTCTCTTCCAATCTAAACCATCCTGGGATTCTATGATAAAATACCCCCTCTTTTTCCTCTTTCTCAGTAGTTTTAGGATTCTTCACCTAGAGGGAAGATGGCTGAGGGACGCCCCTGTGTCAGTGAACCTTCCAGTGTCCCTGAATTCCTCCAGGAAGCTGCCTTTGAGGACACCAAGCCCTTGTCCTGGTCCCCACACACTGCCAGTGCCACCTAAGGCAGCTGTCAGTGTATTTCAACAGTCTTTAAGAAGATGGACCCCCACACCATGTGCTGGTTCTTCTGTGAGGTGGGGTGAGCACTGATCCCATCAGTTTGCCTTTGCACGAGGCTGATGTGCCCCACAGTCAGATCATGCTGAATTCCTCCTTCCCATAGCCAGAACTGCACAGTTTGATCCCCCAGCCAGCTCCTGGAGCTCCCCTTGGGAGGGCTCTGCCTCCAGCTCTGTCCCCGTGGCTGAGCTGCTGCAGCTCCCCCACCCCAGCAGAGGTTTCCTACCTCAAGGAACAGGACTGCTCACTTAGAACCCGAGATCCACCCTGGCTTGGTTCCATTTTCTGGTTTGTTTGGGGATTTTTGGAGGGGAGGAGGCAGATGGGCTGGTTCCATGAAAATCAGTTCCAAGGCTGCTACAATAACCTACTTCTTGCTAGACTGGCACCTTCCTCCTACTTCCTCAGGCAAGGTTGGCTTCACACCTGCAGCTGATTCAAACTTGATGGAATCAGGTTCAGAACTTGATATTTTAGATCTAAAATTTTATTTATTCTGCCCTTATAACATACCTAAGCTCTGAACTATTTAGAGTAAATCACAGCTCTTGGAGGAACAGGTGTCCTGGCAAATTCTGGAGTTGTGAAAGCTTCAGCTACGTGCTACAACCAAACACTTTCCCTAAAAAAAAAGTTGAACTTCCATATGCTGAAACTCTTGTTTTGTTTACAACAGCCCCCCTACTCTTAGTCCCTAACACAATGGCTTATGATTCTTAAATTTTATGTTGCATTTGTTCTACTAATCCACAAAGTCAACAAAATTCTTTTGTGTAATTCTTGTGTCCTTCACAGCATTACAGGAGTTTCAAAACCTGCATCAAAGGCCTTGTGCCAATGTCACTAAAGAAGTATTAGGGAGGGCTGGTCATGAGACCTGTCCCTCAGGAATGCTTCTGACACCTGCCCTGCACTTGGAGCTCACCCCATCTTGTTCCAGTCCCGCCTTTTCCCAGCTCCTTATCTGCCTTAGCCAGCTCCTTATAATTCCTGTATTTATCTGCGCCATCTCTGCTTTCAATAATAATTTCCTCTGGGAACTGCACTGAATAAATGCTGCCTATAAATCCAGAGAGCTTAAGCCCCCTGCATCTCTGTAGTGTGAGATGTTCACTGGCTCAGCAAAAAGAACCAGCCTGGTACTCAGATAAAATCACCTGCTGAGCAGAATTTTCCCTTTTATCTCACTTTTCACTCAGGACCTTCTGGATTACTCTTTGTTCCAAACCTGACCTAAGAAATCAGCTGATCTGCATGGACTTCCCAGGATCTCTTTTTGCCCAGTATTCTCACATCAGAATGCATTATTCCCAGATGGAAATAAACATTAAAGGTTTTTGTTAGGGACCAGAGAACAATCTGAAAAGTAATCCATTCGCTTTCTCCAAAGGAAGTCGCTAACAAAACCAAGAGCTTTGCTATGCTTTAGTCAAATAAATCACACAGACTCAGCAACAAAAAATCCCAACGAAAAGGAGAACTGGAATTGCAGGATGATTTTCCAGCTTCCTCCTTTGACAGCAACATTAAACCGATATGGACGTAGAAGGGCAATGGAAATCCTGCCCTGACAATTGCTTTGTCAAGAATTAGTTCCTGCCATTCGAGAACAACTGCTCCATATTGCTCATCAAATTTTGAGTATCTGAATTTTTCCTAGGAAAGAAATGACTTTTTTTTTCATTGCAGTTTACGTTGGCACCTGAGTTCAGTGTCCAGGAAAAGGAACCTGCCACATTTCCTCCTCCTCCCCTCCTGCCAGTCTGTGTTCAAAATCCCAGCCAGAATTCCACAAGTGGAAACACAACTTGAAGGGAGATAATCCTGGTCATGAGATGTGCATTCCCAACGAAACCAAGCCTCTTTTCCCTGTGGTCCAGCAGAGCTGCTGAGCCGATTTCCATCTTGTGATTCCAATCAACACATTCTTGGTGCCACGGAGCGTGCAGCAGCTAGCATTCCAGAGGGACACGTATTCCATCCCTTCCCCACCACGCTTTCGGAGTTAATATTTCAAAGACATGACCTCCATCAGGGAAGCATGGTTCTCACTGTGTGTCTGTACAGACATCCTAAAACATTCCTGAATTCAACACCAGGAAACCAAAAGTTAAGGAATACGAGGGGGAAAAAAAAATAATGTCATTTTCAGGAAGTGCAGTGGGCAAACTGGCAAATGGAAACCATCCAGAGGCGAACTCAGTCTCGAGGAATACAGGTTATTACAAATTATTCGAGAAAGAATTCTGGGAATCATTTCCAGCAAAAACATGGCCATATTAAAAGGGAATTATCACAGTACCTTAACTGCACTTCTCAGCCATAGCTGTGGAGATTATATGTTGATCACCTAGAAAACATAAAATAGAAGATTAATGATATTGTTCATATCTTAATTACTGATTAAGAAGAGCAACTAATCTCACACATTTTCCTTTATTTGAATAGTTTTCACTTCCCGAAACAAACGGAGAGGAGCAGAACACACAGCTTTCAATATCTGCTATTTTATTCCTGATAAAGGCAGCTTCAAATAAGAAAAATAACAAGAAAACAATGCCTGAGGTTTTCATTAAAGTACTTTACATATTTTCATGAAGGCTGTCAACTCAGGAACCGGGGAGAAATTCATAACAAGTTTTATCCTTCTAAAATACCAACCCTAAAACACATCAGGCACTTATCTGTAATATGTTTCGACTCAAATATATTCTCTGCCCTTCCCCAAGATGAAATATTGTACAGGAAAATCTCTGACTGGGTCTTTCCAGCTCTTTTTTGCCATGTGCCTGTGAGTTATCCCAGGGATAGAGAACACAGCTGGGGGGTGCAGGGCTATTTGGGGGCTGCTTCTCCAGTGTTTATCCAATTGAGACCGTGCCACGGAGGAATTCAGGAAAACTCAAGAGGCATTTGGGCCTCCAGGCACGGACTGGGTTGGAGGTTTCCCCTTTCTCCCAGCACCAAAGGGAAACACAGGGCAGAGACCCCAGGACTCCAAATGGGGAGGGAGAGACCCAGGATGGTGGGAGGCACCTTGAAACTTGTTACTCGGGGGCTTGAAAATCAAATTGTTCAGGTGCTGGGCTCATTTCACCTCTTCCTTTTGGGAAAATCCAGGTCCTTATAAACACATCCAATTCCTTCCCAATATCCCATCCAGCCCTGCCCTCTGGCACTGGGAAGCCATTCCTCCTTGTCCTGGCACTCCGTCCCTTGTCCCAAGTCCCTCTCCAGCTCTCCTGGAGCCCCTTTAGGTGCTGGAAAGGGCTCTACGTTCTCCCTGGAGCCTTCTCCTCTCCAGGCTGGACAGCACAGCATCCATACTCCATTGGAATTAGCCAGCTTGCCATGCTCTCCAAGCAGAAACAGGGAATTTTAGGCACACATGGTTTGCTTTGCAATAACCCAAACTGCTGCCTTGTTCTGAGGTGGAATAAATCCACAGCACATTGGGCAGTCAGATTGAGGAGATAACTCCCAGCTTTGAAGGCTGATGGAAATTTGGGGAAATACATGGATGTTGTGTTGACTTCCAACAAAATATTCCATAAGGGGAAACAAGAAGGTATTTTATTAGCCTTCTGAATTTAACTGAGTAAAAATGGGTAAAGCTTCACTAACAAGACACCAGATGTGTGTAGGAGTGCATTGCTTTTCCCAGGTCTGCTTGACCAAATCATTTCTCTCTTCTATATATAAATATATATACAAAAAGAAAAAAAACCCTACGACTTGACAAAAATAAGGAATAGACAACACGCAGTTCATTACAGCAGACATTTGTTTGTATTTCTGTACACATCCAACAGTTCTAATATATTTTAAAAAAGAAAAATAAATGTTTCCAGCATAGAAACGTATTGCTGAACCTTCCTCCTGAAAGAATTCCTATTCTCTGCTTTAAACAGAGCTGGAGTAAAGAAGGCTCCAGAGAGACCTCCAAGTCCATTCTAGGGCCTAAAGGGGCTCCAGGAGAGCTGGAGAGGGACTTGGGACAAGGGACGGAGGGACAGGACACAGGGAATGGCTTCCCAGTGCCAGAGGGCAGGGATGGATGGGATATTGGGAAGGAAGTGTTCTCCATGAGGGTGGGCAGGCCCTGGCACAGGGTGCCCAGAGCAGCTGTGGCTGCCCCTGGATCCCTGGCAGTGTCCAAGGCCAGGCTGGACATTGGGGCCTGGAGCAACCTGGGATAGTGGGAGGTGTCCCTGCCCATGGCAGGGGGTGGGATGGGAGGTGTTTAAGGTCCCTTCCAAAATTGAGGATGGGAGGAAAACTGCTCTGGGCTGTGTGAAACAGGCACGTTCTGCCAGCAGCGTGGTCACCTCTTGGATTCCACATCCCACCAAAAGAATTCCATATTCCACGCCCGAAAATCCACACCGCTAAGGCTGCAATTGCTTTGCCCAGAGAATTCTCAGTCCCTCAGGCGTGGAGGAGAGGGAGAGGGACGAAATGAATTGCACTGCCACGAGAACAGAGTTTCCTCCTTGCTTTACTCAGAGATTAATGCCCATTGTCAGCAGCTTTTATGATAAATGATCGTCATTGTGAATTTTGGTAATGAAGATGCATCATGCTGTGTGTTGTTCACACACTGCAGAACACTTCTCTAATCAGCAAGGGCTTGGAGTTCTGGAGATTGTTTTGCAGGGAAAAAAAAAGGCTGTTTGGATGGGAATTGGTTTGGATTTTAATGTTGTAAATAGAGCCAGAGACTTCAATTCTGAGTTTCACTGGAAGGTGACGACAGAACAATGGGCTGTGGCTGTTCCGTCAGCCTGGGCTTTGGTGTGACAGGAGTGGGCAAAAGCAAGAGCTGCTGGATCCATTTCACCCACGCTGCCTACAATTATGGGGTTTACTTTGGATTTTACACTTTCCTTGGGAAGGATCAGTCACCCCATTGGACTCTCACACCCATGTTAGTGTGAGCAGAGCATTTGGTGCCCACTGGACACCAAATCTGCTTTAGTTTCCTCATTCATATGCACAAAACCACACAGAATTGACCCAAAATTCAACAAATAAGAATAAGCACCAATGGCATTAGAACCACTGTAAGATATTCTGCTCACTACCTGCATATTCCAGGCTGAAATTAAAGAATAACGTCATTTCTACAATTGGTGACTGCCAGAATAAACAACTCCCATTGTTAAATCTGTAGCATTATTTTGGTGCAATCCTAAGATTCTCATTTTTGAGGGCAGCCTTCTCCTTCTTAAGGGCCTTAGAGATGATTAAAGGGATGGAAAGGCTGAGAGAGCTGGGGTTGTTCAGCCTGGAGAAGAGAAGGCTCCATGGACAAGTCAGAGCCCCTTCCAGGGCTCCAGGAGAGCTGGAGAGGGACTTGGGACAAGGCATGGAGGGACAGGACACAGGGAATGGCTTCCCACTGCCAGAGGGCAGGGATGGATGGGATATTGGGAAGGAATTGTTCCCTGGGAGGGTGGGCAGGCCCTGGCACAGGGTGCCCAGAGCAGCTGTGGCTGCCCCTGGATCCCTGGCAGTGCCCAAGGCCAGGCTGGA
Source organism: Mohoua ochrocephala (assembly GCA_013398855.1). Taxonomy (NCBI): domain Eukaryota; kingdom Metazoa; phylum Chordata; class Aves; order Passeriformes; family Acanthizidae; genus Mohoua; species Mohoua ochrocephala. The sequence goes on from VZTA01002786.1 coordinate 403,554, forward strand.
CATTGGGGCTTGGAGCAGCTTGGGACAGTGGGAGGTGTCCCTGCCCATGGAACTGGAAGAGCTTTGATGTCCCTTCTAACCTAAACGATTCCATGATTCTATGATTAAAATAGTGGGGTTAGGAATTGGATTATGGAAGTGGGGTGAGAGGTGGGGATGAGGTTTAGGTTTAAAGTCAGGGCTCCAAGTTTTTGGTGGTTGCACCTCTCAAAAGAAGCCCTGCAAGCCCCTTCCCAGTCTGACCCCACCTGAACCCTCCTGACCTCCACAGGTGCCATTAGTTGGGAATTTCGAAAAAGATCACCTTTGTTAATTTCTTGGCCCTGTCCTGTTTATTTCTGCCCAAAGTTTACCTTTTGCTCCCCAGCATGAGATTTTCACTTGGCCTCTTCTCCACCAAAAGAAGTAACTCATGTAAGCACTCAGAAATGTTAAAAACCAGCATGAAGAGCAGTATTATCCCAGCTAAGGAAAGCAAATTCATACTTCTCATGAAGCAAGACTCCTAAATCTCTCCTGCAGCTTTGAAAATTACCCTCTTTATTTTAATTAAGCCAGTGTTACCTGTAACGATGCTTACAGTGTGTACATTTTCCTATCTCACCCCCTAGCAAACTCCATCTCTGTACTTCTCTCAGTGGCCGATCTGGCATTTTCCTGCAGAATTTTGGCAATTTTTATCCCTAACTCAAGAAATGAAAGAATACTGATCAGCTCTTGAAATAGTCAAGATTTCTGCAAAAACCAATCACTCCTTGTTTTTTGCTGCTTGCAAGGCACATTTGTGAACCAAAATTGGTTGGGGTGGGGGCAGCAGAATTCCTTTGCCTTCATTTTTTCTCCTCGTCTGCAGCAAAAAAACAGGGTTTGATTTTGCCTGAAAAGTGTGAAAAGTTTTCAGCAGAAAAAATACAAGTGCAACTATATCCTCTAGAACTAATGCAACTCATCTGCTCCAGGTTTGAGTTACAAACATACACTCATTTACTGGTAAAATGTACAGGTTTTGTTCCTAGAATCTCTCGGAAAACAACCATCTTCCAAAAAGTCTCCATCAAATACTACAAATATGTAAAGGGTACTACCCTGGCATTTTTATTAAAAGTTTTCTTGTCAAATTGGAGCCATGAAAATCTGATTTACTGCCAACTTTTTTGCGGAAAATCAACCCAGTCATGTTTTTCTTGGCAACGGAAAGTAAGCTTGAGTCAAAGTAAGATTTGTTTTAGCATTATTTCATGTTTTCTGAATACATTTCATATATATTTATGTCTGCCTCTGTTTCTACTGCATGGAAATGCTGCTCTCACCCAGCTGGCAGAACTTGCTTGGCTGCACACGGGAGCAGCGATCGAATTCCAAAATGAAAATCTGAGTTCTCTTTTTTTTTCCTGTGCTCTGTGCCACACAAACTCACAACTGCATCCAAAGTGTATTTAAGGAGTTTACTGCTTATGATAAAATTAAACCTCCAAAGTAGTTTTAAAAAGACTTAGGGATCTTTTCCTAAGGGCAGTTTACTCAAAATTCCACAGTGCCTTGGAAAATGTTTGGTTTTAGGGATTTCAAGCTGCTCAAGGTAGAACGTCAGAGTCCAGTGCAGCATTCTGATAAATCAGAGCAGAAAATGGAATTCAATAAGGCACTGAACTTTCCAGATTTTGAAAACTTGATGTGTGGGAGGTTCATAACCCACCCAACAGATGACAGGGATCCTCTGCTGCAAGATGTCGAGTGTGACAGCCTGGCCAGGAGCTGAGAATTCCAACAAGTGAGGATTTGAACTGGTTTGTAGAATCCCAGAACGGTTTGGGTTGGAAGGGACCTAAAAGAACATCCACTCCCACCCCCACCTGACTCGGACACTGCCAGGGATCCAGGGGCAGCCACAGCTGCTCTGGGCACCCTGTGCCAGGGCCTGCCCACCCTCCCAGGGAACAATTCCTTCCCAATATCCCATCTATACCTGCCCTCTGGACAAAGCCATTCCCTTTGTCCTGTCCCTCCATGCCTTCTCCCCAGTCCCTCTCCAGCTCTCCTGGAGCCCCTTTAGGCACTGGAAGAGGCTCCGAGTTGTCCCTGGAACCTTCTCTTCTCCAATGAACACTCCCATCCCTAGAATGTGGTGTGCAGGTAGCACAGGGGCACTGCCTTGGGAGCATCCCAATGGTTTGACATGAGGAGAAATGTAAAAAATACCTTTTCTCTGGCTAATTCAGGCTGCAATGGCTTTAGCTCCCTTAATCCTGACTTCTTTCTAAACACAGAAAACACGGTGCCAGCCCTTTGCTCTGAAATGCTCTTACTCATCAGGAAGCTGGAGAGAAACCCAGGGAGAGGCAGAACTCATGGATCTGTCCTCAGCAGCTCCAGCTCCGCCAAGTGCCCAGCTGGCAGTGCCCACGCGTGTCCCTACCCACGGCCAGCTGCTCCTCACTCTGTTCTGGCCAGGCTCCCACTCCCCCAGCCCTGCTGGGAGCACGGACCATGGAGTGCTCCAGAATCTGTTTCCATCACAGCCAAACGAGTGGAAGGGACGGGTTCATCTGGCAAGAAACCCCTGGAAGCTCCGCAGCTGTGGGGTTTGGGGAGGTGTGAAGGCAGGGACAGTGGTGGGGAACAGCACGTTGTCCTTCTTGGCACAGACGGGGAGAAACTGGGAACAGCCTTTCCACTCTGGAAAGATGGGGTACCTACCCCCCGATGTGCATTTCCAGTCTCGTTCCTCAGGGGAATTTAGGATTGCATCGGATGCAGGGTTCAATCAGATCCACGTTCCTGCCGTTACAAACTGACTGCAAGAGGCACCAAACGCAAAACCCACACGGGACAGGAAAGGATTCGGGATTTATCTGTGCAAACACGGAGCTGCAGCTGCTCCTGGGCCATAAACACGATGTTGTGGTTTCAGCCACAAGCTGGGCTCAACCAGCACAAGGATGTTCCCAGATGCAATCCCTCACTCGAACTCCAGGCATTCCCACAGCCCAGAAGGTTTTAAATAGGACTGACATGAACTTGCACAAGGTAATTACACCGTGCTTCTTAAACAAAGGGATGCTCTTCCACATTTTTCATACTCATCCCTGTCCTCTTGAAATCTCCCTCCTACTCTCCAGCTGAATAAGGTTCAGGAATGTCTGAACAGCACAGCGAGGTGTAACGGCTCCCACAGTCTTTCATCCCCCAGTCTGTGTAATATTTTCTGCGTAGTATTTATGTAAGCCCATTTTAGGCTGTGTTTGGCTTGGTTAATATTTTTCCCACTTACATGGAACTATTCAAGGAAACCTTCAGGAATGTAGAGGTTTATGGCTCCAGACACATGCATTCCCAGCTATTTTTCCTCCATCACCCCTCTATCCACTGATAAACAAAACTAAAGACAAAACTAAAGACAAAACCAGAAACTCATGGCCTTTAATGCTCAAGACAACACCCGCATCCGCAAGAACTTTGGCACCTGAAAGCAAGGGGGTACCTACAAGGTCATTCCTGTTAAGGATCACACACGAGCAGTGACTTTACGTGTGTGAATTCCCACAAATCTCTCCAGAGTTGAACCTTGAGTTACCTACAGGCCTGTCACTGGTGGTGTCCCCAGGGTTCAGTACTGGGCACAGGATTGCTCAATATATTCATCAATGACTGGGGAGGAACAACCCCGGGCACCAGCACCAGCTGCTAGAGCAGCTCTGTGGGGAAGGACCTGGGGGTCCTGGGGGACACCGAGCTGTCCCTGAGCCAGCAGAGTGTCCTGGGGGTCCTGGGGGACACCGAGCTGTCCCTGAGCCAGCAGAGTGTCCTGGGGGTCCTGGGGGACACCGAGCTGTCCCTGAGGCAGCAGAGTGGCCTGGGGCCAAGGAGGCCAATGGGATCCTGGGGGCAGCAGGAAGAGCATTCCCAGCAGGGCAGGGAGGGATCCTGCCCCTCTGGCCAGCCCTGGAGGCACCTCTGCAGTGCCGTGCCCAGCTCTGGGCTCCTCAGCACGGCAGGGCCAGGCAGCTCCTGGAGCGGGGCCGGCGGAGGCTGCGGAGCCCAGGAAGGGCCCGGAGCATCTCCGTGCCCAGGAAAGGCTGAGGGAGCTGGGGCTGCTCAGCCTCGAGAGGAGCCCCAGCTGAGAGGGGCCCTCGGGCCTGGCTGGCCCTGGCTGCAGGGAGGGCTCCGAGCAGGGCCCGGCCTCTGCTGCGGGGGCCCAGCAATGGCCCCAGAGCCACGGGCAGGGACTGATGGCAGCAATTGCCCCTGCACAGGAGGCAGAACTTCTGCCCTGGGCAGTGCCCAGCCCTGCACAGATTGTCCCCAGAGCCTGTGGGCTCTCCTCCCTGGGGCTGTTCCAGAGCTGTGTGCACACAGTCCTGTGTCAGCTGCCTGCCAGTTTAGACATTGGGGCTTGAATTCGTACCCCCACCTGGTACCAGGTCTATTTTCCACAATTTCAGCCCTTGTAGCATTATTCAACAGCATGATACAAGCATAATAATGTTAGTCTTTAAATTTGAGTAACTTCCTGAGGAAAAACCATAGTCTATTTCTAGGGCTTCTGTTTGTGAGATAATAGAAAAAGTCCATTTTAATTTTTACTAAGTTCCAAAATTCCATTAAAACCGAGAGATATTTTCAGGAGTTTGTACATTGCTTCACGCAGAACGAAATCTCAAGACCTGAGTGGTATTTTATACCTTGGCAATCTTGCTGCTGGAGGTTCTCAGACACTGCTAAAACCTGCTTCAGCTTATTCGGTCCTAATCAGATTTGATCCCGAGTCTGGAAAAGTTCAGGACTATTTCTGTATCTCCTGCAGCCACAGGCCCCTGTAGGCCTGCACTTTGAGGTCCTGCATTTTTTGTTTCTCTACTTAATTCACAACGACAAAGGAATACCTGTGGGATTTCCAGAGCTTGTGAACCAGCCAATCCAGCAAACCTTTTAAGTATGCAAAGAAGTTTCAGCCATTTCCTGACATTCCTGCAAATGAGATCTGAATTGGAGCTGTAGCATTAATACATAATATTCACATTAAAGCTTAGCAAGGCAGGAGTTGTTCCGATTCATATTCCAGTGAGACAAACAAGTGTCAGATCCAGAGGTGGTCTTGAAGGTGCCATTGAGGTTTAATTTTAGATTTTTCCCTGCATACCATAAGTTGGGGTTCGAGGCGTTAGCTTCAACATTATCAGAGAATATCCAGCTTAACAAACCCCCATGTTTCTCATCAAAGGAGTCTTCTGAATTGAAAAATCCTAAGGAAAGCTCTTCTTGCCCCATTTCCATTTTTGCAATTATTATATACATATTAATTGGAGCAAACTCTTTAGGAAATGGTTCACATAAGCAGCTTTTAGCTGATGAATTATCCCTGCCAGTTAAAAACATTTACATGGCTTGTTTATGTTACTTTGTTAATTTTATTGTAATTTAGTATTAATTAACAGCCCTGTCTTTACAAGGTGTTTAATCAGTTACAACTCTTAATTACAACACAGCATTGCTTAATAAAACAACACACTATTTGGGATTAAGTTAAATTGGTTAAATTAATCTGTTCTCCTCTTTTGTGGGTAATTTATTGCACGATAAAATCAAGTCGTGAAATTATTTTCATGGCAAGTAGCCTAAAAATGATTTTACATAGATTCCTTTTTACCTTAACTACTGAGAAAAACTGTCCCTAATTTCAGTGTTTTCTACAGATCAGCACAAGGCTCAGAATTGTCTCAAAAATTGCAGTCACAGAAATTTGGTGCTGGAGCAGCCTGCTTTGGGAAGCGATGCTGGAGCAGAGAATCAGAATTCCCCTCGGCTCCAGGGGACCCTCCCCAGCCAAGAAACTGCTCCTGAGAGCAGCCAAAATCCTCTGCCAGAGTCTGAGGTCCTGCCTTGGCCTGCTGAGGTCACGGGAAAGCTTTTCCTGCATGGAGCTGCCAAACTGCATCTTGAGCCCACCTAAGCTTTTCCTACAGAGTCCCAGACTGGTTTGGGTGGGAAGAAACCTTAAAGCCCATCCAGTGCCACCCCTGCCCTGGGCAGGGACACCTTCCCCTGTCCCAGGCTGCTCCAAGCCCCAATGTCCAGCCTGGCCTTGGACACTGCCAGGGATCCAGGGGCAGCCACAGCTGCTCTGGGCACCCTGTGCCAGGGCCTGCCCACCCTCCCAGGGAACAATTCCTTCCCAATATCCCATCCAGCCCTGCCCTCTGGCAGTGGGAAGCCATTCCCTGTGTCCTGTCCCTCCATTCCTTGTCCCAAGTCCCTCTCCAGCTCTCTGGGAGCCTCTTTAGGCACTGGAAGGGGCTCCAAGGTCTCCCCATCTCCCCACACTCCGAGGCACTGAGCTCTGAGCACTGCCCACCCCATGGGACAGCATCCATTGGCTCGCTTGAAATCTGCTCCTGGATAATTTCATTGCAAATGTGCCAACCCTATTCCCTGTGTTGGGAGAAAGAATTCACGGATTGCCCACAGCCCCTTTTCCTCCCGTTTGGAGCTTCTGTCCCTCCACAAGTCCCAGGCCTCGGCTGCACCTCTCAGGTGAAACACCCCAAATCCACCCCATGGCTCCTCACACGATGCCACTCAGCCAGTGACCCCTCCCGGGGCCTTTCTCAGCCCTGTTAGTTATGCACAGCCATTTCTACTCTGTTTGGCATTGCCCAGCACGTGACTAAAATAATTATTTCAGATCATTTCTTCCTGTGTCCGCATCATTTAAAATCGTAACTCTGTCCTTGTTGAGATGCCTCAACCTTTCTGAAGACGTTCTGTCTGAGACTTTCTGGTTCTAATCTATGGTATCTCGCAATTCAATGAAGAAAAATAAAAATTAATCAGAACAATTATTGTTTAATGTTTGCCACAAGCTCGGGACAGGCTTGAAAACACCTCTCTGTGTGGCAGGAGGCATGGGAGACACCGGGCTCACACTCTCCATGTTTCTGGAGACTTACCCCACATTTTAATTCTGGTGTTCACTTTTGAATTTTTAAAAGAACAACTGAATTGGAAACAAATTACAAATCTACTAAACCAGTGATTTATGCAACGGAATATCCCTTGTCAGTCCTCTGGGACCTCTCCTGCACCCAGGTAGGTCACAGGTAACAGTTCAGAGTGTTCTGGCCACTTCTGCAATGCTTCGGGGTGAATTTCTTAGTCCGGTGACTTGAATAAAAATCATCTCATTAATTATTTTTCTAACTTTATCTATTCCTCCTTGGACCTTTGCATTATCTCCTGAAATTAGTGAAGAAACTCTGGTTGTATTTCCGATGCTCCTCACACTGAGGGGAAGCATTTAATGAAATATTTATAAACTATACTATTCAATAGTTCATCCTTTGCAAAAGCAGTGCCATGCATTTTACACTTACCTGGGAGCAAAACTAAACTTCAAAAATGCCTTAAGATAAATATTTTACCAAACAGAGTGGGGAAACATTCACACTCCAAAGTCCCAAAGGTTGCTTTGTCTGACTCTGATTGCTTTATGATAAATGGATGCGTTCTGACAGACTGGCAGAGATGGTGCAAAAGTGCCACAGTTTTTGGAGGAAAGAGGAACTGTTGAGCTCTACAGGCTCATAGAAGGATTTTGAGGTGCCTGAGCTGATATGACTTCTCAGCAGCATCTCCCATATTTAAGAGGCGATAGGGTGACACCTTGGTGCTGATGCTCATTCCAGATTTTCCCTGTCCTCCAGGTGTTTGCAGAGATAAAGTTTTATGCCTGAACAGAAGCACCTCTGCGTAATTTGTCCCTTTACTCACTATGTACTTGTGCAGTTCCCAGGGCTTTACTGCAGTGATGCCTTAAGAGAATCCACACACAAATTCTTGAAAGCAAAAGCCTTTTCAGAGCCTTTTTTTGATCACCCACCAAAACCAAGGTTGAGACTGGCTTTAACTGGAGGCCTCTAAACTGCAACCTCTTCACATCTCCAACTACAGTGAGTTTTATACTTAAGGCTTCACTGAGCTGACTTTTTTTCCCCAGGACTCTTCCTCCTCTTAAGCCTACTGTTCTTGGGCTTTGTTGTGTCTTTTGTAGAACGAGTGATTAATGAAGTTTTGCTTCAAAAGCAATAAGCATTCTGGCTTGTCGCAAAAATATGCTGGCCCTGCTGAGGGACCTCGAGGGCTGTGTCCAGTTCTGGGCCCTCCCGGCCAGAGAGCCCTGGAGGGGCTGGAGCGTGTCCAGGGCAGGGAATGGAGCTGGGGAAGGGGCTGGAGCCCCAGGAGCGGCTGAGGGAGCTGGGAAAGGGGCTCAGCCTGGAGCAAAGGAGGCTCAGGGGGGACCTTGTGGCTCTGCACAAGTCCCTGACAGGAGGGGGCAGCCGTGGGGGGTCGGGCTCTGCTCCCAGGGAACAGGGACAGGACAAGGGGAAACGGCCTCAGGCTGGGCCAGGGGAGGCTCAGGTTGGACATTGGCAGGAATTTCTGCCTGGAAAGGGTGCTCAGGCCTTGGCAGGGGCTGCCCAGGGAGGTTTGGAGTCCCCATGGCTGGAGGTGTCCAAGGAAGGCCTGGCCGTGGCACTCAGTGCTCTGGGCTGGGGACAAGGTGGGCATCGGGCACAGCTTGGGCTGCATGTGCTGGGAGGGCTTTTCCAGCCTAAATAATTCTGTGAGAGGGCATAAAGGACACCAAGGCTACTAAAGGACTCCAAGGCATGTAATTATAGAAAACTGACACCACAGTGCACCGGGGTTCTCCTGGAGGAAAGAAAGTCTAAGCTTCATGTGAGCCTTTTTTGGGCAAATCTCCATCCATGGCCTTAGAAACAACCTTTAATGTCCTGGCTGGTGATTTTCCATAGAGAGCATGTTCCACATGCCAGGGGTAAAATGCCTCCCCTTGGGGAACAGCAATGTGTCACCAAGGGGGCCTTGTGGCTGCTGATTGAGGGGAAGGAACACAGCTGGGCTCTGGGCTGCGTTCCACAGCCTTTGAAGCATGGCAGGAGGAGGGGGAATGCCTAATGCTGCAGAACAGCAAAGGCAGCAGACTGGAATCTGAGAGAAGACCTCCCTGGTGACACTCAGCGACGTGGAAAAAAGCTCCCCACGTGACTCAGGCAAACACAACCGAGTGAGAAAAACAAGCTCTTCAAATAAAGCTCCACCGAGTAGCTGCATGTGCTCAGGGGACACACACACGTGGATTTTGGAGCTCAGCTGTGACCTCACAGACGCCTTTGGGGGCTTCAAGCACAGACCCACCATTACAAACCCTCAGGATCAAAGCAAACCCTTTAATTGCTCATTCCCAAAGTTCACTGCCACAAACTGGCGTGATATTTTAACTAAAGATTAAATAGTGAGGCTGCTACAAGCACATCTTTCCTCTCCTGGGGAGCTTTATTACTACAGCAGGTAATGCTCAGTCAAGGCTCAGCACTGCTGTCCCCTCGTCCATATTCATTGTACAGAACCAGGTTAGAACACCTCCACATCCCTGGAAATGTCCAAGGCCAGGCTGGATGGGGCTTGGAGCAACCTGGGATAGTGGAAAGTGTCCCTGCCCATGGAACGGGATGAACTTTGAGGTCCCTCCCAACCCAAACCAGTCTGGGATCCTCTGATTCTATGTTTGCATCGTCATCCTCACTTGGTAGTTATAAAATGTTTCAGTGCTTTCCTGGTGTTTATGTGGCATTTAAAGGTTAAAAAGAGAATAACCTGTGCATTAAGAGATTTCTTTACTCTTCTAATACTCCCTTTATATTCGGCAGTTATAAAGGTTTGATTTGATGAGCCCCCCAGGACTCTCCATCCCGTGCTGCGCCCAAATCGCACAGCTCAGTGAACTGGGTGCAAAGTGCCTCCACTCCTTTCTCAGCACGGCCTCAAAAGTCCTGAACAAAGACTCCAGGGAGACAGCAGGGCTTTAAAGGCTGAGAAAGGAAAAGAGAAGCAAGGAAGTCCAAGAAGGGAGTGAGGAGAAATACACGACATATGAAGAGCACAGCAGAAGCTGGGGAGGAAGGCACCACACAGTAGGTGGTTTCCAAAGAATAACCTGACACTACCCTCACATGTGGCCACCCAGTGCCGGATCACTCATCTCCATCACGGCAATCATTTAGGAACATTGTAGGACTTGCCATCATCACCAACAGCTATTTAAATTTGGGATGTACAGCAGCACTCCCATAGAACTGTACCTCTCCTGTCCCTTATTTAGTACAAAATTAGTCATTTTTTTTGCTGTGACAATTCATTGGTGAAGGCAAATCTTAAAAATGAGCTTGCAAGTGTTTTGAGCTTCAAAAATGTCTCTGTAAAAGCCCGATGATGGTTCCGCATTTCATCACGTCATGGCTGCATATCACAGGAAAAATAAAAGTCACAGCTCAAGGAAGATAACAGGGTAATGTCTGGAAGGGCTCCTGGCTGTCAAGAGGAGCCCTCACAACTGAAAGGCAAGAGAAAATCTTTCCCTAATCTTTCCTTTCTGAAATTGCACGGTTGTGCTGAAGTACTCAGAGCTATCACAGGAGCACAGCCACCCACACACCCCGATGCACAGGACAGGAGGCTCTGGCAAGGCAGAGAAAGCGGGGCTTCATTTCAAGGAGAAATCCCAGACAACCACATCCAAACAGCCGTAAGGCATCCTTGCACCAAAGAAAAAGAGGGAAGAGTCTGGGAAATGCCCCTGTGAGCGTGGAAAAGGCTCTGCCAGCTCCAAAGTCATCGCTGCTGCCACAGCCCCTCGCCTGGTGCTTCCTTCCCTGGCCTAAGGGAAGGGATCCAAGGGGAAATCCTGCCCCACGCTCATGTCCAGCAATGCCAGGCTCCAGTGAGTGGCAGCTGTGATGGAGCTGCAGCCCCAGGCGAGGGCTCTCTCAGGGAGCCCCAGGGGAAAGGCGGGAGCTTGAACCCCTCGCAGACGTTTTTGCTCTGATTGCCTGACAGTGGCCAAAAGGCAGTTCAGACTAACACCCCCTTCTGCAACTTCTAAGTGTAATTCACTTGTATTTTCCCTCTTCTCCCCATTTCCAGCAGGTCAGTAGATACTTGTGCCTGAAAAATATCCATCGGAGCTGCCACTCAGCTAAAAATGAAATAATTCTGCTACTGGCAAAAAATAAAATAAGAATTTAAAAAAACTGACATTCCTCGAACACACTAACCCCATCCAAAGAGGGGTTTATTTCTCCACTTGGGTTTAACACAGTGTCTTGGTTTGAAAGACAGGTGTCTGCCAAAAAAGGCAGGAGCCTCCCTTGGAATGGAAAAATGTAGCCCCCTTCCCTCCAAATTACTATAATTCCGAAATTAAGGGGCTTTCAGGCAAAGATATGAGAAATAGGAATAACAGTTCTTTACTGATACATGTCTATCCAGGCAAACAAAACAACAATAACTGTGGCAGTAGCAACAAACAGAACCAGTAACCCGGTGCCAGCCTCTCTCGGCCGTCGGGCCCTTTCCCCTTCGGTGCAGTTCCGCTCACCGCCGGCAGGGGCGCTGGCGGCTCCCGGCGGGCAGGGCGGGTGCGATGGTTCCCCCGCGGCTGCAGGGGGCGC
>VZTA01002786.1:415526-528091 GCA_013398855.1 Mohoua ochrocephala
GGGATCCCGGGGTTTTCCCCTGGGGCACCCCAGCAGATGGTGAAAAAAGGTCCCTCTCTTAGTGAGGCAGGATGTTAAATGGGGTCCCAGTGCAACGGCTGCTCCAGCAAGCAGAGCTCCACTCACGGTAGAAGGAAAGGCAGCAGAAGGCAGAATCCTGCAGTGGTGACTTGGGCAAACTCCCCACAGCGACCACAGCTCCTTTCCCCTCCGAATGCCGAGAGAGCAAGAGTGCCAGGGGCTGCACCCAACCCCTTTTTCCCAGTTCAAATCTCTCAGGATCTCTGCCCTACATGAGAAAACCCCAGGAAAAAGAGAGTAGCCATCAGGACCCCTCCTCCTGTGGCCGGGGTCTTTTGTCTCTCTTAAGTATCCAATCGTCAGTGTCCCCTGGCAACACGTATGGGGAAAATTCCTTAAGAGAAAAAGGAAAACAAAAGGGGAACTCCTAAAACCCTAACACGCTGCTACTAAAGAAGGTGACATCTCAGAGATTTCCGCCTGGGACAGAGCTCCTGGCAGCATCAGAGGAGCCCCAACATCCAACACGTAGTGTTTAGAGAAAGAGGGAATTGATCTTGTTCTGTCAACTTTGAAAGTGCCTCTGTAGCACCCGGAGAGCCTTTCAGGCAGGGCTTTGCAGGCTGTCCTGGCTTTGCTTTGATTGCTGTTGTAGCTGGGATCTACAGCTTTACTACGAGGGGATTATCTGTTATCCCACCCTTTGGGAGCACCTCCTGCTGTGACAAAGTCTTTTCTCTGCTTAATCTCTTAAATTTCACATAACTAACAAAAGTGCAGCACATCCAGCATCACATTTCTTTCTCCTAATGGCCCTCAGCCCCTCGAGGGCTAAACAATCCCTGAACAGTATTTAACATCACCAGAGCTGGTACTTAATTCACTGATAAACTGAAATCTGATGGCATTTTGGGGTTCACAACCGCAGTTGCTTTGTTTCACACTGCTCATTAATGCTTTTTCTACTGTATTTTATGGGAAGGAACAGAGTTGGAAGGGTTTAAATCACAGCCCTGGAAATAAAAAAAAAGAATCATTCTGCGCTTCAGGATCAGTTCATTCTGGTGTTGTCCACAAGGAATACCCTTGGCATCAACAGAACCATTTAATCCCTCGCTGTCATTCGGTCCATTCTCTCCTGGCTCAGACAAATCTCCAGCACTTTATCCCAGGAGAGTGAATATCCCGCTAGTGAAAGGCCAGGAGCCTGTTTGAACAGGGATCACACAAAGCAGAGCTCTTTAGGACGCGAGGGTTTATGTGGGGCTCCGTGACCCCTCCTCAGGCTGGGGACACCTTCAAAGCCCAGGGGCACAAAGCAGAAATCAGGCCTTGCTCATCCAGAGCTGCTGGCAACTTTGGGGCGTGGATCTTCACACAGGCAGCAAATCCAAAGGGAGCAGGGAGGTCCTGAGCCCAGCAATGGGATGTGGATTTGGGGGAGATGTTTCTGCAGCCAAATGCTGCCATCAAGGGTTTTAATGTAATTTAAAGACAAGACTTAAAGATCATAACATTGCATAATTAATTAGAGTGATGCTAAATAAGTCACTAAAAGTAAAAGCAACCCAAACTCCTCTCCCATCAGTTCACTTGCTCGTGGATTCACATCTGCATGCCAAGAGGGAAGGACATTCCCTATCCATGTTCCCTGACTAAAGAACGTGCTGCAATGCAGAAATGCAAAGTAGAGAACTGGCGAGAAAGAGCTAAACACCATGTACGGTAATCTTCATATGAGCACGTCCAGCAGCCCCAGGAGCGGCTGAGGGAGCTGGGAAAGGGGCTCAGCCTGGAGCAAAGGAGGCTCAGGGGGGACCTTGTGGCTCTGCACAAGTCCCTGACAGGAGGGGGCAGCCGGGGGGGAATGGGGCTCTGCTCCCAGGGAACAGGGACAGGACAAGGGGAAACGGCCTCAGGCTGGGCCAGGGGAGGCTCAGGTTGGACATCAGCAGGAATTTCTCCATGGAAAGGGTGCTCAGACTTTGGAAGGGACTCCCCAGGGCAGTGGTGGAGTCCTCATCCCTGGAAGTGTTCAAAAGGCAAGTTGATGTGGCACCTGGGGCCGTGGTTTAGGGGTGAACAGGGTGATGCTGAGTTTATGTTTGGGTTTTATGACCTTAGAGGTCTTTTCCAACCTTAAGGGCTCTGTGATTCTACGTATCGGTTGGCCAAAACATACAGGGTTCACTTGTTTAAACAAAAGCAAAGGCAGCCTCTCAGCAGTCCCATCTATCCTTAAAATGCACAAATTCAGCCATGCTAAAGGAACAAACACAGCAATTCTTACACGCACAGCAGGCAAAACTCCCACCCACAGAAGTTCCTGGGAAGAAGGCAGGAAAAGATCAAGTGCCTGCATAAAAATCCTGTCCTGCTGCACGAAACCCTCTCCAGACACGTTCACCTCTCAATCCTTTTGCTGTCATTTCCAGGGGTTCAAGAGACCAAAGAACCGTCCCTTGCCAACCCAGATGAACTGAAAACCACTCATGGTGCTGCTGACGGCTGAACGAGCATCTTGCCACGTCTGCAGAGAGTCTGAAAATCAGAGAGACAGCAGAGTGTCACCCAGAGGACACCATAGAAAGGAAGAACCACTGCTGGAGTGTGCCTGGAGGTCCTGGCAGCAGGAAGATGGATGCGTTGGAGGATGTGGAGCTTCTGCATCCCTACCAAGCAGAGGACCCATTTTTTTCCACTCAGGTCTCCATCCCTGCCCCTCCCAGAGATCCCCCGTGGCCCGGGGTGTGCTGCCCTCACCTCTGAGCAGGCCAGGAGGGCAGGACCCAGCCTCAAACATTGAATTGTGAGGGGATCCACAGAAACACAAAGCACTTGGGTCTGCTCGCGCAGAATCCCAGGCTGGTGAGGAAGAGAAAAACCGGGGAAATTATCCGTTCATAATTGTAATATCCATTACAAGACAAGGATTCTAATTACTGTGTTTTTCTGCTTCTTTGCTTGTGCTCCACAGAGCAAATTGTACGAAGGAAATGGGTTTGTTTCCAGGCAGTTTTGTGCTCCTTTTCCATTTGCCATGTTTGCCTGGCAAGCAGGGAAGCAACATCGAGCACTTGGCATCAGAGGTCTAATGGGCACGTCCCCATGCCAGAGGGACAGCTGGAGGCACCCAGCCTGATCACAACTCTACTGCACCACTTCAGGGATACTTTTCTTGAGGATTCAGAATCCCAGAATGATCCCTAATACCTGTATGAATCTCAGCAATGTCACAACTCTGCTGGGTATCCAATCCAAGGGTTGAATTCTCGGCTCTTCCCTTATGAGAATGCTAAAAATTAATATTTTTTCCCTGTTAATCAGGGGGAGAAACAACTTTTCCCATGAAGTCTGGTGGGGACCATGTCACGGGGCAGTTTTGAAGTTCTTGCTGCTGCCAACGACATCCTCAAAATACAAATGTGTTTGTAGAGGTCCTTGCACTTCACCCCTAGGAAGAGAAACCTGCCTCCGTCTATGACATGTGACAAAAAAGGTCCGCAAGAAGCCCTTAGATAGATTTTCCCAGTCTTTCTGCCCATTCATTATAGAATTATAGGATCATTGAGGCTGGAAAAGCCCTCCCAGCACATGGAGCCCAAGCTGTGCCCGATGCCCACCTTGTCCCCAGCCCAGAGCACTGAGTGCCACGTCCAGGCCTTCCTTGGACACCTCCAGGGATGGGGATCCCATTACAGGATTGGTGATTACCTTCATTGTTAAATATGCCTGAAATTTTATAAATAAAATTCCATTTACTTTATAATTAAGTAATATAAACAGGAAGCCATCCAGGAAAGGAAATGGCAAGTCCCAGTGGATCAAGGGATGAAAAAAAGCAATTTTAACAGGAAAACTAAGTGAGAAAATTTGAGATTTTCCTTTAAATTCAAGAGTAAAACCTGTGGAAGGTGAAGCACTTGTGCTATGAGAAAAGGCTGGGAAAATTGGGATTCTTCAGCCCGGAGAGGAGAAGCTTCAGGGTGACCTAATGGTGACCTTCTAGTACCTGAGGGGCCGACAAGAAAGATGGAGAGACTGTTTGCAAGGAATGGAGGGACAGGACACAGGGAATGGCTTCCCACTGCCAGAGGGCAGGGATGGATGGGATATTGGGAAGGAATTGTTCCCTGGGAGGGTGGGCAGGCCCTGGCACAGGGTGCCCAGAGCAGCTGTGGCTGCCCCTGGATCCCTGGCAGTGCCCAAGGCCAGGTTGCATGGGGCTTGGAGCAGCCTGGGACAGTGGCCCATGGCAAGGGGTGGCACTGGATGGAATTTAAGGCCCCTTCCAACTGAAACCAGTCTGGGATTCCATGACAAACCAAGGCAGAGTCAGCTCAGACAAGGAATTTCAAGGTTTCAGTTCCCCCTTCTTGGCTCTGGCTGTATCTGGAGTCAGAACATTCTCAGAATAAATGCTTTTTTTTTAATAAATGTAGCAATTAGATGTTCAGCAAAGCATATTTCCATCCTAATTCGATGCCTTTCATGCATCCCCCTTTGACTGATCCCATTCGTGTGCAGCAGGATTTCTCTGCCATCCATGAGGAGTGTAATTTCTTCTTATGCCACACTGGGGGAAACTGTTTTATGATCCAGCTGTTGGTACCCTATTACCTTCCAATGAATCCTTTATTGCTAGCAAACATCATGCTCTCACTACTTCAAAGTTAAATACTATCCCTATAATATATCTACCATTTTATAGCCAGTATTTTATATCCAGCACATAATATACAGCATTTTTTTCATATTTATCCTCTGCAAACCAGATCCTCTGATCCCATCCCTCCATGACCCTTGTGCAGACCTTTTCCCTCATACTGAACAAAACAAGCCGTGAAATCAAATGCAGAGAAAAGTATTTCATCAGCTGAATCACAGAGTTTTCCCAGAAAAAAGGGAGCTAGATATTGGTAACAGAACTGTGGAATTTCCCATTGGCAAAGCCTGGGAACAGGCTTTGCAGGACAAAAAGCAGGAGAACATTAAAATTCACCCCTTTGCCAGCTCCATGTCCTCCACCTGACTCAGCCATAAGCAAAAAAAAAGAGAAAACCCCAATATCCAAAAGTTCTGGTTCAACCCCACAGGAAATTGTTAAAAACCCCAGAATCTGAATGGCCAGTCTTAACTTTATTTTTTGTAACCTTCTGACAGCATTGCCCAAAGAACAACCCCACTGCTTTCAGCAGGCTGAGGGGTGATGATTTAAGGACTTTTGATTATAATGTAAAAATCGTGGCTTTGACTGAAGCCACAATAAGTAGAAAAGCCAAAAAAAAAGGGCAGTTTTCCTCTCAAGTGTCTCTTTTACCAAATCACAGGTGACTCTAAGCCTTTGCTGCTGGCAAGGAATAACTAATTTTAAAGCTACTGAGGTTTTGTAATAGCATTAATTTCTGTGGACATTTGAGTGTCATAAGCATTTTAATTAAAAAAATCAAAGTGACTTTAAAGTCTGGATGGTTTTGGTGTTTCCGTTCTCGAGACCACAGTTCAATATATTTGTTCCCTTCAATAAGGGGCATCTTTTCTTCACGGTTTTGAAATGCTCTCCAGGATTTCAGTTCCACCCTTAGCCCCTGCATTCTGCCAGCTGAATTATGTTATTTCTATGTTATATCATAGAATTATGGTATAATATTATTATTATTTTATATTACATGCCAAAATGTATTATTCTTGTCTCTGTTTGAAGCCGAATATTCAGCTACGTATTTACTAGGCCAAAGTGGTCTCGACATAAAAGAACTTAAAATTCCTTCCACATCTCAAATAGAGCAAAATAACATTCCATGATTTTCTTTTCCCCTTTTAAGTCATCATGTAGTGAAATTGGAACCCGAGCAGACAGCGGGGATCTCACACCATTTGTTCTGCTCCGAATGAATGCGTTATAGACAGGGAGTCATTCCAGCTGCCTCTCCTCACTAATTCTGAGGGAAAAATACTCATTTTATTTGTCAGGGACACAGATTTCTCATTGCCCACGTGCCAGAGAAAGCAATTTCACGAAATGCCTGTAACTGATGGAGAAGGAAGACCCACACCGGCTTCCAAATGCCCAAAAACCACCTGAGCTGCGCGTGGTTCCACAGATTCCACTGTAAATTCCAGCCTTCTCCCAAGATAACAATTTGATCCCCATTCCATCTATCCGCAGGCTGCCAGAATGGGCAATTTGAAATCGTGGTAATTAAAAGTTTTAATTAAACCATGGAAAACACGAGCACGCTTAAATGTGTTGATACTCCAAGCCGGAAGCAGAGATGGATTTATCCATGGAATGCTGCAAGGTGTGATGGCATATTACGATTATTAAAGCTTACAAATCAGTTACAACTCTAAAACCATCGCCGAGAATAATTACAGGCCTAAAACAAACAACTCATTTCATTCTCATATCATAAGAGCTCTTCTATTAATCTGTTTCTTATCAAGAAGTTCTTAATTGGAAGAGGCTGCACAAAGAAAATCACACTCAAAAAATCCAAACCCACTTTTTTTTTTTTAACACAAACCTCAAATGAGTGAAAAACCCTTGAATAAAACTTAGGTATTTTCTCCTCTGCATAACAATAACATTCTGTAGAGCACATGAAATGATGAAGAAACTTCAGAATCCCAACGACAAGGAGAAAAACCAAACAAGTGATAAAACCACTGATGTCATCAGAATGCCAAGTGCTAGGGGCACAAACCCCACCTGCCTATAGGGAATGGTGTGGGAATCACTGAAGAGAAATGGGGAGGCTCTGAAAAATGTGACCGTTACAAGTGTTTCCTAGACAAAAAAAAAGGTTATTCAAATGTTCCCTCTCAGCTTCTGCATTCCTTTGATTATGGACACATTCAAGTATCCCAGTCCACCATGCTCCCATACATTTTCCTTGTGTCTCCTCCATGCCTGATCCTGTTCCACCCCTTTGAAGACCAACGAAAGCAAAGCAAATTCCTGCTCTCCCAGAAGACCTGGCTTTGGCTGGGACCGAGTTATTTTTTGTCCCAGGAGCTGGTGCAGTGCTGTGGGGTGGGTTTTAGGATGAGAATTCCATTGCTAAGGCCCTAATGCTGTGGTTGGTGCTGGGTCATGCTTACCCCAAGTCAAGGACTCTCAGTTTTCCATGCTGTGCCATCCAAATGCAGCAGGAAGGAACCAGAACAACAACTCACCCTTACAAACTCTCTACATGAATCCGTCCTGAGACCATTCCAACTTGTGGCATTTCACCTCCTCCATGCACCCCACACCAAGGGCTTCTCTATTTATCTTGGTTCTCCAAATTCTCCATGTTCCCTCTTCAAGACAGGCCTGCATTTCCTCAGTCTTTTCCCAAAACTACTTTAGAACCTACCAAAGACTGTGCAGAATTCAGGGTTTGCTTTTTAAACTCAGCACTCTCACCCCTCACCACCTTGCCTTGGCAGGGTTTGAATTATTTGATTACACAGCACTGAACGTTCTCCATATTTCATCCAATGATGAGTCAAATTGAAATGCAGGGTCCACACGGCATCTGAATATTGTATTGTTCATCAAGTAGAGATGGAGAGCAAACCTCCCCTCACCAGAATCTTCACAGTGACAGAAAAATGAGCTTGTGTCAAATTACAACTGAAATTACATCCCTGCATAAACAGCAGGGGCAGTGAAATGGGAAAAACTGCCATGCAAATTATCCCAGCTGGCAAGATGTGTTCTCTGCAAAGGTCTAACAGAGAAATACTGTGAATTTTGGGCAAAAAAAAACCCCAGACACCAAGAACCCCAAACTATACTACAGCAGTGTGAGCCTGATGACACCTACCAGCCTTCTACTATCCCAAAGCCAGCCTGATTTTTAAAGCCTCAAGAGCTCAAAACACTGGATTTGCTTCAGGCTGAATTCATGAGAACACTTCCCAAGCAACATGTGGGAGGCAAGGAACACCAACTGATTATTAAATACCAGGATTTGGAAACTATAACCTTTGGGCGCATAGCCTGTGGCATTCCAAGTCGTTTCTCCATGGATTTAACACAGTTTGTGTGGGAAGAAGCTTCACCCATCCTTGAGGGTTAACGCTGAACTGTTAATAACAGTAATAATGTGATTTGCACTAAACAATTTCTGTATGAAGGAAAAAAAACATGTTTTAAATTTAAAAAATAATTTCTCCTGAAATTTCAGTGAGTCACAATTTGGCAAGTACATGATGGAACCCAGAAACCTGCCAGGTGCTCCCATGCAATGCTTTGCACCTCCTCTTTCACAGTCCATGAGAATAACACACAACAGAGGTATCCAGGACTAAAAAAAGGGTGTGAGAGAGGCTGGAAGTGTAAGGATTCAGCTTAGAACCAATTTTGGTGTTTATTGTGGTGATGATCCATGTTTTATGTGAGGAGAGTCTGGGTAAATGAGTCTATCCCAGATGACCGTGAGCTAACACCTGCTGTGAGGTGTGGGGAAAGGCAGACAGAGACCCAGGAGGTGTTGGGAAAAGATGTGAAGAGAAATTCCATCATTGCTCCGGCCTCGTCTACCCAGACCCACTGTACCTGCACCGACAGAGGTGCACAGGTGGGCAAAGAGCACCTGTGCTGTGAGAGCATCACAGATCTGACACGGGATCCGGCTCCTGGCTGTACGTATCCCTGGACTAAACACCTCTGCAGGGGAAGGGCTATTCCTCCTTTCCTTTCCTTTCCTTTCCTTTCCTTTCCTTTCCTTTCCTTTCCTTTCCTTTCCTTTCCTTTCCTTTCCTTTCCTTTCCTTTCCTTTCCTTTCCTTTCCTTTCCTTTCCGTTCCGTTCCGTTCTGTTCCGTTCCGTTTCCCAATGGCTATAAAGCAGGAATGAACCCATGGAGTTGGGAATGAGACAGGGAACCACTTAGGGCAAAATTACAGCTCCCAGGAGAAAGATTCCAGAAAATGGGAGCTAAAGGAGAAAACAAACAAGTTCAAGATGGCCCAGGGTAATTTTCTGGATGCCAGAGCCCAGCAGTGTCCCCCCACCCTGTGGCACCGTTGACAGCATCCTCTGAAGCAGTTTTTCCCTCCCTCTGGAGCAGGGGAGCAGCTTTCACTGCTGAACAATGGGATGTGCTCAGCTGCAGCACCCCAAGGTCACACATTAATTGTACCTCATCTCAACACCAACACTCTCAAATAAACCTTTGTGCCCAGGGCTGACCTCAATTTAATTCTCATCAGTGGCCTACAAGTGGAAATAAGTCATATCAGCCCCTACCTACTCCCAAGATCCCTAGGTTTCCTTTGGGACACATTTTCCACACCCAACTTCTCCTGTGAATGTGAAAGCTTTTACTAATCTGAACCAAAATAATGTGCAAGATCTGGGGCAAAAATAAGAAGATAAAAGGGGAAGACAGCAGGATCTGTAAGTACAGTGGCTATAATCAGTGTATAAAGGCAGCAGCTACTTCTCGGGGCATCAAAAGAGAGCGATGTTTACGGACATTTGTTTTCCCGAAGGGAGGTCATAAAGCACCATTTGAATGATTTCATATCTGCTCCAAAGATTGGTACAGGAGAACTTCAAAAGATAAGGATACATCATTCTGCAACTCAAACTGCTCTCCAAAGTCCCATTAATGTTGTTCATTCTCCCCTGCAGAAATGAACCTGTAACTCACTCACAGGGGTTGCAAGAAATGCCATAAAATTGTCGGTATCTCGCAGGGCAAACGTCTGCATGGGAAAGATAGTGTGGAATTATGGTGCATGTGAACCCTCAGCAACCTTCCTGCTGATACTTCATCACCTGCCACACAACTGTGGCTGCCCCAACTATAAAAATCATACACGGAATGGTTTAGGTTGCGAGGGACTTCAAAGCTCATCTCATTCCACCTCCTCCCATGGGCAGGGACACCTTCCACTGTCCCAGGCTGCTCCAAGCCCCAATGTCCAGCCTGGCCTTGGGCACTGCCAGGGATCCAGGGGCAGCCACAGCTGCTCTGGGCACCCTGTGCCAGGGCCTGCCCACCCTCCCAGGGAACAATTCCTTCCTAATATCCAACCTAAATTTTCCCGTTGAGCTGCTGAACTTGAGGTGGATGGAGGTCGGGTGGGATCTCCGCAAAGGACAAACCTCCTCGGACAGCAGATGTTTTACAGCCAGCAAAAACACCGAATATATTTAACTGTTACAACTTAAAAGGTGTGAAGGAAGGGGTTTCCAACCAGTTAATATTTTCCATGGCCCATCCTTCAACAATTTCACATTTGGAGGTGTCTTTACAACTTCATGTTTGTTCTCTACTCACACTCCCAGGGTGTCACAAGCAGCTTTACAAAAGCTTTCATATCATCAAGGAACCACAGGGCTCCAGTTTCTATTTTCATTTATATATTTTTAAGTAAGATGTTGAAAATCCCTGTAATTAGAACTAAAAGCACGCACCTGTGGGACCTCTCGATTGAAAACCACCAGTGAGTTCCCACAAGATGTTTCCACTGGATCCAGAAGTTTCTGAGACTATTTTATTAATCAGTAAATGCACCCCAGTTTTAAAAGTGTGTTTATGTATCCATGCTGCAAAACAAGATTCCATGACTGTGAAAATTGCATCTCTTCTCACAGCACTTCATTTCCAGCAAATTAAACGTGACACTACTGATAACCTCCATAATGAGGCAACTTGATGTGAAATAATTCCAGGTTTTCACAGCCTTCAGGAACAATTATGTTAAATGCACGGTGATTTAAGTGACTGACTTTGTTCAAGCATATCTGCAGAGCCTTTTCCCCACCTTCCAGGCCTCGAAGGCTCCTGCAAGTGATCTTGGTCACACAGGAAAAGCTGGCTTGTGGTTGTGGTGAAAGCCTCAGCACATGGCCTGCAGAGACTGCTGACTGCAGGGAGCCTTTATAGATTCTCCTTTGCGGAACTCGGGAGGAAAATCCTACGGGGAACTGCAAGTCAAGACAATGCTGTCATGATTTTTTTGTGTTTCTGGCTGTAAGAAAAGCCATTGGATCCCGGTGTTATATCCTAAGTACTTCCTCTGCCATCTCTTGCCCTGCAGCAGCACGTGCATTTACTTTAGGATTGGAAAAAGGAGAGTAGAAATTTCATTCCTGTCCTTGCTGTGGCATTGTACCTTCCTTCGCGGCCTCAGCAGAGGACTGAGGGAAGTTCTGCCCTGAGCAGGTTGTCCAGAGAGGCTGTGGAGTCTCCTCCCTGGGGCTGTTCCAGAGCTGTGGGGACACAGTCCTGTGCCCTGTGCTCTGGGATGGCCCTGCTGGAGCAGGGACATGGGAGCAGATGCCCACTGTGGTCGCTTCCAGCCTGGCCCATTCTGGGATTCTGAACATAGAGAACATATCACCTATGTAAATATATCAGTGAATACTCTGGAAGTAGGATTAATTCTACAAACTATCCAGCTTTAATGACAGAACATATTTTTCACTAAGTAATTCTCACAAAGTTATTATATTCTCTCCAAAATGAAGCCATATTTCATGATTTTATTATTGCAACGTACAAAACTGGGGGTTGAGACACGGGTGAATACCAATGATCTGGTGAGAGAAGAGTCACAGCCAACACAATCTGGCAGACTCTTTCAAGCCCTCCCATTTTATTTTACCGCTATTATATGGCGTAGAACTTTTTATGGGATAGTCTAATAAAAGTGATACAACACCGTGTGAAAGCATTTAAATAAAAGGACTACTGGATCCCATCTATTAAGGTCTGCTTAGCTGGGAGTTGTTCTCTGAAGGGCCTGCTGGAGACCCTGCAGTCACTGAGCCTCATCAGTTTTCCTCTGTTCTGCAGAAAACCCTCAAGGTCTCTTCCACTCTCTGTTGGTTGCTCCTTGTTTAATAATCAGGGAATCACTAAAGAATTGAGGTTTGATGAGACCTGGAGCTCTGAGATAGTGGGAAAACAATGCCTTAGGTTTTAACTTTTATGTTTTTCAAACCCTGCCCTGCCTGGTGTGTGACTCTGCAGTTCCTTGTGGCCTGGGAGCTGCTGTTCTCTCCTGCTGCTCACACACAACAAACCTCTGCAGGCTTCCACTCCAAGGACACCGGGCCCCAAATGTGTCAACTCAAAGCCTCTAAAGGGGGGCAAACTTGGGGTAATTCCATCATGAACTGAAGTGTTATAATTGGAGAATTAACCCTGAAAATGAACCAAACTTATCAAAGTGGGAAGAACCCGTGACCCAGGGTCCATCTTGGGTGGAGCCTCTGGACTGCCCAGGGTGAGCCTTTGAAGGCCTTCAAATAAATCCCTCCTTTTATTCTCTTAATTCTTGTCCAGTCTCTGTGTTTTAGGTGGCCACTTAAGGCATCAAAAACACCGAAAGACAATTTTGCACCCTTTGCCCATCTGGTTTTGCTCCAGATGTGCACAGACATCACTTTAGCAGCACAGAAGGTACAAATAATGACCCTTGTGTATTTCTGCATGTATTTCAACACCAATGCCTGCAAAGTGAGGTAGTGTCTTTAAACTGAACATTTCAGGTGATGATCTCCCTTCTTCATGATCAGAATTTAGTGGTGCCAAAAGGCTTTTGGAATTTGACTGTTTGACTGCTGAATTCTGACACTTCCCACATAGCCATTAGATTTCAACTATCCTGACTGCTATAAAATGTGCCTAAAATTATACTCTTCAGCAAAACTCACAGCAAACAATCTCATCATGTGTGATTACCATGGTCAGTGTGTGTTTCCTAGCTGGGTATGTGCTCACTGTGAGACCAAAAGCAAAATCTGCCCTGCCCTTCAGTAAAATAATTCCTGGATAGCTGGAATAAGAACCAAGAAACCATATTTAACTTTCTATAGTACACAGCAACCTCCACGGAGCACAGAGAGACTGATCCTCTACTACTGCTGAGCTCTCACCTTCAGAGTTTTGTTCGGCAGTCTCAAATGTCAAGATTTTCCACAAATGCCACATGAAACATGAGCTTTGTTTCAGTTCCAGAGGCTCCTGTCTTTCCAAAATATTCCTAAACCTGGGGGAGGGAGAGGCAAAGGCACTCCTGAGGCCCACGCTGCACACAACCACACTCAATTCTCAATTCTCTTCCCAATCTATTTCACTTTGGAAGTCCAGAGCACCAAGGAGAGTCTCATTACTGCTTAACTACAGAATCCCAGGATCCCTGAGGCTGGAAAAGCCCTCCCAGCCCATGCAGTCCAAGCTGTGCCCGATGCCCACCTTGTCCCCAGCCCAGAGCACTGAGTGCCACGGCCAGGCCTTCCTTGGACACCTCCAGGCATGGGGACTCCAAACCTCCCTGGGCAGCCCCTGCCAAGGCCTGAGCACCCTTTCCATGGAGAAAGAGGGATATTCCCATGCCCTGACCTGCACTGCTCCTTGTGCTGTCAGCCCTGGCCCATGCAGTGCCTGGAACCCACAACAGCCAGAAACCACAGCAGATACACAAACCCGGAGCTGAAAAGGGAAGGCAGTGACTCCAAAACTCTCAGGTTTAGTGACGAAAGCCAAAAGCCGCCCGGATTTTAATGCTCAGCCCAGAGCACGCCCAAGTGCTCCAACACTGAGGAACAGCTTCCTGCTGTCCCAGCTGAGAAGAGCAGGAAGGGGAAGAGCAGGGACACACTGAGCTTCTCTCGCAGCAACAATGGTTCCTGCCACCACCATCCATCTTCCCCTTGTGTCAGCCAAGCACTTGGAGAAGTGTTCCCATGCTCCATTAAGCCGGCTGGAATCGGCCTGGAATTGACCTGCTAATGCAAAGGAATCATATGACTCTAAAAGGGACAATTTTTTGCAGGACTGGAAAACCATTGGTGTGAGAAGAATCATCGCCCAGCTAATCAGCTATGGCCACCTGTGGAATGGGCTCCATCAGGAGGGAGCACAGGGAAAAAAGCAGTGCCATGAGATCCCAGCAGCTGTCAGGACATTTGGAGAAGCAGCAGCCTGAGGTCCTTATGATGGTTAAACAGTGCGTGCTGACAGCCAGCACAGAATTGTGCATGAAGGTGTGAAAGTGAACTCTTGAACTCTCCACGGAAGCCTTTGACTCGTTATCTTTATCACTAAATTTTCATAATGCAGGGTTAAACAAAATTGCCACGTCCCGAATCCTCCTGTTAATAGAGAGAGGTGAGGTGGAAACACAAATCAGGGAGCTGATCCTGTGTGCTCTGCACTCAGCCTGGTCAGGCTGGGGAGCCCAGGGTTTGGGGCCTGCAAAGAAGGGAGCAATCACCCTGGCCGGAGGAGAGCTGCTGGCAGTGCAGGGAAAGCCTGGGAACGGGGGCAATCCGTGCAGACAAACGTCACGGGGTGCCCAGGGACCTCGGCTGGTGGTGCTCAACCCTGGGAACAGAGAGACTGCATGAACAAGCAGGCTTTCCTATGCAGCCTTCCCAGCCAGCAGGGATCTGCCCTGAGGGCAGGAAAGGCAGGAGATAATAAATATGCTGGGCTCAGGGTGGCTCACAGGGGCGAGTGCGTGAAGGAATCAAGTCAGGTAAAAGCTCTGATCTCGTTAGGTTCCTAAATAAACCCCAGGACCCAGATACCTTACGGGCTGTCCAAATCCAGATCCCCCTTCCCACTGCGCACCTGACACAGCACCACAAGCCTGACCACTGTCCCAGGTACTGGAGAAGGGAAAAGCCACCATGTGAGAGTGACAAGGAGCCCCAGGCTCAGGCTGACCCCTGCTCCAGGACTGTGCAGCAGCACAGCTCCCAGGGACACACAAAGGAGAAGGCACCAGCCCAGAATCTCAGAATCCCAGAATGGTTTGGGTTGGAAGGGACCTCAAAGCCCATCCAGTGCCACCCCTGCCATGGGCAGGGACACCTTCCACTGTCCCAGGCTGCTCCAAGCCCCAATGTCCAGCCTGGCCTTGGGCACTGCCAGGGATCCAGGGGCAGCCACAGCTTCGCTGAAGTTTTCACAGATACATTCACACATTTTTGTTCACTTGTCACTAAAAAAGAGGGCACTTTTTGGGAAATAGATCAAAATGGAAGTCATGGCTGTATTCAGTTTCATATAAAGCTTTAAAACTAATTATTATTAGTGTCTGGAGAAGGAGACAAATTGGGATAAACTTCATAAAAAGAGGAAGACATGAAAAATGTTTTTGCACACGAAAGACCGATTATGATTTGTCATTGGTTCAGCACTCCAGAAAGCCAAATGGAATTCTTTATAAACAAATACTTTGCTTAGCAAACTTCTAGATGATGCAGTAAAGTATAATAACCTCCCTTAAACTGTAATTTCAACCCTTGCCTTGGAGTACATTGTAATAAGAAATAACTGCCCTGTCAGGATAATGCTCATGCAGCTTCTAAAGGACCAATCAAAAAACCCAAACCCCACAATTAACCCCCACCTCTCCCCCCCAGAAACAAAGATCAAAGAAATAAAAACCAATGGCAGTGCCCATTTCAACTTGATGGCAGCAAAATCTAAGTTCAAGTGGCAGAAAGTATCAATAAACAAACTCCTCAGAGCAAGTTACAGCCACTTCAGCTTTATTACTTATTTAGAGACTATTCGTCTTCAGCAGCCACTAGACCGACACTATATCCCATTCCACTCCAAAATAATTCTCACATCTGATCTGCTGGATGTGGTGGGATAAAAAAATAAAGGCAAATGTAGAAGAGGCTGATTTATAGAAAAATGAGTGGTTTTAAAATCTCCCAAGCTCAGTACTTGCCATTAGTTTCAAAAATAGCATTTCTGGATAAAAGTTCCAGCCACAGGAAAGATAAAACATTTAGGGAAGTGATTCATTTGTGTTCCCTGTCCAGAAATTTATTCAAACTTTGATCAAAATCAACCCTTTCTGTATTTCTACATGAAATGAAGGCACAATATGAGCCTGAGGTGATGTCATAGAGTCACTGAAGCATGGAATGGTTTGGGTTGGAAGGAACCTTAAAGATAATGTAGTTCCACCCCCTGCCGTGGGCAGGGACACCTTCCACTGTCCCAGGCTGCTCCAAGCCCCATCCAGCCTGGCCTTGGACACTGCCAGGGATCCAGGGGCAGCCACAGCTGCTCTGGGCACCCTGTGCCAGGGCCTGCCCACCCTCCCAGGGAACAATTCCTCCCCAATGTCCCATCCATCCCTGCCCTCTGGCACTGGGAAGCCATTCCCCCTTGTCTTGTCCCTCCATCCCTCGTCCAGAGTCTCTCTCCATCTTTACTGTAGCTCCTTCAGGTCCTGGAAGGCCACAATGAGGTCACCCCAAAGCTTCTCCTCTCCAGGCTGAACAATCCCAGCTCTCCCAGCCTTTCCTCCCAGCAGAGCTGCTCCATCCCTCTGATCATCCTGGAGCCTCCTCTGGGCTCTCTCCAGCAGCTCCAGGTCCTCCCTGTGCTGGGCCCCAGGGCTGGGGCAGCTCTGCAGGTGGGGTCTCAGCTGAGCACAGGGGCAGAGGGGCAGAATCCCCCCCTCCCCTGCTGCCCACGCTGGGGGCTCAGCCCAGGGCACGGGGGGGTTCTGGGTCCCAGCTCTCACCCACAGCACCCCCAGGTCCTTCTCCCAGGGCTGCTCCAGCTGCTCATCCCCAGCCTGGATTCCAGTGGATTCCCAGCTCTCTGCCAGTTCCCTGAATCCAATGGGACAGGAATTCTCCCAGGCGAAAGGTGCTTTATGAGCATTTTTGTTGTTACTGTGACTACAGATCACTAATTCCACACAGGAAAATAATTCCCTGTGTCAGGGAGAAGCTGTGGCTGTCTTTGGCACCTCTGCCTCTGCACTGAGACAAAGATTAGATGAGGCACAGTCTGAGAATCTCTTGTTTTCACAACATAAAGAGCACGTGTCAAATTCCCATCCATCAAGTATAAATACAGCTTTAACTTCACTGCCTGAAATGTGTCACAGGTTGGAACAAAACCCTCACCATAAATTTAGTTATGTTAAAAAAAAACCCTTAGGGGACTGATAAAAAAGGAAGGGATGGACAGGAAAATATCCACATCTCTGAGTTCTGGATTTCTGGCCAAGTTTGAAGCATTCAGCTGGATGAAAGGAAGTTTCTAAAGCTCCAGGAACTTTCCAGAAGCAGCCTCACACACTTCCGTTCCATGCAGGAATGTGCCATGCCTGCTAAATACCACACCTGCACACATTTCAAATATGTCAATTATTTGATCCCTTCAGGGATACAAACATTTCTTATTTCTATGAAAAAGCCCCATATAAACTTGTGGCACAAGGTTATTTTTAATAATAATAATAATGAAGTAACATGGGACAATATTGCCAGCGTTGCACCACCACCTCATTCTTAAATGTGGGAAGAGGTGAGATGAAAAACAAGGAAAAATAAACAACCTAAAGCAATCCAAGTGGGACTCGGTGCTAAATCTGGGTGCTCATTTCAGCTAAGGAAAACAGATTGAATCCAGTGCTGTCACAGCCTTAAAATACCCACACCAGAATGCACCAACTTCTGCAAATATTTTCAGATCCATAACTTTTATGCAGCCTTTTCAGAGCTTCCTTATAAATTTCTCCCCAAACACATCAAATACATTAGCTTCAGATAAAACCTGCTCCTCAAATAACTTCTGCTATAAGGGAGGAACAAAGGTCAATCACAACTAAATTGGATTCTTCTAACAAAAATGAGAAAAACTCTCAGCCATGTAATGTGGAATTCAGGGATGGGTTGGTTTCAGAATTAATTACGACTGCCAAGTCCTCCTCAAAGAAAGCAGAGCATAGCAAATGACACTAATATATAGATATTTATTAGGTGCAGCCTAGCCGGGGACTATTCCTGTTTCCTGCTATAACCACTCAGGAAATCTGCTATGAAAATCCCTGAAAATCCAGTGCTGGGTTTTGTTACTTCCATAAAAGTTGATATATTTAAAGATTGTGTCTCCAACAGCCCTCGGGCACCGATCTCTGCTCCCTGTGACAGGGACAGGAGCCAGGGAGCAGCTGGAGCTGGGCCAGGGCAGGGTCAGGCTGGAGATCAGGGAAAGGTTCTTCCCCCAGAGGGTGCTGGGCACTGCCCAGGCTCCCCAGGGAATGGGCACGGCCCCGAGGCTGCCAGAGCTCCAGGAGCGTTTGGACACTGCTCCCAGGGATGCCCAGGGTGGGGTTGTTGGGGTGTCTGTGCAGGGACAGGAGCTGGACTGGATGATCCCTGTGGGTCCCTCCCATGATTCTATGAAACTATGAATCTTCAGCATAAAGCAGGGAAAAGTTATTATTTCAAGAATCTGTGGAAAGGAATAAGAGGCTTAATAGACATCCAGTGTGGCTTAAAGGAACACAACTGAGTAATAATTGTTCCTGTACAGAAAATACCCTCTGAGAAAAAGCCTGGCTTACCCTTAACCAGGAGTTCACAGTATTATTTATCCATGTTATCAGTTTGGAAAAATGCTCCCTTTATCAAAGCACACTCTTGATTTACAGACAACTCCCTCTGGTTGTCCGGGATAGGGGAAAGCCAGGAATTGTACAGGCAGGACACCCATCCATCCAACAGTCCCATGATCTTTAACTCACTCTCAATTAAGATAAAACTTTCTATTCCATGGTGTGACAGCTCACAGAAGAATAATTTCTCACAGGGAAGACACTAAGTGGGACAGTCCCTCAGACTGGCAGGATCTGTCACTTGTGCCAGCATTCCCTGGAATTGCCCATTATGGACAAGGATTTTATTTAGAAGGTTCTGCTTTCCTGCTAGAGAAAAGCTTTTCTTTTTAAACATTATAAAACAGCACTTCTCTCTCGTGCTACTACAACAGCAGGAATTTTAAACAGGCCCAATGAGGATTTTAGGTTTTAAGATCCTCCTTTACACTCCTTGCCACAGAACAAAACACAATTCCCATTTATTTGAAATCAAATATGTAATTATCCGTCAAATGAGACACAGAGTTTCCAGACAGCACACGGCAGGAGATTGCTTTGGGAAAAGATGTTGTTTTACCTTGCATAAAGCAGACCATGCCATCAACTCGGGACAAGTGTCCAAGAAAGACAGAAAAGAAGACAACAAAAATAAGACAAGAAAATAGAATTGCCTTTTTTTCCTTCTAGAAATTTCTCCTCCTTTCTGCACAGCAGCTCATTGGAACTAAGGCAGCGTCACAGAATTGTAGAACAGCCTGGGCTAGGAGGGACCTTAAAGCCCATCCAGTGCCACCCCCTGCCGTGGGTAGGGACACCTTCCACTGCCCCAGGCTGCTCCAAGCCCCATCCAGCCTGGCCTTGGGCACTGCCAGGGATCCAGGGGCAGCCACAGCTGCTCTGGGCACCCTGTGCCAGGGCCTGCCCACCCTCCCAGGGAACAATTCCTTCCCAATATCCCATCCATCCCTGCCCTCTGGCACTGGGAAGCCATTCCTGTGTCCTAGCACTCCATCCCTTGTAAAAAGTCTCTCTCCATCTTTCCTGTTGCTCCTTCAGGCCCTGGAAGGTCACCATTAGGTCACCCTCAGCTCAGTGTCCCCTGCAAACCTGCTGAGGGTGCCCTCAGTGTCTTCACCTGTTACTGAAGTTGTTAAACACCGCTGGTCCCAGTACAGACGCCTGAGGGACCCCGCTGGCCACCGATGTCCATCAGGACTCTGAGCCATTGACCAGGGCCCTCTGGCTGTGACTGTCCAACCACTTCCTCATCCATCCAACCTTCCATGCATCGAATCCAGCTGTCTCCAGGCCAGAGAGAAGGATGTTGTGGGGACCCGTGTCAGAGGCTTTCCAGAATTCCAGATAAATGACATCCGTGGCCCTTCCCTTGTCCACTGATGGAGTCTCTCCACCAGAGAAGGCCACTGGGTTGGTCAGGAGGATTTTCCCTTGGTGAGGCCGTGCTGGCTGTCCCAAATCACCTCCCTGTGCTCTGTGAGCCTCAGCAGAGCTTTCAGGAGGATATCCCAGGATCTTCCCAGCACAGAGGGGAGGCTGACAGGGCAGTGGTTCTCAGGCTCCTCCTTTCCATCCTTTCTAGAGATGGGGACAATGTTTCCTGTTAAAAATAATATCTAGTAAAGATGATAAGCAAGGTTCAAACAGGAACTCTGTGACCTTCCTTGGAGGAGCAGTGACACCTCCTTAGCTGGACTGGTCTGGTTCCCAATACACAACAGCAGTTTTAGAGAATGTGACTGCACATCCCTCTTTTCCAACAGAAACATCCTGTCAGATCCACTCTGGTTGTCCCTCAGATTGCCCCAGGAGACAGAGCTGCAGAGGTAATGGGCAGAAGAAACAAAACCAAGGACAGGAAATAACCTGGCCCCGAGTTCTCAAAATATTCCTCTATTTTTTCAAATATATCACACACAAATCATGTCAGGAGAACTTCACCTCCAGGTCAGTGAGCAGCCTTTTGTGGATACAGGGATCCACAGACTCCACATCAGCCTGGAAATCCTGGGATCAGATTATCCCTTCATTCTCATTGATATCAGAGTCTATTACAGGCTTGAAGCCTTGTGACCTGGGTGCTGTCCTCGTTCGCTATCAACCTTTTGCATTCCAGAGGATGCAAGTCTGTGCCCTTCCCAGGATTTCCTGCACACTGTTCAGTTCAGCAGTGCAGGCAGGAGATTTTAAGAAGGAAAAAAGCAAAATCTGCCAGCCAGGGGGAAGTGGGCAACCACCACAATTGAATTTTATCCCAGTTTTGATAAGACTCATTAAATGAAGCTGTGAAAATGGAATTCATGACCCTCCAAGGTCTGCGCTCTCGGGAAAGGCAAGAGGATTTCTGCTTGGGGCTGACAGATCTCCCAAGAGCCAGCCACAGCTCGTGCCCTACTACACAGCTCACGTCCGTATTTCTCGCTTCTCCTACCAGGAAAACAGCCAAGAAAGCCATTAGGCAAAATAACCCCCTGATCCACCAATGCATCACTAACACTCCAAAACAGCTGCGCGAGAACAGGAATTATGGCAAAGGCTTGAACACTCTGAGAGGGAGAGACAGAAAACTCTGTGGGTGGATTTAGAACTTGGAATTTCTCTCCCAAGGGAAGAAGGATGAGGTCAGGAAACATCAGGGGAAAACCAGAAACAACATTAGGGCCTCTATGCCATGTTTTTCTTTGAAATAACAAATAGTTTTTGTATTTTCAGCTTCCACCAGAGAGAGGAAAAATGAAATGACTCTGGTGATGCCTCTCCAAAGCAAGGGCTGCTGCCAGACACTGGTCAATCCAGCATTCCAGGAATTTAAAAACCCTGAGTCTAACTAATTGCAAGAGCCAGCCTTGAGCTGGTAGAGCAAGAAGTGTGTGCTCACATCTGCAGCAGGTTATGCATAAAGCCGAGAGAGAATCCTGAAAAATGTACCCATATTTATAGCAGAGCTTTAATCCCCACCTAAAAACAAACTAAACAGCTATAAGGGGTGTGCACAGAGGGATGGAGGCACAGATACAGCAACATTCCCCACGGGAATTGGAATATCCTGGGAAGAAAACAGTGGCATTATGAAAGTCTGATACACCTTCCCCAGCCAGGTGATGGATGTCATTGCTCTGGGAATGACAGAGGAATATCCAGTTTCAGCTGCTGCAACTTTATTAAGTCACAGAGAAATTCAGCTGAGCAATTCCTCTAATTCCTTCAGCTCGTGTGTGTCAGGGGCTGCCCAGGGAGGGGCTGGAGCCCCCATCCCTGGAGATCTCCAAGGAACGAGGCGCTCCTTTCTCTGGTCCCTGCTTTCTTCTGACAAAACCAACGTTCTTTGAAAGAGAAAATCTGCCCTTGGAAGTAGCATTGGGGTGTTTGTGCTCTCTCCTTTAACAGGAACATGCATTACAGATAAAAATTAATGCCAGTGCCTATAATATTTTATTTTTTTCCGCACAGCCCTGCCATAAAGCTAAGAATGCAGAGAGAAACCCAGAGCAGGCCTGATTAATTATACATACTAAATTAATTATACATACTGAATCATTTTACTACAGAAGAATAAAAATGTATCTGTGTTCTAATTGCTATGTTAAAACACTTACACCAAGCTAACCACTAAATAACTGTGAAACCAGGGCAACAGCATTTATTTCTGGCAAATTCTCCAACATATCTAATGAGGTGAGGGCTTAAGACAATTAAATTCCTCATATTTTAGGAAAGTCTCTTACCTCAGCATATCCCCATTCAGAAACTGTTGAATTTGGAATTTGTGGAAATTAACCCCAAATTTATGAGCACTTAGCAAGGCCTCTGGCTACCTGCACTCATCAGAAGGGAAAAGTAAAAACAAGTTTCACCTCATTAGGAGGGAGATAATGCTTCAAACTTCATTTCGTGATGAGAAAATAAACTTCTCTCCTTAAAAACCGGCATGGGGAACACTCATTTGGAAGCGTGGACGATGTATCAAGGGGAGTCGATGAAGTGTAGAAAAGGCTGCTTTGTCTCTGACCTTCTGTAATTCCAGTCCTGCTTTTAATTTCTTACCCGAGTTTCGCACTTCAAGACTTGATGCCTTGGGTGCTGCAAATTTAAATTGTAATTCTCTAACTCAGAAGTTTATTGGGTTTTTTTCCCTGTACTTCACATAATTGGAAAGATTGGGATTCCAATCACAGCACGCAAAAAGTCCCGAGGACACCCCTTTTGGGATGAACCAGATTTCACAACAGAGGGAAACTGCACCTCAGGAATCCCAGAGATTTAATGTCCAACAGAGCAAGAGGCATTACCAGTTCCAACCCCTGCAATAAAAAGATGTTGGAGACCCCAATAAAACACAACCCTCCACCTAAACCAGCCTGCCCTCTCTGCTTTTTGGCCAATGCCACCTTGATGTAAGCCAGACTCCCACTGGCTGAAGGATCTCATTTCCATTGGGAAAAGCCTGGGGGGCTCAAGTCCGGATGGGAACCATCGAGAAACTCAGCGATGTGCTCGGACACCTCATGCAGAGCAAGTCCCACAATTTCCCAACTAAAAGGGAAAGATTTACTCAGCATAAACCTCTCCAGTCCCTAAAAGTGATGATGCCCTGTTCAAGTATGAAATGATTTTATGAGTGCTCTTTAATTAATTACACCGTTTTAAGGCTTTACCGTGTTTCTAAACCTTCATGGTTCATGTTTGCAAGGCTTTTATCTGTTCTGAAAGACTAGAATTTCATTTTTGCAGACCTTTAAAAGTGCTGTATGTTACTTCTTGTGTAATTGTAGTGTTTCAGCACAGCTTTGAAAGGCTATTAACAAGAATGAAGAAAATTTTTAATTTTAATGCATGTCAGAGGAGAAGAAAAGGCAGTGTGCTAGAGAAACTATGTGAAAACAGGGAGACAACTTACTGATAGTGGGTCTGTTATTTTGTAAGAGAATATTTAAACAAAACAAAGAATTCTGAGGTTGCTTGAATTAATTTTCACTGTTGGGAAACCTAATCTTGACTGGACTAACAAGTCTGAATAGGATGCTTCAGTCTTTGCTTGGGGAACAGCAGAAAACCATCACAGCCCCACCCTGCACTACGGAAAACGGGGCGAGCTGGAAGGAAAATGTGGAATCTCATCACGGAAGCCAAGGATGGTTTGGGATGGAAGGAATCATATCAGGTGATGGTCCTGCCCTGGGCTCACCCCAAGCCCTGCAGCTCCAGGCTGGAAAGGGCTGGAAAGGGCTCGTCAGGAAAGGCCCTGGGGGTGCTGTGCCAGCGGCTGGATAGGAGCCCAGGGGTTCCCAGGGGGGCACGAGGCCAATGGCCCCTGGGCTGTGCCAGCCATGGGGTGGCCACAGGCCCAGGGCAGGGCCCGGCCCCTGGGCTGGCCCTGCTGAGGGACCTCGAGGGCTGTGTCCAGTTCTGGGCCCTCCCGGCCAGAGAGCCCTGGAGGGGCTGGAGCGTGTCCAGGGCAGGGAACGGAGCTGGGGAAGGGGCTGGAGCCCCAAGAGCGGCTGAGAGAGCTGGGAAAGGGGCTCAGCCTGGAGCAAAGGAGGCTCAGGGGGGACCTTGTGGCTCTGCACAAGTCCCTGACAGGAGGGGACAGCCGGGGGGGGTGGGTCGGGCTCTGCTCCCAGGGAACAGGGACAGGACAAGGGGAAACGGCCTCAGGCTGGGCCAGGGGAGGCTCGGGTTGGACATCGGCAGGAATTTCTGCCTGGAAAGGGTGCTCAGGCCTTGGCAGGGGCTGCCCAGGGAGGTTTGGAGTCATTATCCCTGGAAGTGTTCAAAAAATACATGGATGTGGCACTTGAAGACACGGTTTGGTGGGGAACATGGTGGTGGTGCTGGTTGATGGTTGGACTTGATGACCTTGCTCTTTTTCAGCCATAATGATCCTGTGATCCTGTTGGGGGCCTGGGCCCGGCCTGAGCACTGCAGCAGACCCTTGTCTCTGACAGTCCAGCAGCACAGTAAGGTCCCAGCCTTGGGCTGGATCCATGGACAGGATCCCAGCCTGCTCGTGATCCAGAGCCAAGATCCCTCTGACTGCTCTCTTAGGCCTCCTGCACTGAAAGCCATGGCGCAGGAAGGTGTTAGAAGCAGGTTTGAATGCTCTGCTGGTGACCCCCAGGCCGATACAGCTCCACCTGCAGCCTCCTGCCTGAGCCCCTTGCAGCTGCAGTTTCGTCAGTGGGCAGAGCAAACCTTGGCCCGTGCAAGCTCTGATCCCACACCCTGCAGGGGTGAGGGTGAGATCCAGATCAGAAACCCGTCCTCAAGATGACAGTGTTGTAAATCCACTTTAATAAACCTGACAAGTGGGAACTGTGTTGGATCACACACAGAACTTCCTGCTGTTCTTTCAAACAAGGGGATTTTCCCAGGGCAACAAGGGACAAGAGCCTTTAGATTTCAATCATCCACTTTTGTATTTATGTACTAGTTCGAAAACAAACCAGTGGGAGTAGGAAAATTAAAATAAATGCAATAGTACAAGAACACTGACAGAGTCAGGATACAACCTGACACCCTGTTAGTCAGGGTGGTGGTAGCAGTCCAGATGAAGTGGTTCTGTTGAAGCAGTGATCCTGTAGAAGGGTCTGGTCTTCACCTGAAAGTCCAGTGGTAGCTTTTGTCCTCTGGGAATCCAGTAGGTGAGGGCTGCTTGTGCTGTTCCAAAGCCCAGGTTCTATCCAGGTGGGAATGCTTGGCTCCCCCCCTGGGCGGAGCATCTCCCAATGGGATGATGTCATTCTGTGAGTCATGGGCTGGGTCCTTGCCAGCCCATTGACCAGAGAGAGCTCCCGGAGGGAGTTATCAGGGATGAGCCATGGTGGGAGATAACGAGCACTGCCCCACCTGCTTTAACAGCTTGGGAAGGTGATAATAGAGTACATACTATTGGTTACATCTTACATTGTAACCTAGGACAATTCACTAGACCAGCTCCAGTTAATCCCGGATGCAAGTCTGACACACCCAAACAAAACACTGCTGTCCGTGTTGGAATGCTCACTGGGTGGAACAAAATACCCTCCATCGGAATAGGAACCTCCAAGGAAATAATGGAAGGCAAGAAAACTCCCAAGGACTTGACTGAGATGACCAAATATGTAGGACAACATTTACATGACAAAAACCTACTGCATCTCAGGGCTGGGTTCTGCCCAAATCTGGGTAGTTCTGCCCAAATCTGGGTAGTTCTGCCCAAATCTGGGTAGTTCTGCTGCTGCCCCCCCGCTTCAAGTCCCTGTGGGGGACGCATTTGTTTGGCTGCTGCTCTTGGCGAGACTGACTCCACTCTGATATTCTTCTGAACAAAGCTCTGATTTATTTCTGCAGAGACATCAATATTGAAAATACCACCTCCTGAAAATTAATAGAGTCTCTGAGAAGCAGGAAGTTATTCTCCCACTGCATCTCCGCCATCACTCAAAGCATGGCCTTTATCATGGAGCACATGAAGGATTAACGCTGACTCCGTGGTACCAAATTAGAAACAACGTCTTGGAAATTAACTCAACTTTCATGAAAGCTTCTGCCAGACCTAAAAGCTGAAGACACTTGAAAGTAAATATATCATGAACAATTTGGCAGTATCAGCTTCTTCACACTGACATTTAATATTGACTCAGAGAGATCAAAACCCTCCTAAAAATCTCCATTGTCAGGGAGTCTGCTCCCGTCACAGCAGCGAGGTTCAGCCTGGAATTTCTTGAATTCCCTTCTCATCAGCAGCCTTAGACAGAGTTCTCTCTCTCTGAGAACTCTTTTGAGTTTCTCATCTCTGTGTTTGTATACTCCTGACCCCAACCTGTTATTGCCAACAGAAAATAAACAGCAGAAAACATTGGATAAACTCCACTATTTCATGTCCCAGAAGGTTATCCCTACTCCCTTGAACAGTGAGTTCAAGGCACTCTAGTGAGGAATTGATTATTCTCTACTTTGTCTTTTTAAAATCTGCTTTTCCTCCAGAACTTAAGCACTTTAATATAAGGAATTATAAAGGATAGCTAATTAAAATCATCTGAGAGCCCACTCAGTGGTTAAAACCAGCTGAAGGCATAGCTGCTCCCTTTCAGACTCAGAGCAGAGTCTGAAATCAGGCAGATTTTGAGCAGAAGGATCTGCATTTCCCCAGATTTCTGCATTTTCCCCTTTCCAGTACCTAAAGGAGGCTTACAAAAAAGCTGGAAAAGGACTTTTCACAACAGAACGTAGTGACTGCACAAGGGGCTTTAAGGGGAAGGAGGGCAGGGCTGGATGGGATATTGGGCAGGAATTGTTCCCCATGAGGGTGGGCAGGCCCTGGCACAGGGTGCCCAGAGCAGCTGTGGCTGCCCCTGGATCCCTGGCAGTGCCCAAGGCCAGGCTGGACATTGGGGCTTGGAGCAGCCTGGGACAGTGGAAGGTGTCCCTGCCCATGGCAGGGGGTGGCACTGGATGGGCTTTAAGGTCCTTCCAACCCAAACCATTCTGTGATTCTCGGAATGTAATGCACAGACACACTGA
Source organism: Mohoua ochrocephala (assembly GCA_013398855.1). NCBI lineage: Eukaryota > Metazoa > Chordata > Aves > Passeriformes > Acanthizidae > Mohoua > Mohoua ochrocephala. The sequence goes on from VZTA01002786.1 coordinate 442,442, forward strand.
AGATTCCTGCTTTTCTCCCCTGGAGAGATCTCAACGACCTTGTTAACTGCAGGAATTTCTTGGAGAGCTCAACCATCCTCTGCAAAGCATCACTTCCAGTCTAAAGAAAGAAATGAGCATTTTAAAATCCTTCTTCCACTGGCAGTTCCAGTCTCTGCAACAACCACATAAATAGAGCAGCATAAAAATGTCAACGATGACCAATTGGTAATATTCTTAATTGACTATAATAGCAAAGATTTACAGTTCACTTATCTGCATGTAATTTCAAGTGACTCTTAATATTTTTTACCATTTTTTAAAAGCAGAAAACTGGATGCAAATTGAGTTCATAGATACACCAGGTAATATAGACCTGGCACAATAAAAAGGATGAGTTTGAAGAGAATATGGGTTTAGTTCTTAAATTTGTGAAGCATAACATAATGAATGCATCTCATTTCACTTTTAAAGCAACCTGAACAACACACCATCTTTTTTGCAAGCAATTACTCCCCACCCACTGCGACTGTGAGGACAAGAAGTTTGCAAGGACAAACTCCGTGTGGGTTAGGAAAGGTCCAAGTGTGAAAGAATTACATGGACCAGCTTCATCCTTCAGCCATTTCACCTCAGCACAGGGAGAACAAAAATCCCATTGGCATTAAAAGCACTGAAGATCAGAGCCTCGGGACACAACCAAAATGTGAGCTACACTTTTAGGTATTTAATTATCATTGCAGGAAAATGAGGTCTTGATTCCATCACTTAATCTTAGATCTCCCAGCCTATACAGAGACAAGGTCACTCATGAAAATGCTTTTCCAGGAGTCACAACCAAATCAATAGATAAGAAGATGTATTTCTGGTTTGGTTTTTTTTCGTATTACCATTCAACCCTTTCCCCGTGCTCCACGGAAAGCTACAGAAGAAATGGCCAATTAGAGCTCTGCACAATCATGTCCTTCTCTTCTGTTTCACCTTCTACATCTCTGTGAAATTAATCTCATGCTAATGGCAAAAGCTGTTTTTTTCTCCCTAACAAACAAAGGAATTAAATGATCTCCGAATCTGCGGTAGTTTGGATTCTCCAAGAATACAAATAAATGAAACAACAGCACTCTGGCAACTTTTGAAGAGCATGGCTGGAATTTGAATTATTCAAGCAAATCTGGTAAATCACTGCCGATAATCCATCATCAAGTACTTTAGGAAACTCAAAGGCCAATTAGCATTTACACCTTTTTTTGCAAGCAAACCTCCGTGGTGAAAAATGAGACTTGCCATGATCTGGAACTTAGAAAATAAAGAAAAAATTGCTAAATTAGGTTATTTGCCCCGAGAGTCAGCCCAGGAACTGGATGTACCCATCACCTGAGCTCACACCCCTGGCGTGGCTGACAGAGCCAGGGACTTGTCGGGACTGAAGAGGAGCATCCCACAGCCTCCTCCTGGGAGCCCATGAACTTTTAGTTGGCTCTCTTTGGTTCTGAGCTTGCTGCTTTGTTAAAGCCAGGGGAAAACAGCAATAGATTGCTTGATTTGATAGGGAAGATGATCCTATTTCTCTTCTCTTGTCCCAAAGCCATCTCATGTGCTGTCCCCAGAGTGGAAATTTGCCAGATCCTTCCCTGTGTTCTTTTTTTCTCCCACCGACTGAGGTGTCTGGATCATAAATTGCCTTTTCCTCCCTGCTTCCTATAGATCTTGACTCACCCAGCCTTGTCTTTTCTGTCTCAGCCTCTGAGAGTTTGGATCAAGCTTTTACACACTAAAACTTCCTCAAAACCATGTGTTAAAGTAATGGATTTTGGGTTTTTTTCCCTGTCTTATAGTCCAACACTGCAATGCATCCACGGGTTGTGCACACACAGCAGTGCACACTTCCTCTGGGAATTTCCAATTTCTCTGACCCCTGGACAAAGGGACACTTGTGTGCCACTAAATTTTGTGAAAAATGTCCTGTTTATATGTGCTTGATTACAAACATTTCCTTTTTAACCAGTCTATTGACAAGATGTGTGGATGTTTTTATCACTTATTTGTATTCAGACCCCAGCACAATCTATCATTTATATGGCACACGTATTTGTTAGTGATTTGAGATAAATTTTGTAATTAGAGGTTTGGGGTAACAGTTCCTGGCTATTCTTGAGAAGTTTCTTTGGGAGAGAACAGCTGTAAATTGCAATTTTGCTATGACAGCTCTGCATGTACAGACCAAATAAAATGGTAACAAATGGGAAAGCATCAACTGTAACTCATAAAAAGTAATGAGGTATTAAAAATGCAAATATTGGAGCAGTTTATAACTTGACCTGCTGCAGAATTCAGCATCAGGAGCATCGCAATGGTCAAACCTCACAGAAACATCTCTTAATATCTAAATTCACATATTTTTTATAAAGTATATGGAATAAATTAGAGCACAACTGACAGTGAGTCCAGGTTGCATTTCTGCATTTCTAAACCAACTCTTGCCATCTTTCGTGGTTTTTTCCCTTCCAAAACTTCCCAGCTACTCAGCTAAAATCGTGTTTGGATCTGAAAAATCTCTGCTTACGGCATTTCCTCCACCCACATAAGATCAAAGTTTGGTTCAAGCATTTTTAGTTCCAACGAGGGCAGGATCTGAACTCATTTCATGCCTGCACACCATTCTGCCTTCCCTAGCTTTTGCCAGATTTTGTCCCTATTTTGCTCTACCTCCCTAGGATTGATTCATCACTCACTGATTCATCCCAAGGCTCAGGAGGTTCTTTTGAACCGCTCACAGGTTTTTCTCTCTTTTAAAATGAATCTATTTACTGGGGAAGCCATAAATGTGTCTTCTACAAGGCCATTTAAGGTCCCAATTTTGGTCACCTTAAGGAACAGGGGAAAAATGCATTGGTGTAACAGATCAATTGTTGCATGTGCTTTGTACCCACAGAGGAGTTTGATCTGTTTTCTTCCCCTTTCAGTGTGAATGTAATCTTTGTGCAGGAGAAAAATGGAGAGATTTTCTGGCAAGAGTTCCAAACTGCCCTTTCCTCACCTCTGCTTAATTCAGTTTGTCCTGTCAAACATCCCATCAGGTGAGCAGATTATTAAGCAGGTACCCAGCAGTGCTCAGGGCATGCCCTCCATGCCCTTCTCACTCCACTGAGGAGTTCATTCAGCTTTGCCTTCAGCAGGATCCAAGGTTTGCAGGGAAGGGCACATTTGAACCCTCTGCTGAAATCAATCCCACGGAATGCGGGGACAGTCCCCATAAAAAACCACCAGAGGAGGTCAAAGCAAGGCATTGCCAAACAACAAACAAAAAATTAAACAGAAACAAGCCCAGCAGAGGGAAACCCCAACCTGAATTGCCTTGTCCTTTAGATTTATTTCATCTGTTTCCATTAGTGGCACTATCATGGAATCACAGAATCATTAAAGTTGGAAAAGGCCTCCAAGATCATCAAGTCCAGCTGCCAAACAGAACCACCACCCCGTTCCCCACCAAAACATGTCTTCAAGTGCCACACCCACGTGTTTTTTGAACACTTCCAGCCATGGGGACTCCAAACCTCCCTGGGCAGCCCCTGCCAAGGCCTGAGCACCCTTTCCAGGCACAAATTCCTGCCGATGTCCAACCTGAGCCTCCCCTGGCCCAGCCTGAGGCCGTTTCCCCTTGTCCTGTCCCTGTTCCCTGGGAGCAGAGCCCGACCTCCCCCGGCTGCCCCCTCCTGTCAGGGACTTGTGCAGAGCCACAAGGTCCCCCCTGAGCCTCCTTTGCTCCAGGCTGAGCCCCTTTCCCAGCTCCCTCAGCCGCTCCTGGGGCTCCAGCCCCTTCCCCAGCTCCGTTCCCTGCCCTGGACACGCTCCAGCCCCTCCAGGGCTCTCTGGCCGGGAGGGCCCAGAACTGGACACAGCCCTCGAGGTCCCTCAGCAGGGCCAGCCCAGGGGCCGGGCCCTGCCCTGGGCCTGTGGCCACCCCATGGCTGGCACAGCCCAGGGGCCATTGGCCTCGTGCCCCCCTGGGCACCCCTGGGCTCCTGTCCAGCCGTGTCCACGGGTGGAAGAGCACTGGGATCTGCTGCCACAAGGCCCTAAGAGCTGCTGCTTCCATGTGCTGCACATTCCCAACACAGCCCCTGAGGGGAGACAGGAGTTTGGCCCGTTGGGCTCTGAGTGCCCAGAGCTGCAGACAAGCTCAGTGTCCCTGGACATTGCCGTGTAATCCTGGGCCCTTCAGCGTGGAGCCAGGCCCATCTCCTTTGTGAGGAGATTCCCAGTGTCTCACTGACACAGGGTATGGACACCTGGGTACCGCCAGCTCTAAACCCTCATTCCTCGCTTCGCCATTAAAATGCGTCCCAGGGAAAAGAGACCTTACAACAAATGCACTTCGTTCATCAACTGCTGCAATTAGGCAGCACTCAGCAGACCTCGGGGCATTGATGCAGCACTGGTTCTTCTGTAGGAATATTTGATGTACAAACCACGTGTTCCCTGCTAAGTGCTACTTCAGGCAGCACTGAAACAGTTAAACACTGGCTCTCCCTCCAGTGCTCTCACTTATTGTGACTCAGGGTTTATCTCTTTAGCCAGACAGGTCATTAATTTTCCCAGGTGTTTATTATCCACATGAAATGTCCTATTCCACTGGTATCAAGTGTTTTATATCTGTGGCTTTGCCTGTGTGAAATCAGTGAGATGACCAAAGACCTTGATATTATCCTGACGTTATTACTCAATATGACATCTCTATGCTTTGGTCCCCTGAGCATAGTAAAAGTAGTTTTATAGTCAATTTTGTTGCCAAATAAATCAAGCCATAATTCCCTTGCCCCTCCAAAATCCATGATTTTTTTTTCCTGAGGTAGTCTAGGCACCAAAAGACATACTATATGACTGCCTACTAAACTTCAGCCTTCCAAAGAAGATGATGAATTGCTGCCATTTATTAGACAACTCAACTTACTATAGGTGCCAAATCACATAAAATCTTGAGATCTTGTTCTGAGACTCCAATTTGGGAGAGCATGCTCCTTTCCCAAAGACTCTGCTTTTAATGTTAAAAGCCAAGTATGACAGTTTTATCCATTAACTAATGCCTACATTTTCAGAGGAGGGATGGGTGGCCATATGTCGTAGGAAATTGGTAGTAAATCTTACTCTTTTCCTGGCGCACTCTGGGAGCTTTTTCAGATCCCTGTCCCCTCAGAAGAGCAAGGATAACAGCGCAGCAGTGTATCCTCCAGCTACCCAGTATGGATTCCTTTTTATTTTTCATTGTTTTCCCCTTTTTAATACATACTCCTAAATGCTTCTTCCCCTGCAGTGGGGTGTCAGTCTCTGAGAGATGGAGCTCTCAGCTACAGCTTCATTTCACGCTCTTCCTTCACATTCCTGGGACTCACCTTTGTTGGCAACTTGCTTTTGTCTCCTCTCAATGGCACTAGTGCCAAGGACAATTATGTCTTTCATGCCACGCAGCACATTCCTGTTTTGTTCTCTTCTCCAGTTTTTATTTGCATCTGCTGAAAAACCCCTTTTCAACCCGAGGCTCTGTCTGTGTCCATCTTTTGAGCTTCCTGACAGCTTCTCTCCTCAGCAGCTTTACTTTGCATGGTCTTCATCTTTCCTGCCCTGGGGGTTATGCCAAGGCTGATCTGTCACCTTCTCCTTCTGTCCGACAAAGACATGACCCGCACTGATTTCCATGAAAAAAATCCCTTTTCCTCCTGGATGGCCAGGAAGCAAATAAGACTAAAATATGTGCAAAACACATGCTCCTGAGGAAAAGGGCTGATGGGAAAGAGATCGGTAGTGAGTAAGAGGGACGTAAAAGGTAAGTGATAAAGGTAAGTGATAAAAGTAAGCGAAGGTAAGTAAAAGGACCAGAAATAAGGACCAATAGTAAATAAAAAGGGCAAAGGAGGAGGTTTGTGCTGGAAATGCTCTGGTTTCGTAGGAATCTGCTTTGAGGGCACAGAAAGTGTTGGACTCTAGGTCACTCCGCAGCCCGGGGCAGTGACTTCACTCTCCATGCACTGCTTTGGTGAGACACACACCCAGGAGACAAGGACACCATGGGAAGCAGCCAATTGCAGACAAGTGGGCATCCAAAAGAGGAGGAGGATTCCAAATGCAGCTGGAGATAAATGAATGGAACTGGATGGAGAATGCAACGTGCAGCTGGGGCTGCAGACAATGCACCCTGCATCAAGGAATGGGGTTCAACAAAAGGAAGCAGCCAGACTTGGACGGGGTTTTTCCCTCAGCTACAGTCTCATCTCTCCTGGAAATCATCACTGTAATGGCAATGGCTCAAACAGTCATTGCAGCTCTCAAAAAGCTTTCATATTGCCACGAAAATCCTCTAAAACCAAACAACAGTAACTCAGCCGATGCAAGAGCAGCGTTGTGCTTGTCCTCGCTGCAACTTCTGGAAACAAGGGAACCAAATGAAAGCAATATGCAAATGGAGCCTTATCTCTGCCCCCACACGCCTGCAATGCACACGCTCATCTGCCTTGGTATTATCTAGGAATGTCCTCCAGTGCAGCTCTGAGCTGCTGCCACACAATTAAACCCACATCTGTTAAATTTTATAAACACTTTGTCCTTGATAACATCACCCTTTTAACACTCTGCTTTTATTTAACCATCTTTAAGCCCACAGACAAATCCCTCTGCCACTTCATTCCCGTCAGTCAGGAGAAGATCCAGGCCCTGTTTGCCCCGTGAGGAGCTCAGGACGGACTTTTCAGTGGAGACTCTCTCTGGCCTTGCTGTTTGACCACACCGATGGGAGTCAGGGAGAGCAGCAGTTGTTTTACCCTTCTCTTTGAGCTCTCCAAAGCTACAGCTCCATAAAGAAACCACAGCTAATCCCAGGGTAATTCAACCCGACCAACACAATGAAAACAGCTGGAGGGCCCAGAAATAAAAAGTTCACCCTGTCCAGCCAACAATATGAAAATCACAAATTTAATCTTCCTCTGAGAACGCTGGACAGAGCAGGAAGAGGCCTAAATGAAACAGAACTGCAACATGAACTAACATGAACTGTGATAAACTGAAAACCAGAAGACAACTGAACTTGCCCACAAATCTGGTATTAATTAATTGACGGATCTGACTTCTCCACATCATCTAAAAATTAACCAGCTCTGAAGACAGAGGAGAAAACACTGAGTCTGACTGATTGTTTTTAATGCTTGCATCTTGTAGCAGAGAGATTAAAAGGGATTAAATGATGGGAGAAATTACTAATGTCAAATTATTAATGACATAATGATTAATGTCACAGCTACTTAAATGCACAATAGAACAGATTTCTTTAGAGAACTTGCTTTCTGTGAAGAGCGGCTTTGTGAAACCAATCTAAATATTTTTGTCTCTGATTTATTACAGAGTTTTGCATGAATACTCCTCACAGGGGTCTTCCAAAAGGATTCTGGAGCTTCTGCACCAACTGCTGTGAAACACAGGCTTTCATGTAGCTGGGGTTTATCCAGATGATCCAGCTCAAAAGTCCTTTCTGTAATAAATCTCTTATCACTTGGGCTTCTCTCTTCCATGGCAGTGGATTGTGATACTGAAAACTGCCCGTTCACTCACCTTTTCTTGGAAAATAAAGTAGCAAACACATCTCAGCCTCGTTTTCTACATTACATGAAAGCATTCACTCTGGAAAAGACAGAACATCTTTGGCCTTGGCATTTTCCAACAAGGGAACAGCCAGAGAGGGCACATGAAGTGAGGACATGGGTGCAGCACAGAGAAACATTTCTATTTAACCAGCTCTAAAATGCCAAGCAGAGCATGATGATGAAGAGAAAGGTCCTGGGCAAAAGCTAACCAGCAGTCAAGTTTATTTTCCTTTTGCTGTTTTTCCAGTATATGTATGGCTTTTTAAAAATAACAACCTTTATAAACTTCAAACATACAAAATTTAACAAACTGCCTGCAAGTCAGCAGCTCAGGCACAACTCACTGCTGGCACTTGTGTTGTCATTAAGCAACAGAATTCAGTCACACCAAACCTCTACTCTTTACTAACCTTGATAGCTGTTATTATCCAACTAAAACCAGTGTGCCCAGGGGAGGCAGCTCATTTGTCTGCCCTGCAAATCCAGCTCCCAGCTGCCTGTTCAGGATTTAATTGCAGACAACCGACAAGAAGGAGACAAGGTAACTCCCATGGCTGACAAAAACGAGCTGAGGAGGTTTTTACAGCTGCTGCCTTCCAGTGACAGTCCCATCCCCAAAAGTGTGTGATTAACGGAGACACCAGCATGGGAGAGAAGGATGCACAGGGAGTGCGATAATCAGTTCTCTGGCATCAATGAAAGACTTGCCACGCATGAAGGACGTGGATCTGCTGGATGCTCCAAGGGCTGGAGCCCCTCTGCTCTGGAGCCAGGCTGGGAGAGCTGGGGGTGTTCACCTGGAGAAGAGAAGGCTCCAGGGAGAGCTCAGAGCCCCTCCCAGGGGGTGAAGGGGCTCCAGGAGAGCTGGAGAGGGACTGGGGACAAGGGTGGGAGTGCCAGGACACAGGGAATGGCTTCCCACTGCCAGAGGGCAGGGATGGATGGGATATTGGGAAGGAATTGTTCCCTGGGAGGGTGGGCAGGCCCTGGCACAGGGTGCCCAGAGCAGCTGTGGCTGCCCCTGGATCCCTGGCAGTGTCCAAGGCCAGGCTGGACGGGGCTTGGAGCAGCCTGGGACAGTGGAAGGTGTCCCTGCTCAGTTCTGGAAGTTGGATTTCACAGCCTTTTAAGGTCCCTTTCAACCCAAACCATTCCACGATTCTTAAACCAGAACTCTAAGAGCTTATGAAGTACCCAGAGCAAAGTACCCTAATCCATATATTATTATTATTATTATTATTATTATTTCTTCTATAATGAAGAAATAAAAGACAGAATAGAACCCAACTGAATCTTTTCTGCCTTGAATCCCAGATGTGAGTGAAGGTGAGGATGAGATAATGAGGCAACGTACACATCCCTGCTCCTGTGAGAATCCCCCGAGCAGTGAAAATAAGGGATCCTCGCAGGGAGTGGGATGGAGATCACACCAAAGAGCAAAGGAAAGGTATAGCATGGAAACCCAGAGCAATGGGCATGAATGGGAACAACTGTGTGAGGGAACACTTCCCTTTAAATCCTCTCAGAGCTGTTAACACATGAAAGACAAGAGAAAATCCTCCAATTTAACTGCAGTTAAATAGGAGAAGCTGGAATAAAATCTCCATTATGACTTCAGTGTCAAGTAGCGAAGATAAATGGAGAGAAAACAGTGCCTTGCTGTGGATCCCTAATTGGAGTCTCTAGTTTTCCCAGATAACTGGCACATTTGACTTTTTCCAGCAGGACAGTATGTGTCAATAATGTAATATTTTAGCCTACTAAACCCTCCAGTGATCAAAAAGAACATTGCAAAGGCTTTAGCAGTGCAGCAAAGGACAAGCACAAGTAGTCAGGGGCTGTAGACTGAGCCACATAACAAAGGATTAGGAGTTGGCTCCAAGCAGGGCAAAAAAATGGGACATCAAGTGGGAATGGTACTGACACGACCCAAATCCTGGAGGAGAAGGGCCACATCCATGGGAATGCCTTCAGCAAAAGCAAAACAAGAGGTCATGTGCTGAGTTCTGAAATGGTCTAACCCACAAGCAATTCCACATTTTCCACTGAAATGGCTACTAAAAGCACCTCAGGGAGAGCAGGAAGCTGTGCCCAGGGAAGGGACAGGAGGCAGCTCCAGGGCCTCTGGGCTGGGGGACAATAAAAGCTGCTCAATCTTCTCCCCCCCGAGCTCCATCTCCCACCTCTGGAGGTGAAGAATGACCTGTGGACAGGGAGACACACTGGCACAGGGCCCATAGGGAGGGGAAAACCCTAATATTGTTCTTTCATTGCAGCCTAAAAACATGGTTCAGTACAAACACGAAATATTTCCTGTTCTCTGTGGTATTTATAAGGGGAAAAAAGAATCTCCAATTCCTTTTAAAGCAGAATACATATGGATTTCCTGAACTCAGGAGCTGCCTGGAGCTGCTGCTCTTCCCCAGCAGCCCAGTCTCAGGTTTATGTTTGACTATCACTCGTGCCATCAAGTCAGAGACGTATTCAGCGCACTTCATAAAACAAATACGAGTGAAAATGAACACCTTTATCTTTACAGAGATGATGATCTTCTCCCTGTGGGATTATTGAATTGCCCTACTTATCATTCTCACTCTTCTAGGACCTGTCATAACATTCCCAGAAATTTTTCCATTAACTTCCATGGAAATTGAGTTGCCTTCTTGGTTTTGGAGATTCTGTGTTCTCTGACTCAAATTGTTTCTGAAATGAATAAAAACCTTTTTTGTATACAGGGAAAAGGGTATTCTAAATGTAATACTCTGTTTTCTTATTTTATTTTTTTATTAAATCAAAAGATTTTTTACCTTTTAAATCTACCTTCAGCTCAGCTTAACAAGAGCATCATCTTTGCTCCTACCATGCCTTCGTATTGAATTCATTCCTGCAATAACCAGATCTGATTATCAGCAAAGATAAGGGACATTGCCTCCGTTTTTTCCTGCCCTTTTCAGGGGTTTAGTCTGTTAAACCCCTGGACGTGACAGAGCATGAAAGACTTCCAGGTGCCTGTGAACAAGAACAGCAAATGCGTCATCCCAAAGTGGGCAGGCAGGGAATAAAGGATTGGAATGGACCTCTCAGGACTCCGTGTGCTTTCCCCAGCCACCACTCACCAATCACTGCTCAAACACTTCCTCGATTTGCCAAGCTATTTATTAAAGCACAGGAACATTTTCTGCACCTGTGCTTTCCCCAGTCCCTCTGTTGGTCCCAAGTAGCCTCTTTCACCTCTGGAAGTTCAGTTCCTGCCTCTGCTCCGGCAACTTTCCTGCTGCCTGAATAATATTTGACTTAACCATTCCCTTTTGCAGCTGCCCATCCAGTGCCACCCCTGCCATGGGCAGGGACACCTTCCACTGTCCCAGGCTGCTCCAAGCCCCAATGTCCAGCCTGGCCTTGGGCACTGCCAGGGATCCAGGGGCAGCCACAGCTGCTCTGGGCACCCTGTGCCAGGGCCTCCCCACCCTCATAGGGAGGAATTTCTTCCCAATATCTCACCTGAATTTCCCGTCTGTCAGTCTGAACCCATTCCCCCTTTTCCTGTCACTCCAGTTCCTGAGGAAAAACCCTCTCCAGGTGGTTTTATCAACAATTCCTCATGTGAGAATATTCTTTCTGAAATATAGCAGATGCATGGATAGACAAAAGTGTCAATGAACTGTGTTGTGTTTGGGACATTTCCACTCACATTTACCTCCATCCACTCCTGAATCCTGCACTGCTCCCATTGCTCCCTCTGCATGCACAGGGCTGAAATCTCTTTCTCTTTCATTTGCTTTGGAGATCAATATTTCCCAACACCCACAAAAACCATGGATAAATTTCCTCTTCAATTCCCTGTAGGCTTTCCTTGCACTGACCAGGCTTTTGGGGTTGCTGTCCTTGCAGATGCCTGGAAACTTCCCTTCCTCTCCTTAGACTGCAAGTTAGAAACAGATTTTCATCTGTGACCTAAAGAAACTCTTGTCCCTTCCACATCCAGCTTGATTTGATCCCTTTGGCACAAATCTGAATTCACTCCTGTCCTTGGTTGCTATGAATGCAACCCACAGAAAAGGAAGACACTTCTATTTTTAGATGAAAGCAAAACAAAACAAAAAAAAAAAGAAAAAAGACCCCGGGAGTACTTTGTTCTTGACTCCCCATCTTTCTGCTTTGCTTTCTCTGCTCTAACAGAAGCTGAGGCGTTCCAGACATGAGCTACTGGAGGCTGGGATTTGGGAACAGTAGCTTTAGAGAATTTTGTTCAAAAGAATTTGCTCTTTCCAGTGTATTCTTTTAATTCAAGCAAAGTGATTAAGCAAAGACACACCGTGTCAAGGAAATTCGCTCCATATAATGCTCTCAATGCAGAAAAATAGGAAAAAGGAAGCAAATCAATAATGATTCAAGTTATAAATACAGGAAATATAAGGCTTAAGAGCAAATACTTGATATCAGAAATTTTAGAAACCCCCATGGCCAAGCAGAACCAAATTTCCCAGAGAAAATGAGAGAAGAGGGGAGAACTGAACCTGGGTAAAGTTTGTTGACCCAAAAGAAAGGCACCAACTCCCAGCCACAGCACAGAGTGCCCAGGGTTTGAACGTGCTGATTGCAAGGGATGCAAAATCCTACAAGAAAAGAGACTTGATGAACTCAAATTAGCAGAAATCTCAAAAGAAATTCCATGAAAAAACAGTACAGGTGATGTCATCCACAGATGTAGCTTAGCAAACACTGGCAAGTACATTCAATACCTGGGATGTGGGGATCGATGGCTTCACAGAAAGCCACTTTTCACAGACACTGCTCACCCAAAAATCCCTGAAGGCTCAGGGGAGACCTTTTCACTGCCCACACCTCCCTGGAAGGAGCTCACGGCAAGGTGAGGGTCGGGCTCTGCTCCCAGGCAACCAGGACAAGAGGAAATGGCCACAAATTCTGCCAAGGGCAGCTCAGGTTGGGTATTAGGAAACATTTCTTCACTGAAAGAGTGGTTAAGGATTGGAAGGGGCTGGTGGAGTCATCATCCCTGGAGGTGTTCAGAACCCACACAGACACGGCATTCTGTGGCAGGATTTGGCTGAAGGTGGGACTTGATGACCTGGGAGGTCTTTTCCAACCCTAATGATTCTCCGAGGGAGCAAAGAGCAGCGTTGGTTTGGGCGTCTCGCTATAAAAGGTGGGAAACAAGGAGGAGCCCTAGCATTTCAAAAACCCCCATGAATCAAATTTCCCAGAGAAAATGAGAGAAAAGTAGAGAATTAAACCTGGGTAAAGTTTCCTGACCAAAAAGAAAGGCACCAACTCCCAGCCACAGCACAGAGTGCCCAGGGTTTGAACGTGCTGATTGCAAGGGATGCAAAATCCTACAAGAAAAGAGACTTGATGAACTCAAATTAGCAGAAATCCAAATGAAATTCCATGAAAAAATAACACAGGTGACACATGGCACTTAAGCCTTAGGATGAGACACCGGAATTCCTGTTTTATCAGCCACAGTGGTGCCTTGAAGGACCTCCACTAGACCTGGTTACTCAAAGATTCATCCAAGCTTTGGCATCTTTGTTGCCTAAAAAATGAAATGCAAGTGGAGTGTTTATGGACTTTCCCAATCATTGATGAAATATCAAAGACAGAAATAAAATTTCTCAGTCAATTCCTGGCTGCATTCACACAAAAATTAATGTTAACCTCAGTCTCCAAAACTTGCCCATCCGAAATGTCGAATCTCAATTTCCCCATTCAAATTAAAACTCAATTACTGCAATTGTTAACCATAAGCAAGTGTAACGTGATTAGTTATATGTGGGATGTTTGCTGATTGAGATCTGTAATGATAAATCTCCTTCATTAATTTGAAGTCTACTTTTGTTCATTTTTGAAGATGATCATTCAAAATGTTTTTATCTCCTCTTTGTGAGCAAAACAAAAGAAGGAAAACACACTATGCCAAATGCAGGTTCTCCTTCACTGGAGCTGTTTCCTGATAGAAACCTTCTGGAGTTTCTCTCCTTAGTTTCAGGCATCTAAACTGAAATAAAACACACTTTTAAAACTTAATGACTGTGCTATTGCAACACTCGTTGTCATTCTCCCACTCTACCAACATGCGTGGGAGAAACTTTGAGACGCTGAGACTGTTTAACAAGAAAAAATAAGGTTTATGTTCCTCTTCAATTAATGACAGTATTATTTCTCTTCCATCCTGGTTTTCCCACAGTTCCTCTGGCATAATGATGTGTTTAGGATATTCTAGTAAAACATTTGCTCTGAAATATTTTTCCCCAGGAGCTGCTTTGCAAGCATTTCTGCAAGGCAGACCTGGGTACAGGGCTGGCAAGCAGAGGAGGAATGCGGGGTATCAATCCTACAGCAGGGCTGGAACTGAAAGCGTTTAAAAGAAAATAAGTCATACAATTAAATCTAAAATTATACTACAGCTAAATCATATTTTTACCCATCTCTGCGCTGGATTATAGAAGCTACCAGGAGTAATCCAACCCTTCCCTGCTGGGATGACCTCAAGTAGCCAAAGCCTTGGAAGCAGATCCAAGCAACCACTTTTAAAAAGAATCCAGAAATGAGCTCTTCTTTCTCCCACTAGGGTGAACAAGATCTTTTTACCTCCTGTGGCTTTTCCTTCAAAAATTGTATACAATTTTTCTTTCAGCCTTAAATCCACATCTTTTCTCCTGAGTAGTTCAAACCTGGTGTGGGCAGAGCCCTCTCAGAGGGTGGCAGTGCCCAGGGGTGCAAAGACCTCACTGAAAGGAGCAAACCCCAAAAGCTTTTGCTGGTTGTGCTTCCCAAGGCTTGGAGTCTAATTCCTGTAGTCTCGAGATCTACAGCTCTCACCAGCTTCCTTAAATCAGTCCCACAAAAGGGTGCTCTAAACCTGGCTGTTCCCTCAAGAGTTTCGGAGTTGTTTCTGAAGGTTTCCATGGAAAACTCATTGGATTCTCTAATTTGTGCTCTGCTCCTCGAGTTGTGCTCATCTGAAAAGCCAATCACCTGTTCCCAGAGCGTCCTGGCTTTGGATTCAGTGCTCTTGGTCCTGCGTGAGAGCTCTGCAAACAATAGCAATGATCAGGTGCTGAAAAGCTGTTCCCTGTTAAGCCGTTTGAGGCCTCTGGAACAACAGCTGCCTCTCCGCGTTTGCACAGCAGTTTGCATTTGGAGATTTCATTTATTTACCACTTTTTGCAGCACACCAGCTTATTCTGCAATTCTAATCACTTCCAACACGACTCCAATCGCCTTTTATCATGCTAAACCCTGCCTTATTTCCCCCACACCATGCACTTGCTGTGGATCTTTCTCCTTGCATGGAACAAAGGCCCAGTTGCGTGTTACACCTCCAAGCACCCACTCCAGGGCTTCTCCTCTGGAGGAGCTGTGCCTGCACTCTCCACCTGAATTTTGAGTTGGGATATGGTTTAACTCCTGACTGCACAACACACAGGGAGTTTGGACAAGCTGAGACCAAGGCCTGGCTAACTGTGTCCCAAAACAAGGTGTCAGTACCACTGCAGGATTCTTTGCTTTGCTGCTTTTCTCCTCTCACCAAGGCCATCCTTCTTCAAAACTGAGAACAAGACACTTTCAGCAGGACTAAAGCTGCCAAAATCTCTCTTCTTTTTCTTTTTTGTGACTCGAGCTATTAGTAAAAGAAGATACATAAAGAGGAGGCTGAAGTAAAGGTCCTTGATGAGGAAAGAAGCAGAGGTGGTATCAGAGACCCCAGCAAAGCTCTGGCTGAGCCACCACCCCACAAGAAATAACCTAACAGAAGGCAAAATCATGAAAAAGTTCTGTTTTCTGCTAGTTTTCTCCTCTTCAAGAATGCAACATCAATCTAAGTATCACCAGCTTCTTAAAGGACTAAAAACCATCAGGTGAGAGAAACTCCACATATCCACATCACCTCCACCCATCCAAGCAGCCACTCCCAGAACTTCCCAGTAACTGAACAAAATGAAAACAATTCTGTTCTACTCTTGGCAGTGAGGACTGGGGCACCCACCCCTTCTGCAGCTTTTAGAGCCTCCAGGAAGGACATTTTCTTTGAATGTTGGTTTTAAAAAAAAAATTACTATTATTAAAAATCTCAATCTTACAAACTCCTACTATAAATTAGAGAATATAAAAGCAATGGCTTGTGAAATATTAGCATGAAAGATATATTTTATCAAGAGCTGACTGGTTTGCTGATAAACTGACTCCTGTAACCCAAATAATGGAATCTCCCTGTGTTCTCTCAGCCCTGCTGACAATGAGAACTCCTTCTGAAGGCAGACAATTAAAATGATCAAATCTTCATTTTACCTATTTTGATTTTGTCAGAGAACCACACAAATATATGAAAACACCTGGATTTCCCTCATGAGCTGGGTGGATGTAATACTACCTTGAGAGCAAGTTGTGACTCTGGAATCTCCTGACTTTTCAAATTAAAGGGAAGAAATTCAATGAATTAAACTTGCTTTAGTATTAATCAGGGTTTGTAGGCTGGATGTTGCTACACAGTGGTAATGTAAGCACCTCAGGGAGTGAGCAAATGGCACTGCCTGTGCAGAGAAGCCACGAGGCACCAACATCCAGAAAACTTCCAAGGTCATCAGGGGGAGAATTTTTACTTCAATACTCCTCTAATCTAAATTTTAAAATATATCCACACAATTAATTTTAAGCAATGCTGTCTCAGTAATAGAATGGTCATAAACAAGTTGAGCTGCCTAAGTTGAAATAATAATCACCTAATTCTAAAGCTGCAGTCGTTTCTGTTTGGAGCATGGTTGGAATCACACAGATCCTTTTTTTAACGGTGACTCAGCTTCACCTTCTTAAATTTCCACAATGACCTGCTGAACTTTCAAATATGGGATGCAGGGAATGTGCTCTTAATGCCAGCTGCTCGTGTGGTCGATGCTGAGATCTGTTGCATCAGCACTGTTTGGCCACTTGAACAGAATAATGTGCAGGTGTTTTTTTAGGCAGGGTCAATTTAACAGCTGGTTTCAGCTCCGCTTTCAAATCATCAATATAATGTGGATGGAAAGCTGCCAGTGCACAGAATCCCACTTGGGCTTGTTTGGGGAAAATATTTTGTGGCTGATTTACCCTTAACAAAAATATAGACATAAACAACTAAAGCAAAGCTTAACTGGCTATCCATGAATCCAGGGGATTCAGCCCCATTGCAGGGGTTGGAATGAGATGGGCTTTGAAGTCCCTTCCAACACAAACCATTCCGGGATTCCGTGGTCCCAAACACACTTCGAGCTGCCTCTCCTGTGTCAATTCACCTTAAAGAGCTTCAAATGGATGCACCCAGCTGCAGGAACACCAGGAACAAATCAATGGTCAGGACTCTCTGAAAAGCCTCTCTCCATTTTGAAGCCAAGCAAATCAAGCCATGCAAATCAGAAGCTGGAATGACGTTGTCAAAGGCTCACCTTGGGGAAATACAGGCATTGTGCAGCTGCAATGCAGGGTCCTGATGCCGTGAGAAAGATTAAGGCCAGGAAAGGTGTTGTCCTAGAGCAGATTATCAATATACAACTAAACCCAGCCTTTACCGAAGCTGCTAAAGCCTGACACTAAACCAACCCAAAGAAAGATTGCCTGGGAAGGAACAAATGGTGCAAGCAGCCCTTCTCCTCCTCCATTAGTTTTCCAGGGAAGCCTGCTCAGAGAGTGAAGTGCCAGCACTCTCCTGCAGTCACTGCTGCACTGGAGGGACCTATTACAGCATCTCCACACCCTGAAAACGGGAGGGATTGCTGTTTCTTCAGAGTCTGTACTCCATGCTTCATTTCATTCTCAACAGAGAGTCCCTAAATTACACCATTCCTATTTTCAAGGAGATCACTAAATACTCTCAGGACACCTGTGATTAAATTTAGGAATAGCGTTAAAATACCTTAAGTGCTTGTGCTTACAAATGTTTTCTTCTATAACAAAAAGAACAAATATGAGTTCACTGAGGTATTTTCTATTCAGGTACACTCAAAGGCCATAAGAGTCAAAGCTGAGCTAAATGAAAAAACAAGGTATCTACATTCTGTGCCTAACCCTGACAGAGAGGCTTCAGGCAGCCCTGATTTCCCCCCTGCCTGTCCACTGTAAAAACGAGCAAGCTTTAGCTATGTCTGATAAAGTGCTCATTCTCCCCAGCCAGGGACATTTAAAGTCACCTGAAGGCCTTGTCCAGAGATGTCCTCAATTGCAAAACACTGCAACTTGCCAGGAGCAAAGAATGAAAATGCTCCTGTTTGTAGGACACTTGTAAACCACCCTGTTAAGGCTCAGCTGTCCAGGAACAGTAGGAGGAGGGAGGAAAACCTTAATTCCCCATTCAGAGCCAGGCAGAGATCACATCTGTGTTTCAATAAGGACATGATTTGATTCCTGACTCCTTCCACTGCCCACAGCTCCATCACTTCCCCTGCCTGGGCACACAAACAGCTCAGCACTCACACAGATCCTGGAAAAGTAAAAAACGGAGACCCCTGTGTGTCCTTGAGATGATCAATGCTCGTTTAGAAGGTTTGCCGTGGAGCACGAGTCAGGCTGCCCAGGAAGAGCACAAGGGTTTGATATTTTCTCCTAAGACAGTGCTGCTCCTGAGATATCAGAGTATCAGAGTCAGAGTATCAGAGCTCCCAGCCCCAAAGTGGAAGACCGGCTCAGTTCCCTGTTTTCCTTGAAGGGATTCAAAGGCACAACCTCCAGTCCTTTGTCAGGGAAGCCACCTCCAATGTGATGATGTCCTTATGACTGTAAAGCAAAATCTGCTCGGGAAAGAAAAAGGGAATGGAAGAGGGTTTAAAGGAAATACAGGAAACCTCGTCCTTCAGTTTGGCCATGGGTGGATTTCATGGGGGCACGTATTTGGTCCCCTGTTCTGTTTTGCTGTGCGTTAAAAACTGTGGAAAATGCATAAGTGTTCTGTCTAAAAAAAAAAATCATCAAAACCCTTAAGAGTGAGTTACTGAAAGAGGGTAACAGTCAAAGTTGAGTTGTCCCTCAGATGGACACTCAAAATTCCCCAACAGCCAAGAGTTTTCATTTCTTCATAAGACTTATGATGAAAGAAATGAGACTGCTTGTTCTTATCCTGGCAGGGAAAGAGGCTGGATGCATCCTGAGCTACTGCCTCAGTCCTAAAGCGGGTGTGACAACCTCCAAGGTGCAAACTGCTTGTGTTACAGAGGTTGCAGCTTTCCAAAAGGAAAGGTGCTAATAAATGCATGTATTTCACAGAGAACCAAGCAAAAAGGATGGCAAATGGTCAATAGCTGACAAGGACCCCAAAGTTTTCAACAGCCTTTCTGCCATCACTGCATTTTAACCAGCCAGTATCTATTTTGAGGCAGGAAAGCAAGCAGGCTCATCCAAGGATCTCAATTATTCCTGTTCTTTCCCCAGATTCCTCACCTGAACACGGTGTCCTGCACAGGAAAGATCCCTCTCCGTCAGAAACACTGGACTATGCTTTCGGGCAAAACCAGCACAATTTTATCAAACACTGACAGTGTTTAACGAATTATACTCCAGAAAAAACCTTTTACTATTAAACCACTCAACCAGTTTTAAGCAACATCAATTTCAGAAATGAAATAATTGCTGAGTTTCAGATTGGCAGCTGATTTTCTATTTTTGCATGGAGTGGGTACCCCTGAATTTATGAACTGCCCTTCCTGATTTGAAGTATCTGAAGAGCAAAGCCCCACTCCCACCCCAATAAAACTGCAGTCAAGATCTCCCTTTAGTCACCTCATGCTGTACAATGTTCTTGCATGGCAACTCTTTAGTTCCCTCTTTTGTCTACAGAATAATCGATAGAAGATTCCTGGAGGGAATCACTGAAAGAAAGAGAGCCTTTTATGAGCTCTCGTTAAAGCTGTTACCACGGGAGGTTTCTCATGAAGGAAAGGGAAAGCAGGATTATCGCTCCCTCTCTGCAGAGGCAAAACGTAACCTTAGAAGGGTTCATAACAAAAAAAATGATGCAGAAATTTTTCCTGGGATACATGAATATCCGAAGCTGGAAGCACTCAGGGAAGTGTGGTGTCTCACACAGTCACAGTGGAGTGGGCAGCACCCTCTGTCACCAGCATAAGGAATTATTGATAAGAAGTGTGACTTTTACCGCCACAAAGTGGCTTCTGCTCTGTTGTTCTTTAGTACAAGTGCCAGTACATTTTTCTTTATTTTCCCCTTTGCTTGCACTGCCCCTCTCCTGATCCTGTGGGGATTCAGCTCTGCTACGTTTTCATTTACTGAGCCCAGGTCAAGGACTGGAAGACAAATATGTTTTATAAAAAAAAGTGTTGCTCTATTTGCCATTGCTGAAAGGTCAGGCACACAAAACACACGCACAGGGAGCTTTGGAAGGGAGCACAGCTCCCTGAACATCAATATCACTGCCTAAAGGAATGCTGCACTTCCTGCAATCCCAAGAATTTGGGAAGAAGTTGGCAGAAATGATGATGTTTTCCCTCACTGGGTGACTTGTGCTTTTGACAACCCCCCTGAAAGTGGCACTGAGACTGTCCTGGGGATCCATCAGGCTCTGATCCCACAGGAATGGCCATGCACAGGTGCTGCTACAGAACCACAGCATCAACTTTGAGATCATCAAGCCCAACCTGAGACCCAACATCACCTTGTCACACAGCCCATGGCATGAAGTGCCACATGCAGACGGTGACTCCACCATCTCCCTGGGCAGCCCTTCCAATGCCTGACCACCCTTCCTGTGAGGAAACACAGCTGAGACTTGCAGGAAAAGGTAAAACCTGAAAACAGCTGAGTTTGATGTCTTTGGGTCACCCTGGGGCCAGACAAGGCCACCCCCAGCCCCAGGGGTGGAAGGAACAGACTCCTGCTGCCACCAGGCCAGGCCACCACCAGCCATCCCCCTGGCCCTCAGAGCTCTCTGTCCCTGTCCATCAGCCAAATGCGTGTGAAGAAATGGGAATTTTGGAGCCCTAACCAGCTCCAAAGGCAGCACTGTGGGGACAGGAGGAGGGATGGGAGCCTACAAGGATGGAGAGAGACTATTTACAAGGGATAGAGTGACATGAGAGAATGGAGGACATGATGGGAATGGTGGAGGACAAGAGCGAATCATCTGAAACTGATAGGGAATAGGGTTAGATTGGATACTAAGATGAAATTGTTCCCTGTGAGAGTGGTGAGGGCCTGGCACAGGTTGCCCAGAAAAGCTATGGCTGCCCCATTGTGTCAAAACAAACACACAAACAAACCAAGCACAGACCCCAGTAACACCGAAGCAGAGCGCCTCCAAATCACAGAACAGAAACCTTAAGGGTGGAAAAGTTCTCCAAGACCATCAAGTCCAACAATCAAATCACAAGGCCCACATCTAAGATGTGTGAAGGAACTGAGATACATGCAAAAAGTGTAAAATCAAGTGTAATTTTACTCATGAAGTATTAAGAGCACCTGAATTCAATTTTATTGTCGCAATGTCTTGGTGAACACACAATAATGCACTTAAAAGTGACATTGGTGTGAAAACTCCTACCTGTATTTTCCTCAGAGTACTTTACTCTGCCAGTCCAACAGCAACATCTTGACTGATGGAAACATAACTTTTATTCAAAATATAGAATCCCAGACTGGGTTGGGTTGGAAGAGACCTTGAAGATAATTTTATTCCACCCCCTGCCATGGGCAGGGACACCTCCCACTATCCCAGGCTGCTCCAAGCCCCAATGTCCAGCCTGGCCTTGGACACTGCCAGGGATCCAGGGGCAGCCACAGCTTCTCTGGGCACCCTGTGCCAGGGCCTGCCCACCCTCCCAGGGAACAATTCCTTCCCGATATTGCATCCAACCCTGACCTCTGCCAATTTAAAACCATTGCCCCTTGACCTGTCATTGTGTGCCCATAAAAAAAGTCCCTGTCCCTCCAGGCCTCCTTCAGGCACTGGAAGGGGTTCTAAGGTCTCCCCAGGCTCTCTCTTCTCCATGTGAAAACCCCCAGCTCTCTTTGTCTTTGTAGGACAGCTGCTCCAGCCCACAGAGCAGTGCTGTGTCCTCCTCTGGACCTGTGGCTTTTGTGTTAAAAAGGATATTTTAATATAATACCTGTTTCTTTTATAATAACAGTGCCTAAAAGCCACAGTAGGACACCAAAAAACCCCAAACCCCCGTGGACATTAAAGAGTTGTGTGGCCAACAAGGTGAGAAGAGGAAAAACAACCCCACAGGTGTTGTGTTGTCAGTGACAACAGGACCAGCACTGAGGGAGCACAACCTCTCCCAGGAGAGCTCCTCCCTGGAGCCATCCACAGCCATGGATACAACACCAAGGGAGACATCAGACTCTTTACGTTAATTAAATATCACTGACAGGACTCTGGGGAAGGGTGCACCCCACATGGAGAGATGTGCAGAGAGAAATTAATACATGGTTTTGTTTTTTTTCCTTGACATTATCTACAATCCTGTCTTTCAAAACTCGTCATGGATGTCAAACCAGGAGATGCTTCAAACATCCTTGACTGCATTTTGGAAAGTAATTAGGCTGATTTCTTCTGAGAGCAGCATATTGGGAGACATCCCCGAGTGTGCAGCTCCACCACGGCCAGCAGCCCACGACGTCTTCCAGATCCACCCCTCTTGGTGAGAATAATTTTCTGTGCTTTAAATTAGTGTGGGCTTCCCAGCTCCTCAGTAAACAGCCTTTACTGTAAACATTCCTGTTTGTTCAGCCTGGAAAAGAGAAGCTTTGGGGTGCCCAAACTGTGGTTTTCCAGGGCCTGAAGGGGCTGACTGGAAAGATGGAGAAGGCAATTTACAAGGGATGGAGAGACAGGAAAAAAGGAATGGCTTCCCACTGTCAGAGGGGAAATTTAGGTGGGATACTGGGAAGGAATTGTTCCCTGGGAGGGTGGGGAGGCCCAGAGAAGCTGTGGCTGCCCCTGGATCCCTGGCAGTGTCCAAGGCCAGGTTGGCCAGGGCTTGGAGCAGCCTGGGATAGTGGAAGCTGTCCCTGCCCATGGCAGGGGTGGCACTGGATGGGCTTTGAGGTCCCTTCCAACCGAAACCATTCTGGGATTCCCTTTGTATTTCGGTATCCCCTCACAATTCCCATTTTTCCGTGCACAGGCACTGAAAGGTTTTATGGGGAGGAGAAAAGAAAAGAAACCAAATCTCACAAATATTCAAGCAAAATGAAAAATAAAAGGGGGGAAAAAACCTCCAAACAGCTGGGAATGGCAGGTTGTTACCATGGCAAAATAAGGGGAGAAAAAGAAAAGAAAAAAGAAGAAAATATCCCTACACAGTATTTCTGCTTATTGGCATCAACTACAGGAAAGGGAAGGCAGCTCTAGAAATCATGGAGCTGCCTGGAATAATCTGAGAATGCCGTGAACAAAAGACCAGCTGAGCCAGGGATCTGGCACTGTTCACTGGAGTCAAGATGTTCCTAGGAACAGCAAGAGGTGATGCCCCGAGGGGATATCCTTGGGGGATATTGAGGAATCCGAGCTTACTTGTGTCACAGAGGTGTTTTGATAGGAAATCAGGTGCTGTGGAGGGTTCTGCTTCTGCTCATACTATTAAAAAAAATCCTTCCTGTTGCTTTGCTGTAAATGTGTGTCTTTTCCTTCACTCTCCCCCAAAGCATTTATTACTGGCAACGACAACCAAGAATTAGACAAGAATGAGCTTTTGTGAGGGACTTTTTGGGGGAAGAATTGAATTATTTGTATTGTAAAAAGTCACTTGAGAGCAGCCACAGAGCTAACCCTGAATCCACCGACACTTCATAGGGCTGGGGAGAGCACACAGAGGCTGCTCTCTCACACAGGGAACCTGTTGCAGATGTGCCTCCCTCCTTCAGACAAGAACAAAGGAGGGAAGCAATTTGAAGGGACAAGTACAAAAATATCACTGAATTGCGTGTGACACATTTCAAGGCTCAGTCAAATCTCTTTTCACTTTGGTTTAAAAAATCCCAGCGAAATTCTCATAATGTCAAAATGAAAAACTCAGTGTTATCATGTTCTTGATCATCAGTGACATTCAAAAAGGCTGTTTGAGATCCCATCAAAAGTTTCTTTCTGCTCTACTCTTTCAAAAGTGTGTTTTAATATTTTCTGGCAACAATATGAATCTGAAAATTGTATCTGTTTTAGCAAACAAGCCATTGTGAAATAGGAATTCCAAACACACTTTGGGGATAATTTCAAATGTCCATAAAGATTTTATGAAGTAAATCTTATTTACTGCCCCCCTCGGGCAACTGTAATTTACCAAAATCATTTTAAGCAGGGTCTGGTAAAGGTGTAATTCAACAAACCCTCATTTTTTAGCTTGTAACTAACCCCTTATTAATATTCCTCCCTCCACAGTCATTTCCTGAGGAAGCAAAAAAACCCTACACTAATAGAAATAATTTCTGAAAGCAAATTAAAATACAGTTCTTACTTAATGGAATTACAGACAAAAGCTGGAGAAACTTAACCACACCTGGTGTCGTACAAATGTAATTCCAAGGGAGCTACAGCTCCTGACAGTGCAGACATCCTTAAGAGCAGGGAGTTTCAGGAGACTCTGACTTCCCAGGAAAGTAGAGGATATATGGGGCTGTTGAGTTTAATGAAAGGACTGTTAAGGAGCAAAGGAGGTTGAAAGCAGAGGCGGAGTGTAAATCTTGGGTCTCAGAGCGTAAATCTCAGCTCTTCCAAAGGAGGGCTGCACCTTCTCTCAGTGCTTTAAGGGCAGTGCTTGAGTTTCTTGGTTGTAAACACACTGCAGGTTTAGAACTGTTACTGGGGGATTGTCCAAGTGAGGATTTCAGCAATAAAAAGCTTCAGTAACACCTCAGCAGCTGTAAAAGAGCAATGTCATTGCTTTGCACATGCAAAGGCCTTGCATGGTACAGGGGGATTTACCCCCAAATCCTTCTCCCCTCCCTCCACCCCCCAGGGCCCTCCATCAGGGAAAGTGTTTTGCACCATCACCAAGACCTACGATCCCAACACTGCGTTAAACTGCCACAGAGCTTCCCTAAAACCCTCCACCTTCCAATGAAAAGCTCAATTTTTTTATTGCTGCTGCTTCTTGCAGCTTTTATAGCACCTTTTTCCTGACCAGTGCATTCTGCATCCAGAATGCTCCAGCTTCTCACTTTTACGTGCCTGGGTGAAACCAACACATCTTAAAATGAACCAGCCAAGGTACAACACAGCAGAGAAACCCCTCTGTCTCCACACTCTGTGCAGTGATCCAAGCACTTGCTGCAAAATAAGTCATCAAGGGAAAAAATCAATTATAAAAAAAGATGTCACCACTTTGCTTGACGGAGCTGTGAGCCGAAAGGATTGTCAGGAAGCAGCTGGAGATTCCCAAGGAAACCACTGATCCATCCCCATGTTCCGCTCCGCTAGGAACTGATCAAAGGTCCCAAGTGGCCAAACACAGGACTGGGAGCCCCACTGCCAGCCTGATGTTGGCCATGGAACTAGCGGGGCACTGGAGAGCACTCGGTGCTCGTCAGGACCACACCTCTGTTGCCTTTGAACACACTCCTCTGCAAGGCTGCATTGACATCCTGAAGCAAATAATTAAACCCAAGCCCTTTGAAGCAGTGCTACTTTGCAGATCTAAGTGGGTCCAGGACAATTAGAAGCATCTCTGATTAAACAGCAAGGTCTTTTCATTTTTAATCTCGGCATCGTGCATTTTCTCCCATCCCCACTTGAAGTCAATTTTACAATTCCCATTGACTTCAGCAAGAATGGAATTAGATCCTGACATATTTGCATGTCAAATCTCTTTTCTTGCAGTTACAGTGCTCTCATCCATGACATCTGCAATTTAATGGTACATTTTCCATGAAAAAGCAATGCTACATTTCTTTGAAAAGCAGCAGCAATGAATAACACGGGCCAAAACAGGGGAGATAAATACTACAAAAAACCCCAAACTGACACTTGCAGGACTGAAACTTTACAAGGTTTTTCCTGATAGGGAGAAAATTGTCCACTCAGGGGTTTCCCTCACAAATTTCGAATAAATAAAAGACTCCAAAGATGTGTCTTGCTTAACTGTTACTACCCTAAGGAAAAAAAAATCCGTTTGAAAAACAGTGCTAATTAATTAAATACCAAAACTTTCACTACTAAATATCAAACCTTTGAATGGCCTGTGCAGATGTGTTCAATCCAAGTTCCAGTATTCAGGAAAGAATTTAAATCAGTTTGGTGTAGCTGCAACCTCAAAACTACCAATGAATTTATTTTATACTAATTTTATACTAATTTATATTAGTTTATTTTGCAGCTTTATCTTTTTCAACCCCTGAACAAGTGCAGCTGATTTCTCAGTGGATTTCTCCCTCCAGCTTTGCAGTCACTGCCTTGAATCATGGAGTTCACACCACAGAATGTCTCTTGAAGCATTTCTGCTGTTCCTATGAATCATTTGCAAGATTAAAAATAAAACATGAGACATTTCTGGACCACACATTGATTGTTTAATTATTTTCCATTTGAAGTGCAGGCTATTTTTGGCACAGAATCTTTATGTTGGCTGGACAGAACAATTCATCTTCTAAAATATCTCGATGTCGAAAGCCAATTAGTCGGGTGACAGCATGAATGTTGAGGTTTTTTGTTAACCATGATTAACTCTGGAGGGTCTGCAATAATGTAGTGTTATTCACCAAATTAATTTTCACCTTGGTACCTACAGGCTGTGTTTTGAACCACTTCACAGTAATAAGCAAATATTACTGTGCTGTTTAGGAGGTTTTACACAGAAAATGCAAAAATCCTCCCGTTATTAATGCTGAGACCCAGAAAACTTTCCCAGATGAATTTCCAGTAAATCAAGCAATACATGATGGAGACAGACTATTTCCAAAGGATGGAGTGCTAGGACACAGGGAATGGCTTCCCACTGCCAGAGGGCAGGGATGGATGGGATATTGGGAAGGAATTGTTCCCCATAAAGGTGGGCAGGCCCTGGCACAGGGTGCCCAGAGCAGCTGTGGCTGCCCCTGGATCCCTGGCAGTGTCCCAGGCCAGGTCAGACACTGGGGCTTGGAGCACCCTGGGACAGTGGAAGGTGTCCCTGGATGAGCTTTAAGGTCCCTTCCAACCCAAACCATTCTGGGATTCTGATTATCCCCTGATAATTACATATCCATAATCTGTTATCTGAACTATGGTACCTTTATTCTGGAATTCAGGAATAATGGTTATTACTTGGATTAACCATTCCTTTAATTCCAATCCATCCATGCTGCTGTGTTTCCCCTGAAATTACGACATCAGGATGTCTTCCCCTGAAATAAATCCTAAATACTCCCTCAGACAGAGCAAGGCTCTGTCTCCCATCCCCTTGTTTTGCATGGCACTGGTGGCACAGAGCAGGTGGGAAGTTGTTTATCCAGCTGGCAAGGGAAGGAGCAGATGGCACACACGGCACAGGGATCCTGTCCTCTGTCACCTGCATGTCCTAGGTTGCAATGTAAGATGTAACCAATAGTATGTACTCTATTATCACCTTCCCAAGCTGTTAAAGCAGGTGGGGCAGTGCTCGTTCTCTCCCACCATGGCTCATCCCTGATAACTCCCTCCGGGAGCTCTCTCTGGTCAATGGGCTGGCAAGGACCCAGCCCATGACTCACAGAATGACATCATCCCATTGGGAGATGCTCCGCCCAGGGGGAGGAGCCAAGCATTCCCACCTGGATAGAACCTGGGCTTTGGAACAGCACAAGCAGCCCTCACCTACTGGATTCCCAGAGGACAAGAGCTACATGACCACCACTGGACCTTCAGAGGAAGACCAGACCCTTCTACAGGATCACCACTTCAACAGAACCCCATCTATCACTTCAACAGGACTGCAGCCACCATTTAATCGGACTGCTACCACCACCCTGACCGACAGGGTGTCAGGTCGTATCCTGACTCTGGCAGGTTAAGCCAGTGTTTTCTGCCTTTATTTTAATTTTCCCATTAAATTGTAGTTCTGACTGGGAGTTTCCCACTGGTTTGTTTTCAAACTAGTATACTGCCGCATATCCCAGAGCTGGGAGGTGGGACCACACCTGGACAAAACTTCACAGGTCTTTTCTCCTCATTTGAATACTCACAACCAAGATATTGAATAGAAATCCAAGAGAAATGATGGAGGATTGTGGAATTCGTAAGAACCAGGTGATGTGATCAAGAGGAGAAAAGGGGTGAGTTAGTGTGGAGAAATCAGTGTTCCTGCAAAAGTTTCACTCCCCATCTCTTCCAAAGTGAAAGGATGAGCAAACAACAAAAATCAAGGAGGGAATGGTGGAAGAATCACTACCTGAACATGACATTTGAAGGATGAGATTGAGAGGCAAACAAAATTCCATGCAGATTCTCAGTTTCCTGGAGCTTGGGATCCCATTCCAGCATTTTCACTATATTTTAAATGGCCAAATAGGGAACCAATAGAGTATATATTGGCCAAATGGCCAATAGAGTTGACCTTTCTAACCACAGGGAAAGTGTGTTTATTATTTAGAAGAAAGATAAGAACTACCAGAGTGTCTGATTTGTTTTGTCAATTATGGCTTTAAACTACTTTGTGCCACCCCAGCTAATTGGCACATTTCCTTAGCCGAGTAAATAGATCTTCAGAAGGCTCTTAAATCAGACTGTGCTTGTAAGCAACGTTTTCGTAGCAGATATTTTCTATTTTTGGACGGAAAAAATCAAGCTGTTGAAATACCCAAACTACAACTGCACTCAGCCAGGTCTGGGTCAGACTCTGCTCAGATCAAAAATGCCATCACTAACACCACATTCCTCAACAATTTCACTTTGGAACCAAAAATTAAAGGCAACATTTTCTAAGGCAGAACTGGAAGTCAGGCCCTCAAATAACTTCTCTGTGAGAAATCCATTTCTCTGTCTATTTTTGAAAATTCCCTTACAGGATTTAGGCAGCCGTTGACAACTGCCAGGACCAGAAAATTTCCCAGACAAGAACTACAAGAGTTTCCTGAATTCCAACACTTCAGCTTTGAGGTTTTCCCCATAAGTTGAAAACCAGCTCAGCATTCAGAGGGTTAAAAGTGAAGTGTCCAAGGCCAGGTTGGACAAGGCTTGGAGCAGCCTGGGACAGTGGAAGGTGTCCCTGCCCATGGCAGGGGGTGGAATTGGATCATTTTTAAGGTCCTTTCCAACCCATACCATTCTGGGATTCCATGGGAATTCACCGACCCTTTTTTTGTTGCGTGTTTACTCAGGACCTGTTGTTATTTGCAGAAACCTCAAACATCTGGAGCGCCTGCTGAACTTTCTCTTCAGTTTTTTAGCTTCCAAAAACGCAGTCTCAAGGCAAACAAAAACCCACAAACCTTTTCCCTCAGAGTTTGAATGAAAAGCACTTGCCAAAGTACAAGGCTCAGAATCTGCATCGTGAGGAGTTTTAAAGGTGACTTTCTGTCTTCCTTGGTTTCTGGATTAACTGAATTCTGCCATTAATATTCCAACTAGCATTCCTTTCGGGAAGCAGACATTTGTGGCCTGATGCAGGCAATCAGTTAATATTCCTTGCTCTTGAGAGATGAAGCCATGCTTGGGTTAAAATGCATTAAATTTTGGGACCTAAAACTGAGCCTTACAGGTCAAAGGCTCTTGGAGAGCAGACTCTGGCTTGAAGTTCTGTCTACGCAGACAAATATCGGGCAAAAATAATAAATCTCCACTCCACTTAATAGATTAATAGTGCCAGAAGGTTTTACTTCGATCTTTTAGTGCGCTATTGTGTAATAAGTTTGTCAATAATTCCTGGCTTCAATCTCAGGGATTTCCTTGAAGCTTCACCTGTGCAGGTGTACCACAGGTGTATAATAAATATATATACACACACATATGTACATATGAAATGCCCTAAAGAGACTTGTCCCTGCCCTTCATATCAGTCATTAGGCTACTGCAGAAGAAATATACACTCACTATAACATTATCCTATAAGTTCCTGCTAGTGATTAAAGTCCAGCCCTTTTGTTTGCAATTATGTCACAATTCCTTCTAATTAAAATGGAAAAGTAAAAAAAAAAAAAACCTGGTGAGCAAGCAGCAGATGCAGCAGAACTCCAGCTGTCAGGCCACCAGAGGACACTGTCACGTCATTTCCAAATAGGAGGAAACTAATTTTTGCTTTAATGTCAGTAAGTCAAATTTAGATGGATGGAACAACTCTTTACAGAATCATGGAATGGTTTGGGTTGGGAAGGGACATCAAAGCCCATCCAGTGCCACCCCTTGCCATGGGCAGGGACACCTTCCACTGTCCCAGGCTGCTCCAACCTGGCCTTGGACACTGCCAGGGATCCAGGGGCAGCCACAGCTGCTCTGGGCACCCTGTGCCAGGGCCTGCCCACCCTCCCAGGGAACAATTCCTTCCCAGTATCCCATCCAGCCCTGCCCTCTGGCACTGGAAGCCATTCCCTGTGTCCTGGCACTCCATCCCTCGTCCAGAGTCTCTCTCCATCTTTACTGTAGCTCCTTCAGGTCCTGGAAGGCCACAATGAGGTCACCCCAAAGCTTCTCCTCTCCAGGCTGAACAATCCCAGCTCTCCCAGCCTTTCCTCCCAGCAGAGCTGCTCCATCCCTCTGATCACCTCTTCATGTCTAAGTTGCATGCACAGCCATTAAATGTGAGAAACCTGTGCCCATATTAGCAGATCATCTGAGAATTGTCTGAGGCTTTACATCACCCTAAAATAACCCCAAATAATGTCAAACGGGGCTTCCTGAGGATAACCCCAGCAAACCCCACCCTGCCTACAAAGCCAGTGCTGCTGACCAAGCACTGCCCTGTCCAAAGCCTCACCCACAGCAGTTACAGACGAACCAGCTCTGCCCAGGCTCTTCCCAAACCAAGCAGCACCTCCTGCCTCGAGCCATCTCCCTGAACACAGTGGAGCTCCTGGAGAACATGACAATGGTGAGCTCAATCCCAGGGAGCAACATCCGATTGATCCTGGGCACTGAGTGCCCTCAAAGCCCTGCCCACAGCTAATCCATTACTGACCTTTAACAGACCACAAAAAAGAAATGCAAAGTAGTTATCACATGATCAGAGGCTGCTGCTGTCAGATGCTGGAAGATGAAGATGTATTTAAACCTTTTACAGTCACAAAAACCGAAGTAAGAAATCTGGTTACACTGGTTTGATCTGTTGATGCTGGCAGGCCCTGTAAAATATGCAGAACCAGACTTACTAGCTCTTATTTTATATACATTCACATCAATTTATACATGGCCTACATAACAAAAATGAGACCTGCACAAGCAGCTCTAATGTGGAAGCACCTTGTGTAAAGCAGGAAGGGAGTTCCACATTATGGAATGTAGGATACATTTCATTGAGTCAGTCCTGTGAGGAGCAGCTGAGGGAGCTGGGAAAGGGGCTCAGCCTGGAGAAAAGGAGGCTCAGGGGGGACCTTGTGGCTCTGCACAAGTCCCTGACAGGAGGGGGCAGCCGGGGGGGGGCGGGCTCTGCTCCCAGGGAACAGGGACAGGACAAGGGGAAACGGCCTCAGGCTGGGCCAGGGGAGGCTCAGGTTGGACATCGGCAGGAATTTCTGCCTGGAAAGGGTGCTCAGGCCTTGGCAGGGGCTGCCCAGGGAGGTTTGGAGTCCCCATGGCTGGAGGTGTCCAAGGAAGGCCTGGACGTGGCACTCAGTGCTCTGGGCTGGGGACAAGGTGGGCATCGGGCACAGCTTGGACTGCATGGGCTGGGAGGGCTTTTCCAGCCTAAATAATTCCATGATTCTATGTTTGGTTCCACATTAACAACACTCAGCCAAACCAACATGAGATAATATAAGCATGGAAAAACAGGAGATGGAATTACGAGTTTTTCTGCTCCAACCAAATAGTTTTGCTTCACAAATTAACACATTCTGCTCTTTCCGAATGTGCTAAAATACACAAACAGATGTCCCTAAACACTTCAGCTGTGCCTTGAAGGCAGTGCGGTGGCACTGTGCTGGAACAGGTCAGCACCCATGGTTACAGCGGGATGGAAAGCCCCTCTGACAGATACAGGCAGCCTTTTTGAAGCAGTAATTTGGTTTAATACAACCATTTTTGAAGTTGTGAGCTTTGCTCTTGCTCTGCAGCTCTGGTGTGCGGCACTTCCCTCAATAACTGGAGTGCACACCTTAAGTGATCCAGGTTATAGGACCTCATCAAAGGAATATTCCAAGCACTATTTTACTCATCAATTCCAAGCACTATTTTACTCATCATCTTGGGTGGCTCAAGATTCCCAGTTGCCCTTGTTAAGCTTAAGAGAGCGCTTGAATTGTTCATAGTTCATAGGAAATTGTTCTTAGGTCAGCTACAAACCCTGGCTATGGCTGAGCATTCTGAATTAAGAGAAATTTAACAAAAAATAAGTATCAGTTCTGTGTGTTCTGTGCAACGTGAGCATCTGAGCTGGAAATAAAGACCAAATCACCTTTCCCAAGCTAAAACCA
This sequence comes from Mohoua ochrocephala, assembly GCA_013398855.1. NCBI lineage: Eukaryota > Metazoa > Chordata > Aves > Passeriformes > Acanthizidae > Mohoua > Mohoua ochrocephala. The sequence continues at coordinate 474,565 of VZTA01002786.1, forward strand.
CTCTCCCTGGCATAACTCACAGCTGTCAGTGCACTGTGCCCATTTCAGTTGTGACTCTCATCACAAGAAGTGATCAGTCGCCTTCCCTTCCCTTCCCTTCCCTTCCCTTCCCTTCCCCTCCCCTTGACTGTGCATTCACCTGCCAAAAGCAAAATTCTGTATATTCATTCCAAAATCTGGACAAAGAGGGAAGATTTGAAAAGACTGGAAAGCAGAGGTTTCTTCACCAAATGCTCACAAGACAGGGGCTCTCATAGATGAGGAATGGTCGACATTGTTATCCAAAAATACAAAGGGAACTAAGAAGATGTTGCCACTGCTTCTAGAAATAAATTTGGTAAGAATATGTTCCTAGGTATAATAAGAAAAAAAACAAACAGGAAAATCATTCCTCATAAGATGTGCAGGGAATTTTCCTGGTGTTATGGCATTGGAAGGTCATGGCCTGCTCTAGAAGAGCAAGCAGAGATCACACAGTCCCTGACTATTAAAAATTTTTAAATTCTTAAGACCAGCAAAGAAAAACCTTTGATGGATTTCTGCCCTGCACCCTTGGATCTCTTGCTGTGCTACCCTGGTGGTAACAAACATTTTCAGTTCTGACAGGCCTCTGACACTTTATGCAGCTGTCAGTGGGCTTATTCCACACATCAGCTGCCCAAGCAAGCTTGTCTCCGAGAGCACACCGAACCCTTCCAAACCTCTGCCAAACATCAGCAGAAGTGCCTTTTCCCAGCACCATTTTCCTGTGCATCGCACTGGGAGGGGTTGATAGAAAGACTGATCACCCTGGTTTGCAATTATTCAAGGCTGCACAGGACAAGTTCTGCCTGAGATGCTTCTCAGGCTAATCTCAGAGCCATGCAGCATTTGTAAAGCTGAAAAGACTCCACAAGGAAATTATTTGAAAATCATCGAAATCAACGGTTTTTGTTAAAACATGAGGAGCAGAAGCTCAAAATCAGACTGACATCAAAGATTCTTTGCTTAATGAGTGAACACATCTTACCTGGGTGGGCTGACACCCAGTGTCCTCAAATGTGTGTACCAAGGGCAGGTTCAGTTGTGATGTCATTGCTCAGACCTGTGACATGGGGCAGGACTACAAGGACTACTGTGGAACTAGCAAACTGCACCAGTCCCAACTGAGCATGCCTAATGCCAGGGAAAAGGAGGGAAAAACAATCCCTGATCCCTCCAGGTGACTGCAAAGTGCATTCACAGAGGAGAATGTTCACTCCTGGCTCCGCACAGCACCAAGAGGTGACAGTACTCACCTCAAGCACACATGCAAAGGCTGAAAACCAGACTTTCCTCCCTGTATTTTCCATTTCCCTGGTGATTTCAGATGTTAATGCCCTTTTCACGTTCTTAAAACACCGTGTATAGCACTGAAGACATTTAAAAGCAGGCTGGGGTACAGAATCCCAGGGAGAGATCAAACACTGCCCTCACAGAGCTTGCCTTTAATGGACTTAACGCATTAAACAGGCTAAAAGTGCCCTGGTTATGAGCAGCATGATGTTACATCCAGGCTGTTCTCCCCAACAACATGGAACAGTTTGGATTTAGAGTGTTTTGTAGCAAAAACCAACCAGCCAGAAATGCCAACCCCAAATAAATCGCAGTGAATATTTTTTTCAGGCTCATGACTACGAATTGAAAGCATTTCCAACTTCCGGAGCTCCAAAGAGAGTTTTGGGGGCGTTCTTATGCATCTTTTTAAAACCTCTATCAGAGAAGGACATAAAGTTGCTCTGCACAAGGTACTCTGATGTAAAAGGAGGTCAAGCTCCAGCAGCAACATGATTTTTATTGGTTTCAGTGTGCAGATAGTCCTGAGAGGGCCACAAAAATCCTTAAAATGTAAACACAGGCAGGCTTTTTGTTGTAAAAGACACTCTATTGAAAGTCTTCCCCAGAATACCCAGGACATGAGGATTTAATATGTGATGTCCAATAAATCAGCACCAAAATAGGAATTTTTCACAGAACAATTTGCATTTTTGTAGCACAACAATAAAATTCACTGTTTTTCTAGAATGGCTGGGACAGCCCAGACATTCCCTTTGATTTCATCAATTTCTGAGCGCAACAAATCCAAATAAAAACTATAGAAAATGTAAAATCTGTCACCTCAAGCCAGATGCGGTGCCAGAGACAGGCTGGGCTTCTTTTCTGGCTCTCTAAGGCAGAAACCTCTCCTGTAGATGCTATCACCCATCCCAAAGCCTGACTTCTTCATGTGTTAATTTACTAAACTTGACAGAATACACTTGTCAGCTTCATTTCACCAGATGCTACCTGACAATTCCCACATGGAATTGGGGAACTGCATCTTGAAGGGGATGTAAAATCACAAAAAAATGATGAAGAACTTGTCAAGTCAAATCATGCGGGCCCAGAGCTCACGAAGGAATAAGGGTGCATTGATTAAATCAGCTTTAGCTTCCATGATAACTGAGGCGTCACTGAGCCACTGCCCCTGTCAGTGGAGGGAAAATGTACTTCCATGCTCTTGGGATACCTGGAAATGTTAGGGAATGCAGAAAGCCATAAAACCTTGCCCCTCAAACCCTTCTCCCTCCACTTAGTTATAGCATTAAGAAAATAAATGCCTGTTAAAAGCATGAAAGAAGAAATCTATATTTTCAATTGTGACACATCCTCCTGCAATATCCTGGGCTGTTCCCAATATAAGCTTAGAAAAGAGTGAGGAATATTAATAATTTCTAAGAATTCTGTCAGATTAAAACAATATACAGTTTCAATAGAAATTACTTGCATTCCATAGGAATTATTGGCTGGATAGCTTTAGTTCCTCTTTAAACAGCTGATGCTAAAGACAGTGAGGACTTCTATTGAGCAAAACCAGATTTTTACCTTCAGAAATACAAACATTCCCACTAATGTCAGTGTTCCATAAAATTTAGGTTCACACTGCTTACGTGGATGCCTAAGATTGTAGTTCGACATGCAGCAAGGGCAGGGAATCTCTGAGTTCCCTTTACACTGATTTAGAGGAATCATCAAATGTGTGAGAGAAAAAGACCTAAGCAGGGACTGTTCCTCTAAGTCACCAGCAAGAAAACAAATATCACTGAGATAAAAATTCTTCTTTTTTTAAGCCTGGCAAGAAGTCCTGGCTATGCACCAGCTATTCATGAAAATCAAGAGACTGACTATTTTCTGCTACAGGCAGGAGAAAGTAACAGTGGAAAATAGGAAAAGAAGTGGAGCTTCTCATGAGCGGGAAAATGACAGGAGGAAGAAAAGCAGGAGAGCTGGAGAGGGACTTGGGACAAGGGTGGGAGCGACAGGACACAGGGAATGGCTTCCCACTGGCAGAGGGCAGGGATGGATGGGATATTGGGAAGGAATTGTTCCCTGGGAGGGTGGGCAGGCCCTGGCACAGGGTGCCCAGAGCAGCTGTGGCTGCCCCTGGATCCCTGGCAGTGCCCAAGGCCAGGCTGGACATTGGGGCTTGGAGCAGCCTGGGACAGTGGGAGGTGTTCCTGCCCATGGCAGGGGTGGCACTGGATGGGCTTTGATGTCCCTCCAGCCCAAACCATTCTGGGATTTTGTGATTCTCTGGAAATGGTGTCTGAGATCTGCTCCCCAGTCCTGTGTAACTTCACTTTCTCAGCAGAGTTCCAAACCTGTGGGGTGCCTGCAAAGGGCTTTTTCCAAAGGGGAGAAAGTCTGGATAGAGCTCCCAGCCAGGATGTCCTTTCACCTTCCCTGTGGGAGCTGATGAGACCTCAGCCCCTGCTGGGTTTGTGCCTCCAGGGGATGTGTGTGCCTGAGTGATGCCTCGGCAAGATCCCATGCACAGCAGAAAGGAAGAAGTATTCCAAAGGAAAATGTGGGGGTTTTAAAAGTTTTCCTAAGGCAGGCTGAAGGACACAGGATCAAAGTGTTTCTTTACAAACAGTAGGAAAAACTCTGCTGAAATCTTCCCATTTTCAGCTAAATGCAGAAGATACTTCCCCAAAATGTTCTTGAAAAGTTTTTGCTTCAACTCACAAGCTATGGCTTATTCCCAGATCCAATGTTTCACATCTTTGGAGCGTTATTCAATCTATTTTAGACATGCAGGCCAATCCTGAAATGAAAACCAGGACTTTTCATATCGGTAATTTTCATTTAATAGATGCTAATACTAAATGTTCTCACATTTCCTTTGGTTAATATGAAGATAAAAAAGTATTTGATTACTTAATCAAATCTAGCTTTTAAAACTAAACCCGAAATTTAACATGATATTTTTAAAATACTTTTGGTCTATTCATTTCTACTATCAGTTAATAGCAATTCCCAGCTCTGTGAACTAAGACCAGCTTATTCATCTGGAAATCAAGAAATTGGATCAAATATAATTTTATTTTTTAAAATAGAAGCAGAAGAGGAACAGGAGAAAAAAATCTCTTGCTGCAATTTTTCACAATTATGTCAGGAGATGTTTCTTTGCAGCTGGAATGCTTCCATGGGTATGGAAGTAGGTGGTTATACGTGGAAGGAAAAGTAAGAGAACACAGCCCTCTGTAATGTGACTTAGAAGAAATAAACTGAAGATATTGATTTGTATTTTTCTGAAATAACAGAAAAATGAAGAGATTTGGAGCATTTCTAAGGCCTGCTTTGTCTACAAGCTTCTGTGGGTTTAGTACCACATCCACAGGAGGGAATACACAGAATTTTTTGATTTCAGTGGTTTGGAAGCTCCTCAGAGTCCCGTGTTCATTTTTAATAATTCAGGTTGTACCTAAAGATCCCAGCTGAGACCAAGGGCTGAGACAGCCCGGGCTGTGGCCCTGTGGCAAAATTCATGTCTTGTCAATACAGGCCAGTGGGAAAACTGGTTTGGAAAGAGCATGGATCATAAAGGTCTGTAAGAGGATGATGATGAGGATAATATATTGGAATTATCTCCGTGGTTTATGAGGCAAGGACTTTGGGAGGCTTGGAAGAGCAATGCAATAACCAGGGCAGGAGCAGGGAAGCAGCACAACGTAAGAGTTATCTATAGCTGACGTATGAAGCCTGTTTCTTCTTTGGCTGTTTGTGAATAACCAGGAGTTTTTAAGGCTATACAAAATTCTATTTTGTGCTTTTAAATGGAATTAGGATGGCTTTATATTCCTTTTCCTTCTCTTTCAACCACTGCACTGTTCTTCATCTTTCACAGGATTGATCTTCCCAATGTAGTTTTTTCTCTCACTGAAATGAAGTCTTGATTTTGTGATGGAGATCTCCACTCCCTTGGCAGAGGTCTAGAAATACCTGAGATTTCCTGAAGTACTTGAATGTTTCTTACTCATTTGGGCATTTTTCCCTTCAAAAAGACTGTGAGGACCAGGAATTTCCCCCTGCCTTCACTCCAAGCAATCCCACCATGCACTTCCTTGCAGGAAATCAAGCTTCAGCGGAGTGGTGGGTTGTGTTTTTAGCCAGATGTTGTTTTTTAGAGATTTTTTCAGAAACACATTCCTCTGATGAGAGAACCTCTACTTTGAATTTCACTGTAGATTCATTCAGGGAAATAATTTTCCTTCTGTTTCCCATGATAAGCAAATGGTGAACCTATAAATTAGAATTTTTTTATCATTATAAATGTTGTTGTTCTGCCCTCGTTTGTATTGTCCACACTCAATGTAGAGCTCACAGCTATAAAAGGCCTTCAGATATTCAACACTTTAATTTAGGAAGAATTTTGTGCCTGGGGCTATTTGATCCTTGGATATGGGATTGAAACCACATATTCAGAAGAGGTTGGCAGCAAAGCAATTGGGCAAGTTGTGAATGACAAAGGAATATTGTCCCAGTCCTGCCAAGCCCCACGGATTTGGGGCGCAGCGGATGGGATCACTCGGTTTTCAATCCCATTCAGAAGGTTCTGGATTTTCCACCATCCCACCTCTGATTAACTTGGGATGGTCTCAGTACATCACAATTCTGATTTATTTGTTCAAGCGATTGGCTCAACTTTCGGAGCCAAAAAAGCCCCAATTTTGCCACCTGAAACGTGTGGCCACCCAGCCTTCAACAAGTCTTGTATAAAGGAACAACGAGAGCACCCAAAAAGGGGGCTTTTGTCTGGAAAATTCAGTATTTATTGGCTGTTGGACCTTGTGTTAATTTTCATGATTTTGGACTGCTAAATAGTTCTGATTATTTAAAACATTAGGTCAAATATTAGTTTCAAAATACACTACAGAAGATTTTTAAACCAATCAGGAGAGACAAAGAAGCTTTGCTGTCTTCTTTCATCTATTTGGTAAAAAGTCCAGACGTATTTCATGCAGGATACATTGTGAAATCAGTGGAAATTGTCTGGGGTTTGGGAAATTAATCCAAGAGCAGATATCCCTGTGACTCTGGCACCCAGGGATCGTTTCAGCCCCTGCACGTCAGCCTTTGAAGATCAAAAGGCCCTTAATTGCATGTAATATTTCAGGTGTCTGCACAAAACACAAAGCAAAGTTAATAACACTTGGAGATTGATGCTGGGCTAAGAGAGCTTCGTTTTATCTGATGGAAGCTCAAAAGCTTTCGGGTGTCAACAAGATCGTTAAAGAATTAATTTGACATTTTGAAAACAGTGATATTAAAAGAAGATGTGTATTAGGATGCAGTTGTAAGAAACTGAGCTTCAAAGGAGTTACAAAGGACATGAAAATGATTAGCAAATGTTATTAAAATATCACAGATCTTATGTGGCTGCAGGTGTTTGTGTTTGCATTGCAGTTATTTTTAATAAAGAAAATTCCTAAAAGTCTGTGAAAAGGACTGCTCGCTTTCAGGGCCAGATATTGGCATAGTATGAGAAAACAACTAAAAATCTGATTTATTTTCTTCTCTAAATCAAAAAACATTGACTACGTGAACATTTTGATAACTCCTTATATCCCAAATTACCTGAAAGCAGCAGTTGCTAGGTGCTGGGGTGAAATAATTGTGAGATATCACTCCAAGGGTGTTAACAGACTTAAATAACAGCACTGCTATGGGCTGTACACTTATTTTCATGACAGAATTATTGGTGATGGCTTCCCAAGAGCAGACAGTTGCCAATATGTTTCCTTTTACTTTAGGATCGTGCCTTCATTTCTAATAAAAAGGAGGAAGATGCTGATAAGTGCTGAACTTCCTCCCAGGGGATTGAATTTGTAGCTCTGAGAGGTTTCTTACTGTGAAACTCCTACTGCCTTTGACAGTGGGCACACGAAGAAGAGTTTGTAGAGGGGAAAAAAAACTGTATCCAGTTACTTCCTGTTGTGCTGTATCATTCAGAAAAAATGATGCCAAGGGGGCAGTGGGTAGGCAGCAAGGCTGGAAAAACATTCCTTGGAGTTTGTAGGATGTTGATTTGTACTAAAGGAGGGCTGGGCTGTTACTTTTTCGGTGCTTTCTGTACTTGAAGCAGAGAATCCCTTCCCCTGACTGCTTCTTGTGTGACTCCAACAGCCTCATGTGCTTCAAACATGTGAAAAATTCCCCCGTTGTCTTGGGGTGATTTTATGATGATACTCTATTCCTTAATTGTCTGCTTTATGCCCAGAAATGGCTGCTGTAGCTTTAGGGTGGGTCCGGAGTAGGGGCAGGAGCCTTGGGGGCTCTTGGCGGGCTTTGTTGCTTTGTTGCTTAGCTAGCTTGGTTTTTTTGTTAGCTTAAGCAAGAAGTTTCTTTTTTCCCCTTTCCCTGGCCTGGAGAGACTTTTGTCCTTCAGTGGCTTTTGTTTTTTTCTTGAACTGTTCGGCTTGGTTTTGGTCCGAGATCAGACAATCGCCAGGAGACAGCTGGCTGGGACCTGCAGGGAGCCATGGGAACCACTCCACCCGGCCCCAGACCTTGGGAAAAGCTGAACCAACAAGAGAAAGGACATCAANCCGGTGCCATTTTGTTCCACTCCTGCCATGTGGCCAGCTGGGTTGTTTCTTCCCCTGGAATTTTGTGGTTTTTTGTTCTGCTGTGGGTGGGTGGGCGGGTGTGGGGGGGTAATGTTCTGACGGTCCAATATCTAGCATTTATTCTTTATTTTCCGTGCCGTGCGAGCACTTTGCCAACAAACAGTTGGGTTGGTTTTTGTCACTTTCACCCACTGGTATTCATTTTTCTCATTGGCAAAAAGGGATTAGTGAAGCCCTCTACTTTAGAGGAAACACGCATTCCAGAGCATTTTCTCCTAAATTTGTCTCTAAACCGAGACCTGTGAAGGCCATCAGAGTTTCTGAAATGCTTTTTCCAGAGGTGCTTGGAAAGCCAGATAGGATGGGTTTGTGGAGCAGGAGAGCACAGCACAAATCCAAAATACAACCTCATTCCAGCCACTGGGATGAAAATGAACCCTACTGCAGTCAAAACCAGCACAGGTACCAAGGGAATCCCCATCCCATTACGTGTTGGAGGTTCTGTCATGCAGAATAAGAAAAATGGCTGCAATTCTTTACCCTACTCTGGCCCAGGGAATGTCTGATTCCAGCAGCTGAGAGGCTTTCCAGAACTGAGTGTTTTGCTGGTTTATTTTCTTTGCATATTTTTTGGTAGTTGCAGGTATTTACATTCAGTTGTGCTTTCCTTGATCAAGTTTTTTAGTTATTTAAGGGAGACACTCCCCCCCTAAACTGCAAGGTAAATTTTGTGAGGAATGTTGCATGGACATTATTCAAATCTTTGTGTGCTGGTGGCAGGACGCTCCCTTTGATGTTTTACAAGTAACAAGCAATTAAGTTCTACCCATTTTTCCCATGATGTGAGCTGTTACAGATACCTTTGGAGACTTAAGGAAAAGAGGATTCTCACCTGTTCATAAAATCCCAGACTGGTTTGGGTCAGAAGGGATCTTAAAGCCTGTCCAATTCCACCCCTGCCATGGGCAGGGACACCTTCCACTGTCCCAGGCTGCTCCAAGCCCCATCCAGCCTGGCCTTGGGCACTGCCAGGGATCCAGGGGCAGCCACAGCTGCTCTGGGCACCCTGTGCCAGGGCCTGCCCACCCTCCCAGGGAACAATTCCTTCCATATAGCTCACCTAAATTTCCGCTCTGTGTGTTTGAAGCTATTTCCCCCTTGTCCTGTCACTCCATCCTTTGTCCCAAGTCCCTCTCCAGCTCTCCTGGTCAAGAGAAGAATGCGATGGGGATACATTTTGCAAATCATCCTGGAGATGGCTGTTTGCTTTGTCAGGAGCAATCAGGAATCAAGGCAAAGGTCCTCCTCTTTACTGCTCACCAGGAAAATACACAATTGCTCTTTTTTTCTTGTTTGCAATGGCCCTGTGTTCTGCGATGATTTTTAATTGTTCTTTAAGCAAGCAAAAAATGTCCCCCTGGATGGAAGAGTAGAACTGAACAAGTGGAGAACACCATTTTCACTTGTTACCAAACACATGAACAAGCAGGTGTCTTAATTAACAGAGAGGTGAGAAAACAAAACATGGAAAGAATTATCTATTAGTATAATTACCAAAACAGCTGATCCATAGCCCTGTATTTCCTCTATTTCCTTTAACACACCTTTGCTTCCAGTTTTCCACTCTAACATTTTCTGGTATAGTGTGAGGAACGAGGACGTGGCACCGCATAAAATGGTTTAGTGGACGTGGTGGTGTTAGGTCAAAGGTTGGACTCGATGATCCTGCAGGTCTTTTCCAACTTTAGTGATCCTGCAATTCCATGAAATAGAATGGCTCTGTCATTCTGCAGGCTGAGAACCACTCGAGGACTGAGTGCCACCCATCTCCAGGGCACCACTAACTGAGGAGGGGAAGTTCCCATCAGGAGAATTTCCAATGATGGAACAATTTTCACAGGGGCTTCACTGATAAGAAAAGCTGTTCAGCAGCCTTTAACTCCTGTTGGTATTTAAATAAATGATAACGCTTTTGGACTTACAAATAATCAGTAAGGGATTTGAATGCTGCTAACAGAAACTTCGTTTCCTGGAGGAAATTCTGATTTATTTCATAACTCTGATTACCTAAAGGAAATCAGAGTTATAAAAATGTCTCAAGTTATCATTTATTCCTTCAGTAGTAATAAAACCCTAAAGAGTTAATCCAAAAAGCTATCACAGAAAGAAAGCACCAATTTTAAGACCCATTTTTCCTTTTCTTTCATTTTAGTTTAACTACAGTTGTTACAGCTCTTCCATGGGAGTTCCTACTTCTCTTCTGAGCACCTGCTCCCAATTCTGCTGCCGTGAGAGCAAAAATTCCAACACCACATCATATCCTTGGCAGAACCACCCACTGCAAGTTTATCTACTGCCTTTAACTGTGTTTCTCTAAAATGTTCCCAAGGTGCCCAAGTCCAACCTGAACTGGCTGGAAAGCTGGAAAGAACTAACCATGGAGATGGCCTAGGAGTGCAGCTGAGAACATCAGGCTGGAGCAGGGAATAGGAATCAGACACAGAAAAGGAACATGGAAAATGAACGCTTGTGCAAATCAACAGAAAGAGAAGTACTCACAGAGAATGGGAAAAACAATCCGCTGGTTAAACTGGGAGGCAAAAGGAAAACAGTAACATGTGAACAGAGGAAAACAGGGATGGTTTGGGGACTTTGCACCTGTCTTTACAGGAGGACTTGGACTCAAACATAATACTCCCCAAGACAAGAAAATAATGCCTGCAGCTCACTGGAGTTCTGAACATGGGAGAAATGCCACCAAACTGTTTTGTTTCACCACAGGACATGGTTTGCTCCAGCTGTTACACATGGCAGAATGCAGATGAGCACAGAGAGAATTTCAGCAGAAACTGCTGTGATATTGCCACTGTACTGGAGCAGTTGGCACTCCACGGCTGGAGACACTGGGAGATCCAGTCACTTACCCTCTCTGCCACTGCTAAACTCCAGAGCAAACCAGAACACTGCACTGGGCCTTTGAAATGCCAGCTTAGGACACCAAACACAGCTGGACAGCTCCCGAGTTAAAACCTCCCCAAGCCCCACCAGCCACACCTCGTGCTGCATTTGCCTTGCCTGGGTGAATTTTCCACCGTTTGCCTCTGAATGTTGTTCCTAAGCTCCCTCCTTCCCCAGCAGCTCTGATTTACAAACCTCTGCAGGAGCTCAGCACACATCCCAGTGGCCTGCTAATGTTCCCTTCCCTTTCCCAGCTTTTCGGCAAAGGGCTCATTCAGCTTTGGCTTATTCCCTTGGGAAGGAGAAAAACCATGTCATTTCCACAGAATTCCAGGCTGGCTCAGGAACCACAGAGCACCTCCCTGCTCCGGCAGGGCCATCCCAGAGCCCAGGGCACAGCATTGTGTGCACACAGCTCTGGAACAGCCCCAGGGAGGAGAGCCCACAGGCTCTGGGGACAATCTGTGCAGGGCTGGGCACTGCCCAGGGCAGAAGTTCTGCCTCCTGGGCAGGGGCAATTGCTGCCATCAGTCCCTGCCCGTTGCTCTGGGGCCATTGCTGGGCCCCCGCAGCAGAGGCCGGGCCCTGCTCGGAGCCCTCCCTGCAGCCAGGGCCAGCCAGGCCCGAGGGCCCCTCTCAGCTGGGGCTCCTCTCGAGGCTGAGCAGCCCCAGCTCCCTCAGCCTTTCCTGGGCACGGAGATGCTTCGGGCCCTTCCTGGGCTCCGCAGCCTCCGCCGGCCCCGCTCCAGGAGCTCCCTGGCCCTCCTGTCCTGAACAATTTCTATTCCAGGGGTGTGGGAGACTCCTGGTGCACTCAATAAGGTGACAGCTAGATCTTTGCTGGTTGGGAAATGACAAGTTTTGTGGCATAGGGGGATGGCAGAGAGAAGAGATATCCACTCAAATACCGGAGTTAATTTTACCATGAAGCAATGCAATTTAATCTTTATCTTTTCTACATTCTGCTGGAATCAAAAGGAGAATTAACAAACACTGTTTGATTCCTTATTTCTTATTGTGTATTGGCGTGATTATCCATTATCCCCGAGGAAAAAAGGGAGTCAACTACACTTTGTACCAGAACAAAGTGTTCAATTCCCAAACACCCACAGAAGTCACCTGCACGTGGAATAAGGCAACAGCATTTGAAATACTGCAGATTATGACCACAAAATCCACAGATGAAATCCAGTTCCACATCAGAGTGACAAAGCGTTAGGATGAAACAGCTGTTAAATATTTCAGCAGGACTATTTTCACAGAATCATGGAGTGGTTTGGGTTGGAAAGGACCTTAAAGCTCATCCAGTGCCACCTCCTGCCATGGGCAGGGACACCTTCCACTATCCCAGCTTGCTCCAAGCCCTGTCCAACCTGGCCTTGGGAACTTCCAGGGATTAAGGGGCAGCCACAGCCTCTCTGGGCAATAGAGATGGAAAACCTTTTTTTTTCCTTGCTAACTGAAATTAAGGATACTAAGGGTTCTATCCTGTGTTTGCATTAAATTTTTAATTCAATAGCTTGGAAACACCTAGAACGAAAAAGTTCTTGAAGTACATTAGGATGACACTTTTGGAAATCCAACATAACATATGAAAAAAACCAGAGAGATAGAATTATACTTCTAATTTACTCTTGAGTTCTTTGAATGTGTCTTCTGTAAATTTTAATACATATTTGACATCCATATTTCAGAAACAGGCATTTGAGCACAGTGAGGGGGTGGGAGGGTGCTCGGAATTGTGACCAACACCAAGGGAATAAAAACCCGTTTCCACACAAACAAGAGATGTTGAGAACAAAGTGTTGCCAGGAGAAAACAAAGGCAGAAGAGCTGTACAAGTAAAAGCCTTCACGTCTGCCTCCTTCATGCACCTTTGAAAAAGGAGAGTTAACAGTTCATAAGAACAATAATAAAAACCTGGCCAGGAGCCCAGAGCTGCTGCAGGTTGTGAGAGGTACCTCACGAAACCAAAAACCACAGCAGGAATGGGAGATAAGGAAAAGCCAGAGCAAACAGAAAACAGGCACTGGGAAACAGCTGAGAAATACCTGCAGCACAGGAGGAAAATCACGCTTGTAGGAACGTCACATCTTAAGCCCACGAGAAGAGCACATTCTCAGGTGCTTGACAGGAGACAACACCCAGGAAAGGGCTGCTGACAGCAGAGCAGCTCTAAGACAATAATGTTCTCAAACCAGTGCCTGTCTCGGGTTTATACCTTGAGGATTTAACGGAATTTACACATTTATGGAACACCAAAATACTGTGCCAAGACATCATCATTTCCAATGAATGATATCATCATTCCCTGATGCTGATAGAAAAGAGGATTCTGTATGGATATGCATTACAGAGTAACGTGACATGAAACTGTCAGGTCCCGTACTGGGCTCACCCCAGGTCCTGCAGCTCCAGGCTGGGGCAGAGGGGCTGGAAAGGGCCCATCGGGAAAGGCTCTGGGGGTGCTGTGCCAGCGGCTGGATAGGAGCCCAAGAGGACAAGAGACCAATGGCCCCTGGGCTGTGCCAGCCATGGGGTGGCCACAGGCCCAGGGCAGGGCCCGGCCCCTGGGCTGGCCCTGCTGAGGGACCTCGAGGGCTGTGTCCAGTTCTGGGCCCTCCCGGCCAGAGGGCCCTGGAGGGGCTGGAGCGTGTCCAGGGCAGGGAACGGAGCTGGGGAAGGGGCTGGAGCCCCAGGAGCGGCTGAGGGAGCTGGGAAAGGGGCTCAGCCTGGAGCAAAGGAGGCTCAGGGGGGACCTTGTGGCTCTGCACAAGTCCCTGACAGGAGGGGGCAGCCGGGGGGGGTCGGGCTCTGCTCCCAGGGAACAGGGCCAGGACAAGGGGAAACGGCCTCAGGCTGGGCCAGGGGAGGCTCAGGTTGGACATCGGCAGGAATTTCTGCCTGGAAAGGGTGCTCAGGCCTTGGCAGGGGCTGCCCAGGGAGGTGGTGGAGGCACCGTCCCTGAAGGGATTTAAAAGCCAAGTGGATTTGGCCCTTGGGGACATGGGTGGCCTTGGCAATGCTGGGGGAATGCTTGGACTTGGATGATCATAGAGGTCTTTTGCCATCTAAATGATTCTAAGACACATCAAGACAAAGTAGAACACAACCACTGAATTCCACACAAAACAATTGAAATTGCTGTGCAGAATCACAGGAAATTATTGAGACTTCCTCAAAAATGGTAAAATCAAGAGTTGCCTGCTCTAAGAAAATCAAAAAGTTCTTTAGGGAAATGGTCATAAAAAGAGTAAGGAAGAAACTGGGTGTAAGGGAACAGCATGACATGGGAAGAGTACCAGGTCCAGTAGGAGAGTTCAGATAAATAAGTTCTGGTGAGAAGTAAGTGATATCCCTTCTATTTTAAGTGCATAGGGCTGGAATTCCATGCCAGATCTCACACATATTCTAGCACTGAATCAGCACCTGAGGAAACCATCACAACCTTACCAAGAGGCACAGGAGGTCTAACTTACAGCACCGTGAGCAAAAAAATCCTGCAAGAGTTTCCCAAGCCCTGAGACTGGCACCGGGACAGCTTTAAACTCTGGTAGCCAGTGCTGGATAATCCATAATTTGCATGATTTGTCCTGAACATCTGCCCATGGCATCAGCTGTGGCACTGGGAAGCTGCCCATCCCTTAGATGATGACCAGAGTCATGATTCATCTTCCTTTTGTGTTTTTTTTTCCATTTGTTTTGATTACAGTTCAAGCCCTGCTATAAACCAATTCTTCCCCAGGGAATTCCCTGAAGTCCCATTAAAATAGGGCAAATATAGCAGAACCCAACTGATTACCTCTGAGAACATCTGCAACTTTGCTAACTTCTGTAGGAGCCCAATGCACGAGGTTTATTCTCCGCTTGGGAGCAGTCCTGCGTTCTGATCCCACCCGCTGATGGAAGAGGAAGGAATTCTAAAACTCTGTGGGTCCAACCACGGCTGGGAGACGGCTCCTGACAGCTGAGAAATGCTGTGGTGGGACTCACCCTCCATCCATGCCCTCTGCAAGCTGGAGTCCCGGCAGGGTTAGCTGGCTCACCTCAAGCTTTGGGGACCAGGGAGTTTCTAGATCCATTTTAGGGAATGATGCAGCTTGGGGCTAAAAGGAGAAGAAAGCCGCAGACTCGGCCCCAAACACAATATCCAATGGAGACAGAATGGCAGACAAAACTGTAGTTCCAGACATAAGACCAGACATTCTAGATAGAGATTGCTTTGTATGGTCTGGGGTTTTTTTCTGGGTGGGAGGTTATTAAATTAATTTCAAAATCAGTTTTCTATAAATAACAAAATAATTTAAAGTGTGGGCATTTATAAAAATCTCATCTTCAGTGCTATATCTCATCGTGCTGCTTTGATTTCTTCCATGGCCTGCACTGCCTGTAACTGGCTAAGCAGGAAAACACATTATGATGAACAATCTATTTTCGCTATCTAATCAAGACTTCCTAAGACAAGGCAAACAAATCTAGCAGCGTATTTAACTCTCTTTTAAACAAAAATGCTTTCAGAGATCAGTCATTCTTCTTTCTCAGGTTTTGCAGTGATTAAGGATCGATTCATGTGACTTCTCTTTGTTTGCACACCATAGTCAGTCGTGAATAAACAGTGGGCTCACAGGCCTGACCTCTGGAAACAGCTGCTTTGGACTTTAATAACTACACAGCAGCTCTCGGCGTGGGTCTCCAGCCCATCTTTATGTCGTGTGAATGTCAGACTTGTCTGAATGTTCATTATCCCCCAATTTGAAATTATCCCTGAGCTCTGTGGAAGTTCACCTCTCAGGATTAACATTCACCTGTGATTTGTCAAGTGGTTCCTACAACCACATTTTTATTGACTTTGTAGAAGAACTTGATTAGGAAGAGAGTCCCTCAGGCTGAGGCAGGAGGTGTGAAACGCTGCCCTGTCCATTCCAATTGACATGCAGGTACCACACACTCCGCTGAACTCAGTGAAAGGTGGTTCCAGCCTGTCACAGCAGCTCCAGGGAGCAGTGAGCAGACAGAGGTTACAGCAGCATCTATTTGACCTGTAGTCTCAAATTGCTACCCCTGAAATAATAAAGCAACAAAAGACTTTAAAAGTATTTATAGCTCTCATGTATTCCCTGTCTTGGAGCAGCTGGGCACATTTTTGGGGTTAGCAATGAGAAAGGAGTATTGGAAAAACTGTTAAAAATAGGAAGCCGGGTGATAAATCACTCCCTGCTCTGCAATTATGGAAAATTTTAAAAAGAGAGGTTCTATCCTAGCTGAGAGCTTATTGATTTTGTCAATTAGAATTCTCAAAGTTCCCAACAGATCAGCTTTTTCATACCAGCTTCTTTTAAATGAGTGATAGCCGTTATCACTTCAGTGATGTGATGTAGTGATAACGTCACTGAGGGGCAGGAAAGTGGAGGGGTTTATTCTAAAGAGCTACAGACACACCCCAGCTCTCTGAGGGTACTTCACTTGATTTTGGCAACCCAACATTCCGACAAATAGCATAAAAACATAATGTTTTTCAAGACAGCTGCAGGAAATCATGGAACATTGTTTTTCCCTGCCAGCACTGCCTTATCAAGGCCCCAGGAAGCAGATTTAATGAACCTTTAAATGACCCTTCTCCCAGAGATCATATTAACAGTGTGGCCACTGTTGCAAAAAAAATAACCTTCCCCGAGTGCCAACAAAGCTACTGACACTTGTGTAAAGTTTTACGAGCACCATGTTGTGTGTTCAGAGATAAAGCACTGGTCTCGTTAGAGATCATTAATCGCGGAATCACAGAATGGTTCGGATTGGAAAAGCCCTCCAGGGTCAGCGACTCCACCATTCCCCCAGCGCTGCCACAGTCACCACTAACCCCTGTCCCCAAGAGCCACCTCTCCGTGTCCTTTAGAAACCTCCGGGGATGGGGACTCGCTGCAGAAGATCATACTACAAAGATGTGCAGAAAGACAAAGTGACAGAAATTCACTCAGTTCTTTGGCAGGAATTGAGTTCACCCAGTTCTTTGGACCACGGGACACGAATGACACCACCGCAGAACAGCCCCGTGGTTTATGTGGGAAGAACTGCCCAAGTGAAGATTTCTTCTTCCTCTTTGAGGGTCAGCTGTTCCTACACAACGGCAAGAGGTAAAAATACAGAAGGATGGAGCTTTTTTGGTTGGGATCAGCACACAGGAACTTTCCTGATGGGTGGGGAGCAATTCCAACTTGAACTGAGTGAATATAGACCAATATCCTAAGGATGAGCAGTCTCTGACTGCTCATGGATAAAAACCATGATGGGGGAAGGCAAATCAGAAGATATTTGGGTTGTGAAACAAATAAATGATTTTTTGGGCTATATCTGAAAGGGGTTGGAAATCCTTCCCACTCAGCAGTAACTTATGAAAAAAGGATTAAAAGAAAAGAAGAAAGCAAGCATAAGAGTAGATGCCCATGGTAATGCTCTTAACTTCAAAAACTACTGATTATACGTTTCCTAGATTTTGCTTTTCAGATCCCACTGAGCTTTACAGAATATAAGCAGACCAAGATATATCTACATTCAAGTCAGATGGTGCCAATAATTTTCAGTAATATCCTTATGAGGTGAACATAAGGTTTAGCATCTGCAATCTGTCTGAGCTGCTGGGATGGTTTAAAGGTACTAACCTATCAGATTCATCAAATTTTGGGAAGAGCAAAGAAACAAAACTGCATATTAAGCTGAAAAAAAAATCACACTTGTGTGTATTTTAGAAAATATATGCTGCAGTCAGCATGTCCAGTAACCTCCCATTATTTACACACAGTCAGCCATAAATCTTTGGAATGTGTGACCCAGGAATGCCATCTACCAATAATCTTGAGACATCGACAAATCCTGTGCATAAATTGAAGCACACATTGAAGTAAGCCAGTCTGTGAGAATCCGAGAGTTTAAACTGGTGTGCTCCCACCTGGAAATGTTATTTATTTAGGGTGGAAAACTCCAAGATCACCGAGTCCAGCTGTTAACCCAGCACTGCCAAGGCCATGACTAAACCACGTCCCCAAGTGCCACATAAGCTTCCCTGAGAAACAGAACCCATACAAAACACGATGGCAAGAAATGATAAGGCTGTGACATGACCCTCAAAAGACCAAAAATTCTCAGCTAAGTTCATAAAACAGCTGATCTTTGTAAGTCATCAAAGCCCCGAGGGAACGATGTGAATTTATATTCTTTGAAAATGTGGCCCCTGGAGCCGCAAACGCAGTGTGCAAAGGAAGAGAACAGAGATCTGGCTGGAGAAACGAGTCCATTTTAACGCTGACTTTCCTATTCTGTCCATAGGCAAAAATCTTTCTGTTATTGCAACTCCAGTTCTTTCTATAACACACCAGAATTCTACTGACATGTGAGCAAGCAGGTGGAGACAGCCCCTGCCTGAAGTGGGAGACTCAAACTCAGGGCGCTTATACATGTGAAACCCTTCTTATCACACATTGCCAGTAACCCTCGCAGCAGGAGGGAGTTGGCTGCTGCTCCTGCGGCAGAGGAGCACTGCTCTGCTATGAAATCACTGGGACTGATCTCATTTTGATGTCTGTCACTCATCTCTAAAGTTCACCAATTCTAGCCCTGACTTTAGGAAGGTTTTCTGCAAAAATCCACTGCTGCCATGTGCTGATTGCACACTCACTGAAGCCTTTGAACAGGGTTAGCTGCTCCTAACACCTCAGCTGGGGTATGGAAGTGCAGAATCCATCTTGTAGTTTCCCTGATCCTCCACACAATGTCCAAATTCAGTAGCACAGAAAGTACATGATTTTTATGGATCCAGCACTGCTCCCACCGCATGTCTGGAGCTGGTATTTGACAACCCAAAACACTTCCAAGTGCTTCACCGATCTCCAAAGACTTCTCGACTGAGACCTCCGATTCCAGTGGTGCCTCCCGAGTCAGCCAAGTGGCCTCTGAGGAGAGGACAAGACAGGCTGGAATGGGGACCTGTTTGAATCCTAGAATGCTCTGGGTTAGAAAGGACCTTAAAAGACCCTCCAGTCCAACCCTCCTGCCATGGGCAAGGACATCTTCCACTAGACCGGGCCTTGCTCCCAGAGAGGTCTGGAATGGGAAAGTTTAAATCCACTCTCAGGAAATGATGCACCAGTCTTCAAGCAAAGCCACAGCTGATGGTTCTTCTGTGATATGAAAAACAGTTCAAACTTTTTTTGCCTTTTAAGTGGAATAATCAGTTCCTTCAAACTTGCAGAGGAAATGTCATGGAGAGATGGGAAAGAAGAGATGTGGGAGCTGAGAGAACAGGAAGACAGCATTAATTATACAGAACCTGACAGGTAGAGGAGAAAACGTTATGCTTTCCAAAAGGAAAAGAATGAACAGATGATTGAGATTTGCCATCAGGCCCTGCATGTTCCTCCCTTCTGGAACTCTGAAAATAGATCCCAGGATCTCAGTTAAAAGTCACCTGAGCTGGATAAAGCTGCTCACCTGCCCTCAGGTGTTGGCTGCCGTGACACTGCTCCTCACGATCAACCGCGGGGTCAGAAACCTGCTGGTCCTTTTAACTCCCTTTTCCTTGTACTTTCCACTGTAGAGCTGCCCTCAAACCCAGACACTGATCTGTGCAGCCAAGGTCTTCCCTAAAGGACCGAATTCCGACTTAAATCAGAGAGGGAAAAGCTTTGTCTCAGATCAGTAAATGCAGAGTGAAAGAAAGAAGAAAAAATGATAGCATTGGTTCTGCAGTTTGGCTGGGATTTTTATTGGGATTTTGGAAACTTCTATAGGGAAATGCACTACAAACGGGTCTCCCTGGAGTTCCTACATGGAGGAGGTGCTCTTGCACTGTGGCACTACAGCCCTGGCTGCTCCTGATTATCTGAAAAGGAAAAGATTTCCCAAGGCATGAAACTGTAAGAGCCAAAACAATTCACGGGTGCTTAAGCCCAACACTGATTGCTTCCTTCAAGGAATAGTTTGTTTCAGGTTTTTCCCCTCGATCTAATGTCAACATTTGTCATTTAAACAAACACTCCTAATTTACTCTTGATTTCATAATGCAAATTACTTTTTCTATTACTCCATCTATTCTGTTATTTAGCTCCTGCTTTATTTACCAGTTTGTTTTGCATGTAGAACTCCCCCTAAGCAATCCCTACATCAAGGGCTAAGCTTATTTTTCCATTCCTCTTCTCCCACTGTTTGTGTGGCTCAGATTTGGATCATAGAAAATCAGGTGAGAATCCTTTCAATGAAAAGTTCCTGTGAGAAAATTCCTTTTATTTCACCCAAACAAGCTCCTGGCTTCCAAAAGTTTGCAGGTCAGGGACTTCTCGGGCCAGAGTTTATTTAAATTTTAATCCATTTTTCTTCTATAATCACGTGCAATTTCCCCTTGTATCTTTTTGCCTAGGTGCAGTTATTTCCGTCACATATTCTGATTTTATGTCCCCTCTCCCCCTTCCTTTCCTATTCCCTTGGTCTCATCCTGTTAACTGCAGGTGCTCAAAACTCCTGTGACAGATCACAACAAGATTATAATTTTTTAAGGAAAAATCCTCAGGTACTTCAAAATAGCTTGGGATTTTTGATTGTGATAAACTGTACCTTACCACAGACCTCAAAGCTCAGCAGGTAACCAAGAACTCATTATCAAAAAGTGTTTTGGACACAATTACAGCTAAAATCTTTCCTTTAACACACTCATCATCCTGTAACACACAGTTATTTTTGCATGTTTGTACTTACTTAGCATTTGAGTGTGTGATTTAATAAAATACAGGCCTTGATAACAGAATCAAAGAGGGGAGGAATGTTAGAACTCCTGGATTCTTCCCCAGAACTTTTGCCCATCAGTAAATTATAGCTCATGGACAAAAGTTCTCTCTCTTCAAGACCAAAAACTTCCCACATCTGAGGTGATGAGGCAATCGGAGATAGAAATTGAATGGGATGAAGAAATAGAAACCCAGGGGTAAATAAAGAGTATTATTAGATTTCAAATATGACAGATCATAAGCCCTGAAAAATACTTCTATTTCAAATTAATAAATAAATGCTATAAATTGGTAACATGACACAGTTACACACCAACTGTAACACCAAATAATATCAGATAAAGAGAGTCAGGCCCCAGAAAATCCTGTCATTTTTATACATTTCTGGCTCAAACCATTTTGAGTCATTTTCCAGCTTTATCAGAAAAGACTTCTCATATGCTGCTTTCATTTCCTTGAATCCTCAGAGACTTCTGTAATCATTGTAGTTCCTCCAAAACAGAGCTCTTTAATAAGCAAAATACCCTAAGATAGCTAAAATTTTGTGAGCTAAGTGCTGATTCACACTGGTGTCTATACCACATATAATTTGTTACATGCCAGGAGATGATAAAGGAAAGTGTGAACAGATTTGATAAAAGAAATATTCCAGAAATAAAGTACACAAAAAAACCCCAAACAACAAAAAATCCTCCCCCCAAAAAAACCAAAAAGTGGGGAAGGAAGAATTAACAGCAAATGGATTTAGAATCATGGAATCATTTAGGTTGAGAAAGGACTCCCACGGAGTCCAGCCTTGTCCCCACCTTGTCACCAGCTCAGAGCACTGAGTGCCCTGTCCATGCCTTCCTTGGACACCTCCAGGGATGGGGACTCCACTTGTCTAATTAACTGATTAGCCTGATAATTTTGTATTACTAAGCTCACCTCTTATTTTTCAATGTCTGCGCTGAAACAAAGCATCCTTAGTGACCTGAGCTCCATTTTCCACCTAACCCCAGAGCTTCTGCCTCAAGGAGGCAATGAGTTCTCTCTTTAAAAATAGACTCACACACACAGTCCTTGATTTGCTAATCAAGATAATTTGGGAAAACTCATACAAAATGAACATATTCCATTCCTTGACTATTTCTTTTCGACAGATCACAGCCCAGAGGGTTCCTTCAGGAAAACTGTGCAGCAAGAGGAAAGTGTTCCCTGCCTTTAGTGCCCTGATTCTGCCCCAAAATGCCCCACTTGAGCTATAGGTGTGTCTGTCTCATACATCTCCATTTCACTGCTTGGAAACCTGCAGTAAATAGTTGACACTCAGACATATTTTTGCTTCTTTCTGGAAATCATCTGTGGTTTTTTTCAGGTGTTCTCGCTCACTTTCATTTCATCCCTTAATAGTGTATTAAACCCCTGCCTGTTTAAGGGCAGCTCGCAAGGAACTCTCTACCCACACACGGATAAAAGTTATTTGCACTTGAACTTCCCTACCCATATATTTCGATAGAAAACAACTTGGGGTTAACAGATTTTAAGCTGCATTGGTTGCATCTAGAGCAAAAGCAAATTGCTAGTTAGCTATCAGGTATTTCTTCCCTTTATGTCCAATTTTAGGTATTTAAATATTGCAGTTGAATGTTTTGACCACGGGCAACTCAATGAATCAAGGCAATGCTTGTAACCTAATTTCCAGCACTGCTTTTTTTTAGGATTGATTTTGTCTGTTGTCATTATTTCCATTATTTCCTACTTGCTTAAGTCTCTGTGCTCATACACCACATGCCTGCTCTTCTACTCCCTGCTATCACATTTCTAATATAATATACAGGATATAATACAATATATGTGACATAATATATGGATGTACACCATTACTTCTCTCTGAATTAATTTCTTCTTGATCTTGGGAAGTGTAAATCCAATCACTGCCAGGTTTAACAGGATGAGAGTCAAGATTTACTGGGTTCTGAACCACAGCCTGGTCTTAAACATGACCACAGACTGCTGCTGAATAGGGTTTTTTTAATAATCTTTCCAATCTCTATCTCTTCTGAGGAGCTACTTGCCTGCAACAAAAGGTAATGTGTAGTTTGATTAAAGACAGATATTTTTCCTCCACAGCACACGTAGATAATGTACTTTAAAGTAGTCTGAGCTTTCATGCTTCATCCTGGTGAATGCCCCCACATCAGGGCAGCTGCAGTTACCACGAGCAATGAAAATAAATAT
This sequence comes from Mohoua ochrocephala, assembly GCA_013398855.1. Lineage (NCBI taxonomy): Eukaryota > Metazoa > Chordata > Aves > Passeriformes > Acanthizidae > Mohoua > Mohoua ochrocephala. The sequence goes on from VZTA01002786.1 coordinate 497,423, forward strand.
TTAAACAGAAAACACTTCTGTTTGAAAAGAAGCAGCAGCTTCAAAAGATATGAGTGCAGCAAGGTCTTTTTTCTGCTATTCTCTCTTCACCCTTTTGTTAGGAAGAAGATTGAGAGTGATCCATTTAGGCTGGGCTTTGCCTCAGCTTTGTGTCTGCAGTGCAAAGGACGGAAAGAAACGCAAACAGAGAACATGACGGCTGTAAAACCACCTAAAGTGCCACCACAGTCATGCAACCATTGAGTCAATAAGGCTGGAAAAGACCTTCAAGATATCCAGTCCAGCCTTCCACCAAATCCCACCACGGCCACTAAACCACACCAGAAAGAGCCCCATCCACTCATTTTGTGAACAATTCCAGGATGGTGACTCCAGGGCTGCCCTGGGCAGCCCATTCCAACGCTTAACACGTGAAGCATTGGGTCATTGGTTAAACTCAGGTGAAGTTGAACCTGAAATATGATGAAAATTTTTCACATGGAAAAAAAAACCCCACCAAAATTAGCGACCTAATGAAAAATAAAGTATGACTAACGACTTCTCAAGGAACATATTAACACTGCCTGGATTGGCAATCAGCCCTCTTCAACACTAATTCTGAATAGATAACATTAATTTATAAATAAGCAGTTTTAGCATTACATCCAATATCCCTCTTGCTCAGCACACAGCAATTAGAGCCCTTGAGAAATCACGCTCCTAAAAACATTGCTTTGCTTGGCACAATCAGTTGGCTGCCTCAGAAGCTGAAGGAAAAGCGTTCTCACCAAATATTTCCAGTGGCCTGATCACTGGGATCATTTGGGAGCTGTACAGACTCAGTAGCTGCTCGGGATTTACACTGCTATTTATAACTTTTCCTTCTCAGGATGTGGAAATCTGTCTAGCACCAGCAGAGTCACCCAGACGCACAGGAGATCTCCTGGGAGCTGAAGAAATTAACCCAAATTAAACCTGACAAGTTCATGTCACAGCTTCCAGAGTCACAGAGTCGTCCAGGCTGGGAGAGACCTCCGAGATCATCAGCTGTCCCCCAGCACCACCAGCATCGCCCCTAAACCACATCCCAAGGGCCACATCCAGACTTTTGAACACTTCCAGAGATGGTGACTCCACCACCTTCCTGGACAACTCATTCCAATGCCTGACCAATTTATTCCAGTGCCTGACCACTCCCTTCCAGTGAGGTTTTTCCCCTAATATCTGATTTGAACCTTCCCTGGCGTCACAATGCTACAGAAATGTCGGGGATGAGGTGCCTCTCTCCAGTCCTGACATCACAGACGTGGAAATCAGTAAACCACACAAAAAATTTCACATCACGCATAGAAAAAGTTGATTTTCTTTTTGTCCTTTATAAAAACTGGGACTAAGTTAAGTTTTAAGTTAATCTTCTCTAAGATACCATGGTAGGGAGTCTGAGGGTGTATACAGTCAGTCAATATTCAAACTCTCTATTCAAGACATATTAGGCAAACATATTTAATAATATGCATGTTATATATACATATACGTTTAATAAATAAATTTAGACAAATTGAAGAGTTTTTTGAGTTTCATGAAACACAAAATCTGCACCCAATTTTAAGACAACTCTCAACAGACTGAGTCATACCTTAAAACCATGTCCTTGTAACCTTGAAGGAGTCGGAAACATTCATTAGAGACAAGACTTTTTTTTTTTTTTTTAATAGGTTTGATAACACAAACCTGTTGTGTTAAAAAAAGAGATGGAAAAGTATATCTGCTACTCCATGGCACCCGTCTGTAACTGTGTGGGCAGAATTGTCTGTGCAGCAATGGCCCCAAGCAAACTGCACAACCTGTTCTTCCAGCTGGGGATATACAAACTCCCCCCCAATTTGACAGAGAGAAGGAGCTGTACCTTCAAAAGGGAGACCTTTATCCACAAGCTTGTTTCAAGCATAAATTATTACGCTGTGGCATATGGAATCCTTGCCGATATTTACCTCTGACTCACCAGCTATTCTCTGGCAAGATGGAACACCAGATTAGAATCACAGAATCCTGGAATGGCTTGGAAGGGACCTTAAAAATCTCCTATTCCACCCCCTGCCATGGGCAAGGATGTCACTCCCTAGAACAGGTTGCTCAGGGCCCCATCCAACTCATCCTTGAAAGAAAACTCAATTCAGAAACTATTAAGATGTAAAGGTGCCAATAACCCAAAAGGTGGGTGCCTCCTTACATTAAATTAACAAGAACAAACATTTCAGGACTTTACTATTGATCCCATGTCTGGAACTATTTTTGGCTTTTGAAAACACACTATTTGTTTTCAGTTGTGAAAACCAAACTCCTCATTACCACAGAAGTCCTGCTGTAGAGTCAAAAATCCCCGAGGCTGGAAAATCCCTCCCAGCCCATGGAGTCCAAGCTGTGCCCGATGCCCACCTTGTCCCCAGCCCAGAGCACTGAGTGCCACGGCCAGGCCTTCCTGGGACCCCTCCAGCCATGGGGACTCCAAACCTCCCTGGGCAGCCCCTGCCAAGGCCTGAGCACCCTTTCCAGGCAGAAATTCCTGCCAATGTCCAACCTGAGCCTCCCCTGGCACAGCCTGAGGCCGTTCCCCCTTGTCCTGTCCCTGTTCCCTGGGAGCAGAGCCCGACCCCCCCCTGGCTGCCCCCTCCTGTCAGGGACTTGTGCAGAGCCACAAGGTCCCCCCTGAGCCTCCTTTGCTCCAGGCTGAGCCCCTTTCCCAGCTCCCTCAGCCGCTCCTGGGGCTCCAGCCCCTTCCTCAGCTCCGTTCCCTGCCCTGGACACGCTCCAGCCCCTCCAGGGCTCTCTGGCTGGGAGGGCCCAGAACTGGACACAGCCCTCGAGGTGCCTCAGCAGGGCCAGCCCAGGGGCCGGGCCCTGCCCTGGGCCTGTGGCCACCCCATGGCTGGCACAGCCCAGGGGCCCTTGGCCTTCTAGGTCCACAATCTACTGTCCCACTCAAATTTTGTCCAAGAACAGGCAAATGACAATGTGGAAGCTTTGGGTTGTTCTTAACAATCCACTCCTTCTGTCCCAAAACATCACTGGGGGAAACAGAACCCCATCCCTTCCTCCACACCTGTGACAGTCTGCTTTGGAAGTGTAACCAGCTCCAAAACAATTCCATGGACACAGACAGAAGGGGATTCAGAGGGTAGTGTTGGAGAAAGGCTCTTCTGGGTGAGTGAAGGAAAACCTAACGCTCCACCTTGTTTACAACAGGTAGCAAGGGGCCCCTGCTGGCCCACACTATCACCTAAATGAACTTAAAGGGTGACAGCATCACCGAATAGACACCTGACCTACCCTACACATTTCTGGCAGCAAATCTGTCAGTACAGGATGGGAAAACATCCTCTCTTTGCAATCCTCAAGGCACAAATGCACCCCCAGTGAGTGCAGAACACCTCTGCTGCTTCAGCCTGTGCTTCAAAGATCTCCTGTGATGACAGAAACACTACAGATCTTGGATTTCAGTTTGTCCCAGAACGCTGTGCAATAACACAATTTATTCTGTTTCATAGCAAAGTGAATACAGGAATATGAGTAATTAATACAATTTTATCAGAGATGGAAACGATTCAGAATTAAAGAGTCATTAAAGGCACATCTGGGAAGGGCATTTGGAGAGAAAAATTGAACAGATATCACTGCTGGTGTATATCCTGCACTTCCCAGCTGTGAGCAACTAGGAAAGAACAATTGCACATGGACAGCATTCCAGCAGGAGGCCTGCTTTATCCCACCAAAGCAGCTCAGCCAGAACACTTTCCTTCAGGTCCGTGCCCCTCTGACCAGTGCTCCAATTTGAGCCCGTGCCTGGCTCCCTCCACAAGGACAAAACTTGATGGTAAACAACCCCGTCTGACACCAGACAGTCCGTGAAGGCACAGAAATGCTGCTCCACTCACCAAATAGCAAACAAATGAACAGTTCCCAAGGCTGTCCCTTTGACAAGGCAGTTGGGAACACTCCATGAGCTTTGCCCACCTCACCACCTCTCTCTCTGCTGGATTCCTCCTCCCCCCATGCTTCTGATGATCCTCCTAAAACTGCAACCCACCACTGCCCTCCATCTCACTGGCAGCCAGCCCTCAGAGGAAAGTTGTGTTGTTCAAACCACTCAAACCTTCCAGCTGACAGGAATTATCCTCTCCTAGTTAAAGAAACACATGGGGTGAGCACAGCAGTCCTGAAACCTCAACACTTCATATTCCGCTGAATAAATTGGAATTGTTAACACCGAGTTAATAAAAAACTCTCCCAATGCAAATGAAACCAAATAGCCCAGACTTCTGCCTACATCCCACACTTCCTTGTCTTATCCCAGGTCAGGGACCGGGAGCACAGGATCAGCACAGGATCAACACAGATAAAAGTATCCATGACAGAGAGTCCACCTGATCCAGCCACTGCTGGGTCCTGGTTTGGGATCAGCTCCTCGTTTTCATTTCATTCTGGGAAACTGAGAGCTCTGATCACAACGTCAACATGTGTCAAAAATTCATTTCCACATCCCACAAACCGTCTCTCAAATAACACATCATGCTTCAAAAGAAATTCCAGGAGAATTTAATGCTCAGAATATTCCCATCAATTTATTAATGCAAAAGCTGAAATCAATTCTCAACATCATGATTTTAGTTTTGCTATGAAAATGAATTGAAAATATGGACCAGGTTTGTGCATTTATTTCTCTTCATGTTAAATACATCAGCTCAATGGCAGCCTCCTTTGAACTGGGGAATTGGGATGCAGTGGTTTCAACAGAGACTTTAGGGCACAGACCGCAGCTTGCCTGGGCCTCTACAGATGGTCTGGAATGCAAATACAAGTGAAAAACCTGACAGGAAACAAAAATACCACTGTCCTCCTTAAATGTAGTTGCCCCTTAATGTATTATTACAATTCAGAATCTACTGATCATAGAATTATAGAGTTCCAGAACGGATTGGGTTGGAGGGCAAGCCCTTGATTTTTTAACTCGTTTTTTCTTGTTCATCAAGAAAGATTGATCATTTGAGTTTTTAATCCATCAGAACCTGGCCTTTTTTTATCTTAATTTTAAAACCATTTTGGGCATCATTGAGGAACTCACTTTACTGAGAAGGCACAGACAGATCTCTTCAGGGTCTGGCTGACTTGGGGGTGTCAGCACAGCACTTCTCAGCACCTCCAGTTCATTTTGGACACGGACAAGCAAAGCATCCATATCCACCTCCTGCTGTGTCAGGAGAAGAGAAAGCCACACAGGACACCCAAGAGATAGGAATGGTAATAATTCTCATGCTGAGAGTATTCAGGGCCTTGCCTGAAAATATCATGTCATATCAAACAGATAACCAGAAAGAAATCAGACACCTCAATGACATCATCCATGCCACTGTCACCACACCCACACAAGGGTTAAATGGTTTTTGAGACCATTCCAGCCCCAAGTGAGCTCATGCTTGGCACGTACAAGATTAGAGGGGAGAAAAAAGGCCACTCTAAATTATGCTCAACAATGACACATTGCAGTTTCAGAAACTCAGGAACAGAAATCAATATTAAGTTTCTGAGCTCTCTTGACAAGAAAAATCATCATATAATTACAGAACCAAATGAGAGACAAGTCCACGTTGTAAGTATTTGTAAGCAAGTTGATATCAGCCGTACTTTAGAAACAAATATCTCATTTACAAGCCAATTTGAGGAATATAAGCTGCCAAATTGAGCCTGAAGCCTGAAACCCAAAGTCTGCAGGAAGAAGCCAGTCCTCTAATTTCCTGCATGACTGGAGACACAGAAGTAAGACAAAGTGTCATTTTATTAAGGCTCAGAAAACATGCTTTTAAAACTCAGGTGGGGTTTAATTCCTTGGCTTCCAGAGTTTTAGAAACAAACTCTTGCTTCAAACAGCTCGGTGCTGAGGCTTAAAGGGCTGAAGGCAATCTGTGTTAATGGAGTCCACTCTGGAGTGGAGTGGATTTGCTTCTCTCAGTGCCTTTAGATTGGAAATAGCCAATATTTCTTTCTCCACCTTATTATTAGTAACTGTAGGGATGAGAAATTATCGATCCATCTTAGCTGTCATCTTGTTTAAACTTCAGACTCCTCGTGTGCTCTAGGGACTTTTGCTGTTTGTCCTAAATTAAATAATTGTTAGAAACTCAAAGAGATGAAACTGTTCCTCCACTAATCATGCATTTCATGCCTTGCTAAACTCCTTAACAAAATTGAGCCAGTGTTTTGTGGCTGACAGGGCATTATTTGTGGGGAAAATCAGTGCTCATTTGAGTGGCTAAATTGAGAAACAACCAAGCTAAAACCTCCTGATTTATATAGCAACTGATTATCTTGAACTGATCTTTGAAAGTGGCTACTACATGGAATTCCCATGCTCCTTCCTCTTGGAAGGGGACAACTGAGTATCACATCATCATCTTATTTATTTAGCTATTTCCCTGAATAAAAATAATATGAGGAAACAAGACAGCCCTGCTCATTATTTCCAAACCTCTTCACTGGGAAACAACCCAACATCAAAATATTTTATCATCACACTCCCAGCCTCTAAAAATTTGTGCTTGTCTGGCTATTTGTGGCTCCGTGCTGCCCTTCTCCTCAGACTTCTGCTGCCTCTAGGCACAGCCACCAGCATAAAACTGTCCTATTTTGTCTCTAATAACACCCTCATGCCCAGGTGCTGAGCCCCTGGACCTGTGCCACAATGACTTTCCTTTTTTCAAGGTATTTACAATTGTATAGATTGCTTGAACTTTTTTTTTAGCATTTATTTTAAAGCTCAAAGTGTTTCATCTGCCCTCCCTTCCTGTACATTAGGACTTCTCGTTGTTTCTCATGCTTTTAGCAATTAATTTTAACAGTTCTTCTTTTTTTTCCACCTCTGAATATGGTATAGTATGGAATATGAATTCACAGTAGGCTGTATTTACCTGGTTAGTCCCCAGGTTTAAAGAGAAATACAAGAAAATACACGAACCGAAAAGAAAAACCTTCAGGTTCCCGGCTGTGACAGCAGCAGATCAATGTTTGCTGTGCCATCTTGACTTGAGTATCTCTTCTATGATCATTTCTCCAATTTATATTCATTACAGAACACCTGCCAGATCTGTTACCCAAATTATTTGGTGTCCCTGTTGTATCCCCCAATGTGTGAAACCACCCCTTGTGCAATCAAAGCTCAAGTCTGCTTTGAGAATCACCACATAAAAAAAGATTGATTTTCATCTTGGAAATGTCAGACTTCTGCCTGTAATGCTCAGCTACATTTTTCAGGAGCAGTAAAGTTCAAAAAAGAGCCCCAGCCCTGACACATCTCCGACACATCATGATGGATGTGACAGTTCTGCTGCTTTACTGCCAGAAATGTCCTGCACCAGAATGAGGCAATCAATGAAGAATAATAAATCTATCCCAGACCCCAGAACTATTTTTTGTACATGCAGAACAGCAGAAATGACACATTAGTTATACCTCTGGAGGTGATAAACCATCACACTTTCTTTGCTATTACACAATTCCAGTTAAACACTTTAGTCTTTTCCTGTTTTATCTGTTCAACAGTCGCACCATCTAAACTCCCAATATGCATTTTTGGATTATTAATGTAGTGGATTAAAAAAAAAAAAGAGAAAAAAGAGAGAGAGGGAGACAATTGAAGACACTCTTTCCAGTTAAAAGAAGAAGTTTCCTTACCATTTTTTCCGGTCCCTCTGTCAGCCAGGAGAACAACTGCTGCTCCAAAGGAATCTGCTGAATTACGTTCCCTTCATCCTGGAACACATTGCTCCTGATTAATACCGACTCAAAAATTTTACCTTGAGTGCACAGCACAAATACATTTCATTTCCCTTTTTTTGAGAAGTCTCATGTTTGAGATAAATTACAGCAAGTTTGGAAAAGTTAATTTGACGTGCATAAATCAAGGCTTTGCAGAGAAAGGATTGGTTTGATTCATAACCAATGCCTTTGAGTGTATTCTCCTACCTATCCTTCAAGTAACAGCCTTGATTTCAGCAAGAGAGAAAATACTTCAAAATATGTATTTTCTGAGGTCATTTGACCACACCACCACCAAAACAAGCCCAGCTGTGCCAGCTCAAACACGGTGATTTAAAATACATGAGTTCATTTCACATTTTCAGTACACAGGCTCAATAAATTTAAAAACTGTTGCAGGACTAGATTGATGGTTCCTTGTGCTTGTGTATGATTTCCAAAATACATCCATGGATCACTGTCATAATTCAATTTCTCCCATTATTTTATACATTCATAAGCACACAGACAATATTTAATGCTGCAGTAACTGAGTTTGGATGAGGCAAAGCACACAGAACGAGCAGGTATGTGACTAAAGCTCACTAAAACTGGGAATTAGGAGGAATTCCAGGGCCAAGGAACTTCTCTTTATTCATTTGGCTTTTCCTAGGCTGCAGTTTTAAAGGCAGGGCCATCATGGCACTCTCCCTCTCTTGCCCCCTGAAGGGCCCTGGCTGCTTTTAGAACCAGGCTGAGGAAGGAACAAGAAGCAAAGTTTCTTCTGCTTTCGTACAAACCTTAAACGAGTTCCTAAACCTGTAAGTCAGGCTCTTCCCCAGCGCAGTGGGGACCTGGCTGTGAGGAAACACTCAAGGTAGGAAATGAGTTTTGATGACACCAAAATCACTCCTGACACGACTTGGTGGTAGCCCTTTGCTAAAAGGCTGCTCCTGAGGAGTGCCCATGAAATCTCAGATGCGGAAAACAAGAACAAAAAGCAGATTTCGGTGTGTCTGTGCTCGGACACAAAACAATCTCACCCCCCCACCAAAAGTTATCATTTATTTTTGTGTGTGCCTTGTTATCCCTGAAACCCCCTGGTCAGACACAGCTTCACTCTCCTGGCTCTGGGAAGGGCAGGGAAAGAACAAATTCTCCCAGTCCACCCAAGGAAACTACAGCAGGATCATGAGCCACTTCCCATGGATGATAAAGCGTTCCCATGACAATCCCTCCCATCTGTGCATCTCATTGCTACTTCCAGCAAGCACAGCTTAGTTTTTCCCAAGTGAAAACAACAATGCACTTTCAGAGGAAATCAAAATTAGCAGGAGCAGTGCAGCACTGCTTTGTAGTTGTTTCTGACAATTAATAAATTAATTTAATATAAGTGCCGAGGGAAGAGACAGAAAATAACTCAAATGGCTATTTCCCTTCAAGCTGGATGGTTTCTTTCTAGAGTATTTTCTCTGAGATCAGTGAAATGCTCTGAAAATAGTTTGTAGGTAATAGTTCATTTAAAAACAAAGCAATAACTCCAAAAAAATTAAGATTTTGATTTTTTTTTCCCTAGGAGCTAAAATAACATTTGGAATGTTCTTAAATTTTTTAATGATAGGAAAATATTTTGCATTAATGTAACGATGTTGCTTATTATACCCGAAGCTATTTTTAAATTTCCCATAACCGGCATAACAGTTCACCTAATCATCTCTAATTTTAATGTAATCCTTTTAATTCCTGATAAAAACCTCATTTTTAAACAAATGTTAAATAAATAGCAAGTCTAGAATTGGTACAGCTCTTGCAGCATTGTGCCATTCCCTACCACGTGAAAACACTCTGTAATATAAAATTATTCATTTTCAGTTGCCACTCCAGCTCAAAAACCTATAAAGGCTCACCAGATTAACTTTCAGTAATAACAGACTTAAATACATTATTTTGATTAACCAAGATTCTTTAACATCTTTCATGTATTATTAGCTCAATTCAGATTTTCTAATTTGTTCCTTGATGTCCTTAACAGAGGAAAAAGGAAGGATTTTCTGGGCAAGGAAAGGAGCAGGGTGGTTTCAGGTGAGGCGAGGGCTGTCAGAGATGAGAGAAATTCCAATTCAATCTCCCAGCCCCCTCATGATCGGCTGACCTTCTTTTGTGCATAAATGAGTGGTAGGAATTTAATTCTGAGCCAAAAGACCAGAACCCAAGTAGATTCTTCAAAATCGGATTTCCTGCGCTAATAGAGACAGCAGACCAGCATTCCCCAAGTTCCAGCTGAAGGATTCGTCTTTGATGTCTCCCTTTAAACATGGGGGCCAAGGACCCCCCTGTGTTTGTGCCAGCAGCAGGAAGGGGAGGTTGATGCCCACATCCAGTGAAAGCCTTGGGTTGGTACAGCAGAGAGCAGCTCTTCCCTCGACCATCCAAACTTCCACATGCCACTGGCATGACAAGGGAGCCAGGCACAGGGAATGCTCAAACCTCCCCGAGTCACTGCCTTTGAAATGCTGCATTCGCAGCCTGCCCAGCAGATTTTATTTTCTGTGTACTCCGATTTAAAGTTAAAAAAAGTCCTCAAGTGAATCTGAAGCGAAGGTTGAAGGTTGTTTGGTTGTTTATTTTGGCCAGTTAGAGAATTTCTGTGTGGACTCACAGAATCCTGGGTTGCCAGGGACCCATGAGGATCCAGTCCCACTCCTGAACCCCCAATATTGCCCTTTTTAGGGTGATTTTTTTCTTTTAAATCGGCATGAGAGCAACGAGACAAGTAGAAGTTCAAACAGCATCCTCTCTCAGCTCCTCTAACTGAATTTTGTTGATTGTGATTCTAAATGCTGCTGAGATTCAGCTCCTAAAAACGTGTCATAACAACTCCAGCAGCACTGACACTCTGACCTTCAACTCTAATTAATTTTAACAGGCATGGCTGTGTTTTGAAAAACTAAAAAATATAAAGGTCTGCCCTGCTCTTTTCTAAAACAAATAAAAAGGTAGAAGTCAGCCTACTGAATACACATAATGAGATTCACAGCAAAAATAAACTATTAAAATGGCTTCTTCCTTATTGTGTTTTAAGAAAGGGGTTTTGTCCATGGGGACAAAAACTAAACCACAAAAAACCAACCAAAACAAAACCAAAACTCACCAAAACAGTGCTACACTAAGGCTACATTTTAAAAAACCAGTTTCAAGCTAAAAGCAAACAAGATCTAAATAAGTTTGGTGTAATTTTCACACTTGTAGTGACTTTTAACTGTGTAATAAAATTAACTTTTTTTTCTGAGACCTCACGCCGCAGATAGTGAGGGGACCTCAGGATCACGTTTCCTTTGTAAAGTCACTGTAGAGTCACCTAAGTTATGTTAAAAACTAAACCAATCACCCAATTAATTCAAGACCATAAATACTGAAACTTTTTTTCCTAATGAGATTAAAAATGTAGTCTATTCTGGGTCAGCCATGTCTTTATAGCTACAAAGAATAACATTAAGGCCTTGTAGGGAATAAAACAGATTCAGAATTAAAACCCACGCTTTATCCAGAGCAATGTGACTTTACAGAGTTTAACACAGAGGTTCTTTTCGCTTTTTTGTAGTGTCTACTCAAACTAATGTGACTGTAAGAGACTTTAAATCAGTGAAAGACTAAAATCCCACAGACTCATTGTTCTCAGACTTGTGAAGAACCTGATGTTCAGAACGGCCCAGGAGAGGCGGAATTGTGAGAGGGGAAAAGGCAGTGGGGCATTTTATAATAAAAATGTTTTCACTCCCCAGGAGATTAGACAATAAAAAAACCCAACCCTTTTTACTTCCTTTAAACACAGGTTACATGGCTCTCCCTTCCTCAAGAAAGAGAATCTGTTTCTTGGATAGGAGAGACAAATCTGAGGAGTGCAAGGGCAGTGAGTGAAGGACTCTCTCCATGAATATCCACCTACTCACACATGGAATAACCAGCTCCTGAGGCAGTAAATAAAATTCATCCCTTCAGCAGCTGTGAAACACAGAACACTAAATAATTCAGCTCCCAAACAGTAATTACAGGATGTTGACAGCAGGAACTGCCAACCCTGAGGATGCAGAGATGACCCCAGGATGTGCTGATGTTCCCTCTGACCCCCTTGCAAACTGGAAAATGAGCCCCTGCCTTAAACAGAGGTGCTGTGATGCACGGCCCTGCTGAGGGGGCTTTATAAAGAATTCCCAGTGTCCTCAGCCTGAAATGCTTGGGAGCCAAGACAATTTGCAAGAACATACTGAAACTACCTGAGGAAATTGTTCCACTCCCTGCTCAGGAAAGGATTCATGCTGTTGCTCCTAGCAGGTCAAAATCCCCTGGAATTCCCACCCTGCATGAGGCAGGACAGTATCAGACAAAACCACCAGCTCTGCATTATACACAGCCCACTGCCGGCCACAAGCTGGCACAGTAAATATTCCCAGAATCCCAGAATAGCTGGGGCTGGAAGGGGCCTCTGGAGATCATCCAGTCCAATCTCCCCGCCCAGGCAGGTGGCACAGGAACACGTCCAGTTGGGGTTGGAATGTCTTAGAGACGGAGACTCTCCCTGGGCATCTCTTTCAGGGCTCTGCCACCCTCCACGGAAAGGTCTGCCTCATGCTGGGGTGGAACTTGTTGTGTTGTATGGCCATTGCTCCTCATCCTGTCACTGGCACCACTGAACAGAGCCTGGCACCCTCCTCTGACACTCCCTTTGAGAGATTTGTGTGGATTGATGGGATCCCCTCCCAGCCTTCCCTTCTCCAGCCTGACCGGGCCCAGCTCCTGCAGTGTCTCCTCATCAGGGAGCTGCTCCAGACCCCAAATCTCTGTGGCCTCCGCTGGACCCTCTCCAGTAGCTCCTTGTCCTTCTTGAACTGTGGAGCCCAGAGCTGGACACAGCACTCCAGATGTGCCTCACCTGGGCAGGGCAGAGGGGCAGGATCCCTCCCTGACCTGCTGGCCATACTCTTCCTGATCCTCAGGATCCCACTGGTCCTCCTGGCCACAAGGACACTCTGTCAGCTCAAGGTCACCTTGACTCCCACCAGCACCCCCAGGTCCTTCCCCACAGAGCTGCTCCAGGTCCCCCCAGCCTGTGCTGGCACTGGGGGTTGTTTCTGCCCATCTGCAGGACCTGCATTTCCCTTGTTGAACCTCATCAGGTTTCTCTCCACCCAGCTCTCCAGCCTCTCAAGGTCCCACTGAAGGTCAGCTCAGCCTCCAGGTGGATCCACCAGTGCTCCCAGCTCCGTGGCAGCAGCAGCTCCCGTCACCGACACTGCCCACTCCTGGGCCTAATCCCACACCAAGCACGATTCCCTGGCTTTAAATTCCATGTTTCCTCTGATCTTTCCATCACTTTTGCACCTCGCTACGGTACTAACACAGCCAGCACAGAGTGAGGTGCCAGGGACTGATTTTCTGCTCTCTTTCCTACTGTTACCTGTCCATACGATAAGGGAATGTCGTCATCAGGACAAGGCCTGGTCACAGAGAGCGATGGCCACCTGGAAAGCCCAAGAATCACCTTAGGATGGGGTGAACAGAGGGATCTGTACCCAAAATGTTCTAGAAGGCAGACCCCAGGTGTGCCGGTGGGGTATTCCAGAAAAGGAATGTCCCAAAGCTCCCATATCTCCAGTGACTCCCTTTAAGTGCTGGATCCAGCAATGCCATAAAACTGCTCACCACCACCTTCATTCATCCCTCTTCTGAACAGCTTCCATTTATCTCCCTATGTTCAGACATGACACAATCAAAACATAAACCATGATGTACAGAATGGCCATAAAAAATAAGTACAACTGTCACTCTGGTGGACAAAAAAATGTAGCACAGATAAGAAAAGGGTCCAGCTGCAAGCCTGCTTTATCAGACCATCTCAAAAATGCTAAAGATCAAGTATTTGGTCTGATTTTAAAAAACACATCCTACTGCAAGCCCAGGTATCTCATCAAGCCTTTCCAAAAGCATCTGCTTTCCTTCAGGGCTTTTCATGTCCAGCCCATAGAAGGGATAAATATTCCTTTAAGTGGCAATGATTTCTGAAAGATGAATTTCTAAGTGATTTATGCTTTAGGCAGTGTGTATAAAACCTGACAGGAAGCTCTAAACTGATGAGTATTCCTGCATTGCTCTTGCATTGATTTAAAAGAAAAAATCACCCTAAAAAGGGCAGTATTTGCTTGAGTTCTGAAAACAGAGTCCCAGTCTTAAAGGATGGCAAGAGCTGAGGAATATCCCTGATGTGGTGATAAAGATTTTTTTAGGAAGCAACAAAATTCCTGGGAAATATATACTGAACTAAAAAATTCATCAATCTGCTCTCCATGGCCAACAGTACCTCTGGAATCAGTGTGTTCCATTGTTAACAATCAAATAATGGGAATAATCAGAACAATTATTTTGCGCATAAATGAAGGAAGTCAGTTTAGCCATCACTGCTAAGAGAGACAATTATGATGTTCAAAGACAAATCAACGTATTTGTACATTAATACCATGGGGGAAAATACTTAAAAAAGGGAATTGAGGAAATAATTTAGTCTTTCTCCAATATCTCTTCCCCAAAACCTGGAAATTTTCTACAACATGTATTTTCAGCATTAGTGGCACCTGCAGCTAAAGACAAGTAGGCAAATTAAGCACCTTGCAAAGCCTCAGCCACAGCAGCTTCTCTTCTCCCAGCTAATTAAGGTTTTCCTCCGAGCCTGAAGCTGTCTAATCATGGCAGAGGCATTCCCCCATCATTAGAGATGACTCGGGAATCAATCCTGCAGCAGGATGCAGACTCAATTTAGTATCTGATTTTTAATTATAAGCGCTAGATACCAATTTCCCTAAGTTTTCAACATAAACATTAAAGAAAACTAAACACCATGACTGAGATTTCATAGTCTTTTGTTATTCATAACTCAACTGAAACTGAGCAATTTTGCTTTCACAAATCCAGGCATAATCCAAACGATTACAGAGCTAAAATCCCTCTGTGCCCAATTGCTGATCAAAACCAATGGAACGGTCAGGCCTGAGATAAGATCTCTGTATCATTTTGGCAGCTTTATTGTTATTGTTTTTTAACTCTTGGTAGAAATAGAGCCAAAAATCTTTCAAGAGATCTTTCATTTCCTTTCTATCCCTTACAAGAAGCAGAATAAGTATATTGTGGTTTAATATGCCAAATTAGACAACATGTTTTAAAACACAGTGTTGGCTGACAGCAGCACAAAGAGTAAGAGAGTTTCTCAATCATTTTCTAAGTTCTTTACACATTTTTCTGGACATTGATTTCTGGAATTAGTGGCTACTCCAGGAAAAAAAAAAACAAAAAATCCAAATGGTTGCAGGGCAGATTCCACTTTAAAAATTTCTAGTTTCTTCTTTGTTGTTTTGAGTAAGGGCTAAGAGAGGCTGCTCTGTTCTCTATGCCTTTAATAGACAGAGGCAAGGCTGGAGGAGATGAAACGGGAATTTTCTCTGGAATTCTAAAATTCAGCTGTGAAGAATTTAATCTTTTCCTTTTACCTTGGGAGTGCAGCTGAAGAAATGCAAAATGCCCTGTGCACAGGAGGTATTTCACTGCAGCTGCATTGTCTCAGCAAACAATAGAGGGCTTGGAGGAGAGCACTGCTAAAAATAATTCCCCAGCTGAGGTCAGGAGGAGAGGACTCATCACAACCCATCCCTGTTGCCCACATCAGGGCACTTGTGCACCTCTGGCAGCAGCTGGTGCCAGCACAGCACCAAACCCAGAGAATTTATGGAAATAATGAGTTACTGAATGGTATTCAAATACCAGCTGGAGGAAAACTGAACTGGGCACTTGGGCAGGAATTGTAGAGGTAGGAGCAGGCTGTGCTTTGTCATCTGCAGCACAGTTCAACAGAGAAATAGAAAATGTATAACAGAGCTCATTCCAGCCAAGGAGACAGCAACAATAAAAATAAGTTCTCAAAACAACCGTGGGCACCTTCAGTTTTGGTGGACTAAACTCTTTACCAGGTGGGTAAAACCTGGGAGGCCAAAACAGACTTTAACATCAGAAAATTCTTGGGGTAATTCAGTTTAAGCCATTTACATACACGTGAATTGAGACATGATTCTGAAACTACATCAGAAAGTATGGAAGATACAGCAGCTTTCTTGTTTCTATTTATAGTCCAGTGTAGGTCTGAAATCCTGAAAAACTTGTCCCAAATCTGCTCTCTCAACATATAAAAGTTAAAATACACATCCTTCCTCCAGGAGGGGTTTGGTGCTCACTCACAGGAGAGGAAGGATTGGTGTTAAGAACAGCTGCAGTTATTCAGATCAAGGCAACTCAGGAGCTGAAGAGCAAGAAAATGAAAAACAAAACCCAGAAAGCACATGCCAGAAAAACCCCACCTGAAAAAACAACAGCTGAGAACACTTTAAGACATTTGCTCGAGGGAAACACATCTGTTCAAAAAATCTTAGCTTGGAACAGGAATTAACACAATATGAAAATTATTGAAGCGAAAGTGTATTTAAGCAAAAGTCATTAATGTAGTGATTTCAGTGATAATTAGCAACAGATGTGAAAAGTTTTGACAGAACAAGTTAAAAACAATAAACCACACAAGATATTGAACTTTTGTCATGACACTGCTGTGGACTAGGCTGCAACCCAGATGAAAATCCGAAGTTTAACCCACATTAAAATTGAACCCGCACATTTAAAAATAAATGCGTTGAAGCAAATTAATAATCTCTACCAGATTAGAATAAGAAATAAGGCCATGTAGGAGTTTCTGCAAAACAGTGCCCAGATCCTTGTGAAGTTCCATATTCAGACAGATTCTTTTAGGATGCTTTAAAAGTCACCCAGCCCAGCCCTGTGATTACACTTTAGTTCCAACCCAGGGTTAAGAGCACACAAAACAGCACCACCTCTAAAGCCTGGCTCAATAAAACCTGCTTGAGCAGCCATGGCTCAGCATTAAAGTCAGACACCAAGGGTTTAGATGAGATGGTAGGAAGGAATTGTTCCCCATGAGGGTGGGGAAGCCCTGGCACAGGGTGCCCAGAGAGGCTGTGGCTGCCCCTGGATCCCTGGCAGTGTCCAAGGCCAGGTTGGACATTGGGGCTTGGAGCAGCCTGGGACAGTGGAAGCTGCTCCATGGCGGGGGGTGAAAAGAGATGATCTTTCAGTCCCTTCAAACCCAAGCCATCCCATGATTCCATGGTAATTTACACCAAGACAGAAGTGCCCCAGTTCAAAACACACCCGGAGAGATCCTGGCAGTAATTCCAGCCCAGGACATGCACATGGAGCATGAAGGTTCCCCACAAGGCTGGAGCCAGATCCACAGAGCAGCAGGAGCATCTCTTTTGGCACAGCCAAGAAAAAGCTGCTGTGCTGAGCTTGGAGCTCCTGCTGTCTGAACTGCTCCCAGTGACGGACAAGTCCCCGCAGAGTGAACATCATCTGCAGGAGCAGCCAAAAATGTCAGACGTGAACATTCCTGTCATGTGTCAGAGGTGAACATCTCTGTAGGAGGTCAGATGTGAACATCCCTGTAGGATGTCAGGTGTGAACATCCCTGTAGGATGTCAGATGTGAACATTCCCCTAGTGTGTTTGAATGCTCATTGTGCCAGAGGAAAGTGGAAAACTTCATGACATCAGGAGATTATGGAAGCATGTCATCTTGCTACATCTCAAATACCTGATGGAACCTGGAGAGATGATTATTGTCTAGTGAAAACCTGAACATGGAGAGCTTTGTCCTGCTCCTGAGTTTCACAAGCAGATGACTCAGTAGCCTGGAAAGGTCTCCTTAGGGCTCTGGAGGGCTCTGTTCCCAGCTGGCACTGGACAAACACACCAGGAACTCCAGAACAAAACCCTGCACCTTCCCAGTCATGTCAGCAGAGGCTCAATTCCACAGATTGGGCAGCAACTCCAAACATCAAATCATGAAGTGCATCACAGACCAGTTGTTCGCATTCTGGTTTCCTTAAATCCATTACTTATCAGTGGAAAAGCACAGGATCAATCCGGGGGAGAACGGGAAAATACTTCTGAATGACCACAACGGGCCTAACACCTGAGATTAACCAAAAGTCACCAAATTCACCACTGATTAAAAAAAAAAATAAAAATTACACAACCCCGAACCTAAAATAATCCATTTATGTGATCAAACTATATGGCTGATAAAGTAAAAGCTAAGCAGAACAGCTTCAGCTGGTTCTGGATCTTGCACAACTATTAAATATGTTGCTTTACTTTTTATAATAAAAAATACTTAATCAAACCTCTGATGTCAGAAATACTTACAGGTGACTCCACACATCAAGCAAGACATGCCAAGTGTGTGATTTTACACTTTAATGCTTGACTTCTCCAAGCTGCTCACATTTCAAAATGCTTTTTTAATCCTCAGTTCTGCTGCTGCTTTTTGCCAAGTCCATTTGCCTGGTTTCAGGTAGAGCCAGAGGCCTGCTGACATCCCGGGGAGCAACGTGAGGTCTTATCTCCAACACCACCTCTTGTCCGGGCTGTGTACTTGAAATTAATCTTTTTGGAGTGCCCAGGAGGTGAAGAGAAGGAATTGGGGGTGGGGGGGGAGAAATGCCTCGAGAGAGTTTAACAAAACAAGGCAGGATGGGCTTAACTTCTTAAATCTGACAACACGAAGGCCAAGAGACGAAATTGTTGCTCTCTTCACACACCAACTGTGCAAGGGCAAACACAAACTAAGCTCAGCAGAGTGAAGGCTGTGGGCACAGGATAAATATGTATAAAAGAGCCACGGGCAGTTTGAGGCAGGATGTCGAGAGCAGCCTCGCTGCAGGGGACACAGGAGCAAAATGAGCTGCTCCATCTCAGAGCATCCTGATTAACGTGCAGCAGGATTACCCAGCACAGATTGCTGGAAGGGCAGGTGCCTGGTGGCCTCTCCAGCCTCAATGCCTCGTGTTAGAGGAGAATCCACAGTGAAAAATCATTAAAGGCTTGGCACAGCACATCTGGGCTGACCAGATGTGTAGCAATATGTGCAGCAATACCACCACACACAAACTGCAGGATGGCAAATGACCTGAACGGCCCTCGGATGAAGGAGGGCAGGGATGGATGGGATATTGGGCAGGAATTGTTCCCTGGGAGGGTGGGCAGGCCCTGGCACAGGGTGCCCAGAGAAGCTGTGGCTGCCCCTGGATCCCTGGCAGTGCCCAAGGCCAGGTTGGACATTGGGGCTTGGAGCATCCTGGGACAGTGGAAGGTGTCCCTGCCCATGGCAGGGTTGGAATGAGATGAGCTTTAATGTCCCTTCCCACCCGAACCGTTCTGGGATTCTGTGATATTAAAGACTTCTAATCAGTCAGAGAAGAAGTTACTTTCGATTCCCACTCAATCCCTTGGATGTGATGATTACCTGCACTCTCAGCAAGGCAACCTGTTTGGATTTCCCCCCTTCCTGCAGCCATGCTGGGTTATTCCCAGCAGCCAAGTTATACATCCATGGTCAGACTCTCAAACCTGGATATTCCTACAAGAGAGAGGTACCAAGTGACAGAAAAAGGAGGCCTTGTTCCCTGCACTCCTTCACTAAGGAATGCAGCTGAAGGAATTTCTGAGCTGCACTTACACAGGTGAGGAAATGCAAAGCATTTCAGGATGGAGAAAACACAAGGAGTTGGGCTCGAGAGCTTCCTGTGTGCCACAGCTTGAGTCAGAGAACAAGGCACAAACACAGAGAAGAGCTAGTGCTGTAAATCCACACAAAACACACACACCACCTGGCAGGGAAGGATAGAGAAGGAAAAAGAAGAGCTTTTTTGCTAAATGGAATATTCAGCTATTTATTGGCTCCAAGAAAACCTCTGTGTCAAAAGGAAGAGCTCACAAGAGCTCACGTTGTACAAAGTGGGAGTTTAAAACCACATCAGTGATGGAAAATGACTGCACAGTATTGAATTGCCATGGAGTGATCACAAGTCACACCACCCAGCCGAGCTAAACCCAACACAGAACCTGGCCCAGTTCATTGAGAATTGTAAAGGTTGAATAAAGATGAATCCTGGAGACAATGGTTGGGGTCAGAGAGGAAGGCAGAAAATCCCGAGCAAACACTTCAGTGCAAAAATAAGGATGGAAACAGAAAGATGTCTGATCTAGTAATATTTTAAAAAACTAAAAATCCACCCACAGTTTTGGGAGAAGCACTTTTAAAAAGGATTTGTCCAGGTATCGCTGCAATTTCAGGACTTTCCTTTTGCAGCATCTCTGTCCCCCTCTCACCCTCTCATTTTCAGTCCTTTCTTCTTTCTATACTGCTGATTATTTTTATTTGATTAGATTGGATAGGATATAAATTCCTTTCCCACTGACTTGCTGCTTGGGCTCTTCTAAAGCTCATGTAGCCCTTCAGGAACTGCTGAGGGTATTTACTAATGACTCATTTAGTCTGCAAAATCCAGCCATGTCTAAACGAGGCTTTGGTGGAGATAAAGCTTAGTCAGGATTAGTAAAACACAGAGCCAGAAAACCTTCCATACCTCCTAATTTACATCAAGGCAGCACTGCCAACTTGTTTGTTTGGCTTTTAATTGACAAGATGCTGAGCAGTCCTACCTTTTCCTTTTGTTTAGGGCATGGGAGCAGGGTTATGGAAATTTTCCTGCTTTATTGGGTGATTTATTCAAAGTGAAGAGCTCCATGAGGATAGAGCTCAAAGAAAAAAGGAAATAAGTATTGACTCAGCTCCTGACTTACAGTTATTCCACCCAATTTTCAGAGGCAGCACGAGGGGAGGCAGCATTTGTTCCCAACCCTCTGAGGAAGTTGTGGAAGCAGTTAATTAACGAAACACCTCTCGCCGTGGTGCCAAAGCTTCCAAACATGCACTGACAGACCCTCGGCAGCAGAAAATGCCAGCAGTGCAGAGTGAAAAATTCGGGGTACAGACCTCGACACCTCCTGTGAATATTCAGCGGAGCAAAAGCAGGGAACAAAGCTCACTCAGGGCAGCTGCAGCCCCGAAATCCAGGTGCCATTCCAAGGGACAAGAGTATGATGTACCCAGGGAATGTTGTAGCAGAGAAAATGGAACGGAGTCAAATAAAAGCATAAACCTTCCGTGTGTCTTGTTGGGTTCAGTTTTTTCTAATTTGTTTCTTGGCTTTTTGATTTACCTTTTGCTTCTAAGGAATAAATTTAACTTTGATTTAGGGAAAAATGCTGTAATAAGTGCAAATACTCTGCGAGCAGAATCCAGTAACAAAAGCGAAGGATGTTTTGTTGGGTTTTTTTAACCTAATAAGATCTAATTTATGAATTTTACTGTATTAAATTAATTACCACAAAGATCAATTGATGCGATACATTGTTGCTGGAAGCTGTTTTAATTTTCTTGCTGACAAATGCAGTCCTTAAATTTCACAACTTTTATTTTTAACTCTGAACTGAAAAAATTCCTATTGTGACACAGAATGTGAGGCAGAAAAAGTTGGGAGAAATAACGGTGGAAGAAGTGTCTGCATCAAGAAAAGAAACAGTATCAGGAATTACTGTGTGAGGAAGGGTTGGAGATTTTGTGATAATCATAATAGGAGATAAATCCTTTCTCATGTATTTTACCTAAAACCAAAGTGACAGGTGGGACCAGACAGCTCTGGAGGGCCCAGACCTCCACACACCTGGATGAAAAGGGGTTTGCTGCATTCAGGGGCAGCTGTAGAGCACCACAGAGAAGCTCCAGCTTCCTAAGGGATGTGTCATTAGCCATGGGTAGTAATGGGGAGCTAAAGAAAAAATTCAGGATAGGGAACAAAAGAGTGATTTTTTTATTGTCCTTCCGGTAGAGCGTGAGAGATTTAACATAAAGTCTTAAAAATTCTGCTTCAGGAAACAGCCTCCGCATGCAGAACTTGCTTATTCCTTTCTAACCTCTCCAAAATCTTATTTAATGCCACCATGGAGGTTCTGAGGGATATTAAATCTAGAAGTACTTCAGCTTCAACTTAAATCCAGCTCTGGCACTTGATTCCTCTTTCCTCTGCCTCATTCCAAAAGTATCCCACTATGCCCAGAACTGGAGAGACTATTCCCCAAAACAGCATGAGAATTTCAATATAAACTCTACTGTGAACCTATATAATTTAAGGATTAGCTCAACATTGATTCCTTATGCAGTGCTGCAATTTATTTTCTGAAAAAAATAAAAGAGTTCATAATATAGCTTTATAATAGTTTTTAATAAAAACATTAAACCAGTTAGAGTCCTAAAGCCAGTTTCCGGCCTTCCCACGGCACAGCTTGGCAAAGGCAGTAGGCAGCAGCAGAAATCTGGAATTCCATTTCCTGCCAGATGTTTCTGGCACTTTCCTGGTCTCACCAGTGACCTTGTGGGGCAACTGTACTGCTGCCTGTCTTGGCAGTGTGGGGGGTCAGTGTGGGAGCCTGATGGAGAATCAGTTTTATCCTCTGGAATTCTTCCTTCCCGTCATGAAATGCTTTTCTGTATAACAAAAATACACTGATATCTTTCTACATTTTCTCCAGCACGATGAGACATATAATAATGATATAAACATAGATTAAAACTCCAATAGCTTCTACTTTATATATACATACAACTTCTAAGGCAAACACACGTTGCATTACTAAACAATCAATGTAAAATAGCTTGGGAAATGAAATACCCAAACTTCAGGTGGGTTTTTTTGAGGATTAAAATCCATTCTCCCATTATCACCACATCTCATTCGTTAGCAGCTCCACATGATATTTACAGCCTCCTGCAGCAGGAAAAGATTCAAATTAAACCCTGTTTCTGAAGTGTGAATTGCATGTTCTAGAATTTCAATACTGTAATTGACTCCCTGAGATTTCTCACCTTGGAATTGGGAATATACTCCAAGCAGATCATTGCTTGCACCTTTACTTTCACAGATGTTCTTTTTACTCCAGAGGATTGTAAAATACGCAGTCTTAAAGAAGTTAATTAAATAACCTCTGCAAATTTGGATCATTTTTAGTTTAGAACAAACAAAGTTTTCTCCAGCTTGGCCACAATCCTGCTCAACAGCGGAGACAACATTGAATTTTACCGCCTCAAGGATAGAAAGAAAGGAACTATTTTGTTTCTTACACCCCAGGCAACAGCATTGTTCTGAGATGCCAGAAGACCTCCAGGCTCCACTTAAAGAGGCTCAGGGTTGAAACCTCCCACACAGGTTTAGCCCAGACCCTTTCCTGTCAAACACACCCTCCTTGTCTTTGTCCCCTCTCCTGCCTCCTCAGTCCCACAGCACTGCCCTGTTCAAGGCTGCTCAAAGCAAGGACTCAACCCTCATTTTGCAGTAAGTTCTTGAACTCAACAGGCTGGTGTTCCCCAGTGCTCTCTCCAGATGTGCCTTTCACAGGCGATGGAAAACTACACCAAGGTGAAGAAAGCTCATTTAGAGAGTCATGGAATGGTTTGGGTTTGAAAGGACCTTAAAGCCCATCCAGTGCCACCCCCACCATGGGCAGGGACACCTTCCACTGTCCCAGGCTGCTCCAAGCCCCAATGTCCAGCCTGGCCTTGGACACTGCCAGGGATCCAGGGGCAGCCACAGCTGCTCTGGGCACCCTGTGCCAGGGCCTGCCCACCCTCCCAGGGAAGAGTTTCTTCCACTGAATTTGCAGCAATGACTCCAGAATAAAGTCATTTGTTTTCCTGAGGCTTGGGAATCAAGGGAATTAAGTGAATTGCTTGCAAAAGCTCACCTGAGCTCTTGTCACCTGAAACAAACGGTGAAGAAATGTCAACTTCTGACAGCAGCTCCCAAAAATGAGAGACTCCAGGATTTGGCTCAGGCAGTGAGGCAGAAAGTCTCTCCATTCCAGTGGAACTTATGGAGCAGCAGTGAGGACAACTGCCATCAACACAGGCAAAGTACTCTGCACATGGCTCTGGGACTCCAAAAACATGGAATGTTTCCGCTCTTTCGGAAAAGCGGTGGCAAAAATCCTCTCTCTTCTCATAGTGCTAAAGTGAAATTTCCTCTCCAGTTTCCTGGGGTTTCTGTGCTCAGGTTGTTCAGGGTGCAGCTCCATCTGGGTCACCTGACATTTACTGAGGGAAGCAAAAGATGTTTGGTGTACAATTAACGCATAGAAATCCTCAGTTTCCAGCATTCCCAGGAGATTAATTATGTGTAATATTTAGAGAGCTCCAATTTTAATTCTGAGCAGCTTCTGATTCTCGTAGTTGAGAGCACTAATGAATCATCCTTTCATCCCATTTGGCTTCTAAGCAGACACAAGTACAAAAATTATGTAAGAATGGAAATGACCCACAGTATTAATTCACAAACAGCAAAAGGCGGGGAAGGGATTGAAGTTCTCACAATGTGGTTCATTCTAGAAAACAGCAGCAGCTCCAGCAATAAAGTTTGTTTTAAAGTTCAACTCCGTGCAACTTGTTCCTCACTCATTACAGGAAGGTGTTTTATGGAAGTGCTGTCACGGAACATAAAACTCAGGTATTTTTTCATTGTGTATTTATGACACTAAGGCCAGTGTTTTACACCTCTTGCACATTCAAAGGTAATACTCTATATTTTAACTTTCCAGTTAAAATAACCTTGCCAACACTTCAAAGAAATGTACTTCTCCAGTGCTTTTACGAGTTAGCAAAAAGACAAAATAAGCAGAGAGCAGACTGCCATGAACTCCCCGCTCTGGAATACATTAAGTTCTCCTTCCACAGCACCTGCAGCTGCCCAGGAATCAGGTTTAGGAAGTGGAATCACACTGACATTATCCTGCCATCTAATTGGATGGCCCCGCTGCAGAGTATGCACCAGGTACCCCGGGTCAGCACCCGCCGCTTTTCTTTGTGGCACTTGGATCTGAAAGATTTCTTTTTGAAGAGAGAAATAGATTGGGTCTCTCTTCAATCTCTTCTCTGCCTCAGTATTTGAGTAAACAGATGCCAGCAAAATAAACACTGATATAAAATGAGTGATGTCACGTGAAAATTGCAAAAGCAAACAAGTTCACACAAAAAAAATTGTCCCTTTTTATTCAAATCAGCAGCTTATAAATTTCAGTCTCAGTAGTACCAGGAGCAAAGGAGGCTCAGGGGGGACCTTGTGGCTCTGCACAAGTCCCTGACAGGAGGGGGCAGCCGGGGGGGGTCGGGCTCTGCTCCCAGGGAACAGGGACAGGACAAGGGGAAACGGCCTCAGGCTGGGCCAGGGGAGGCTCAGGTTGGACAGCAGGAAAGGAGCTCTCCACTCAAAAGGTTGTAAAGCACTGGGAGGGGCTGTCCAAGGCAGTGGTGGAATCCCCACCCCTGGAAGTGTTCAAAAAACGTGTGGATGTGGCACTTGAGGACATGGTTGGTGGGGAACAGAGTGGTGCTGGTTGATGGTCGGGCTTGGTTTTGAAGGTCTTTTCCAACTCAGTGATTCTGTGATTCCACAACTGCACATTCCGAGCATGTTTCCTCCAGGATATTTCTGTTACTTAACAGCCCACCTGATCAAAAGCTATGGAAATTCCATCCCTCTTCTGCCACTGATGATTTCTTCAATTCTGACCTTGAAAACAAAATCTACAACTCAAAGGTTTGGGTCCTCACCCACCACTTCCCAGCACTTCTGAGTTAGAAAAGCCCAGCCCACCTTAGCCCTGCCCCTCCCCGTCCCAATTAACACCACAAAGAACCTCGAGGACAGAGTTTCAGGCATTTGAACTGAGAGTTCTCAGATTCATTTTATTCTAGTATTTTAAAACCAGATCCTTTTAATATCACTCCAAAAACCAAGTGGAGAGTATGTATTTATACTGATATTAATGCAAATACGTGTCATTAATTCATAACCAAAGGTGAACCCTGGCAGTGTGAGGAATGGAGAGTTTGCTAGAAATTAATTTTAGAAGAAAATGTATAAAATGCTGGCTTTATATCCATAGACAAACCCTTTTACTATCACCACACCTCTTTATAAAAAGTATTTCCTGCAATGGCTGAATCCCTCCCACACAGCACTTTTGAATCAAAGGAAAATGAAAATAAAATTATCCGCCATGTAACAATTCTGAGCCTCGGAAGCAGCAAAGTCTGTGAGGTCCTCAGACAGTTCTCTTGCCATGCACACTTCATATTTTCACATTCCAATAAATCAGGGAAAAGTACTGTCCTTAGGACAGAGAAAGAGAAGACTTCCCAGCTTCTTTACCCCAGGAATTTTCAGATGGTGAGGACATCTGAAGGTAACCATGCTTGTAAAAAGCTAAAAGGAATATAGGCAAGAAAAAGACTCCAAAACACAAAGGTGAACTTGGTACACAGCCCTTTTGCCTTAAGAATCCCTTAAAAAGTGCCCTACTCTGGTCTGGGCACGTTCCTTCCCCCCGGAAGGTTTTAGGGAAGTAGAGGGAAGACTTGAGTAGGGAAGAAAAGCAATGTGCAGCAGAACTAATGCAAGCTAACGAGTAACTGTTCCCAACTTATTTGTATTTGTCCCTACAGTCATCTTTCAATTTAATGAACAAAAAAGTGCAAAATATGAGGAGTATGTGAAACACGGTTAAAAAAAAAGGGTTATTCACAGAACTCTAATTTATAAATTTCATGGGCAGTTAATCTAAGTTGGAAACGACTTTCAGAATGAAAGATTTTCTATTTACAGATGAGTGAAATGCCAACATAAACATAAAAGAAAATAGAAAAATAAATTGAAAGATCTCCACTTAAACTTTGTCAACATTTGTCCAGCCTGCCTATCTGTATTCTGTTTTATGGGAATAAATCTATGCCAAGTAACAAAATTTACCTTAACTATAAAATACACACTAAAATGCATTTGCACCTTTTTAGCAAAATTTACCCCCCCAAATCTGATATCCAGCAGTTGACCCAACACTATTCACACACCAGGATAAAGGAATTCATTTCATCTTGAAACAGTTCTTCCATTCCAATTATCTTTCCATTAGAAACACTTGGAAGCAGATCACCCTACAAAAATGGATTTGAATTTGAATGGAAAATTCACTGCATAGCTAAACCCCCCTGTTTTTGTTTCACTGCAGCTCCAGCACAAACACCTCCTGTAAACCTTCGAGGTTACAAGGGACAGGACAAGGGGAAACGGCCTCAGGCTGGGCCAGGGGAGGCTCAGGTTGGACATTGGCAGGAATTTGTGCCTGGAAAGGGTGCTCAGGCCTTGGCAGGGGCTGCCCAGGGAGGTTTGGAGTCCCCATGGCTGGAGGTGTCCAAGGGAGGCCTGGACGTGGCACTCAGTGCTCTGGGCTGGGGACAAGGTGGGCATCGGGCACAGCTTGGACTCCATGGGCTGGGAGGGCTTTTCCAGCCTCAGGGATTCCATGATTACCAACAACCTGGAGTAAACACCAGCAACAGCACCTATTGCTATGCCACACACAATATTTAAGTTCAACACTTGGCTGTACAGCAAATATCTTTATTTGTGTTACTGGACTCAGCAATGGAGAGGCTTTTTCAGCTCTCCAGAAAAGGGAAACACATAAAACTCATTTTATTCCTCAGTAATCTCAGAAGTTCCAGAAGTTTTTGTGCTGGTTGAAAGCATTCTTTCAGTTTTCTCTTATATATAAACCTTATCTCAATCCCACTTCAGGGTAAGCAAAGCTGTATTTTTATCTATCAGAAATTTTTTCCCTCCAGAAAGGGATGTGTAAAAAGCCTGTGTGGTTCTCTAATGCTCTGTAATGCACTCTCAAGAGAAACTTGGGAATTTTAAGATCCGTGTTGACCACGTGCTCATTCTCCATCACTGGCTGAGAACAGCACCATGGCTTTAATTTCCTGCTCCAACGCCTGCTGCTCCTGTCAGGCCGTGTGGGGCCATCCAGGGCCAGGTCCTCAGCTGTGACAGACACATGTTATGGCACTGCAGCCCAAATGAGGGCTTGGATGCAGCTTCTCGTGCCATCCTCAAAATGGAAGTTTAAAATATGGATGAAGGGTACAGAATTTTTTATTGTTACTTGACCTTAGAAGGTTGAACTGTTATAAATGCTTTTTTCAGTGTCCTGGTGAGAGGTGGAGTGCTATCTCCAGGCCATGCTATCACACACAACAAATAGTCTGCAATCCCTCATTTCGTGTGATCCTATACATTGAGAGAAGCCTTTTCAATCTGGCACCAGTATTTAGAAGGAAACACTCAGCAGACACACAGCATGCACCTGTGCCTCTGTGCACAGAATGCCAGCGTTCTTCTCAGGCACCTCAAACTGAATTAATCCTTTTCTTTGTCTCTTAACGATCGTCTATAACCCAACCTGCTGCTCTACACAGTTCAGCCTCAAGAGGTTGCTCAGAGCCTTGCCCATTTGTGCTTGAAGATCTCCAAGGATGAAGTTGCTTCAGCTTGTCCTGGTCCTTTTTCCACTGTTTCATCACTCTTCTTATGGAAAAAAAAAAAATCCTTACGTGGAATTTTTATGTAACCTATGTCTGCTCTCAGGTTGAAAGAGCCTTGGCCATCTCCTCTCTACTCCTCCTCCAGGTGGTTAAAGACTTTTTGGTCCATTTTCCCAACTTGCTTGAAGAGGAAAATTACACTCCCCTGATGGCCACAAAACTCAAACCAAAATGGCACTGAAATATAACAGTGAGGTTGTCTAAGTGCCCCTCATATTCCAGCACCATCTCCTTCCTGATTTTCCCAGTTTTTGCTTTGAGGAGCAGCGTTGCTGGTTGGTACCGAAGAAAGGCCTGAGAATCATTTCTTTAAAGACTTCCACATTGACAAAACTAGGGAAAAACATCAAATAAAATGCAGGAAGGATTATAAAAATCAATCAACAGGTAAACAATTCATTTACTGAAATGTCACCAAGTTTGCATGATAGGACTTTATTCACCTGGGGACCACAGAATCCAAATTAGGATTACACTTCCTTAAAGGCTCTTGGAACACAGCCCCTCTATCCAGAGGGCAGCTTCATTTTCTTTCATATCTGCCTCATTTTGCAGTTAAAAATATTCCCAGACAAATACTGTTTGTCTAAATAACCACTATAACCAAAAGTCATAGATCTCCTGCTGCTCCAGCCTCACACTAATCTATTTATACCTCGTGTAGATGACGGCCACAGAGGAAAGGGAAGGCAAGGGACATTTTCCAGCTTATCTGGAAGGTTAAGTCTGAAGTGATTAAGCGTGAAAGGGACTGGGATGCTCATGGACGTGGCTTTGAGGCTTTGCTGCTCAAATGCTGATCCTTCCCGCGCCCCGGCAAACCAGGCCAGGCAGCACAGCCAGAGGGGCAGGCCCACACCGAGTGCCCATATGGATTAGTGGGGAGTAGAGAGGAGCTGGCAAATCAAAGTGTAAATTCCCTGTTCTCATCCATCCTGTCCAAAGCAATCCAGGACTCCTGCAGAGAACACTTCTCAGATCCAACACACAAAAGCAATTTTCAGGACCAGTAGACAAAGACAATGTGAAGGTTGAGGCTGCTTGTGGAGAATGAACTATCACTGCATCCTCCTTTAATGAGACAACTCTGCTTAAAATCTCTCTTCTCATCACTGTCACTGCAGACCAGAGCTCAGACAGAGCCTGACCCCTTCAGGCCTTAGAGATCCACATCCACAAATCCCACAGGAATGATCTACCTTGCCTGCAACACAATTCCTCATGTGAACCCAGGGGATGGTCCATTTTTCAAAACCTTTACTTTTCAGCTAAATACAGGCTGACCCATAAAGGATCGCCAAAGGAGCCTGAAGTCAAGGTAATAAAATCATGAACTGATCTTAATCCGTGTGCATGATAACTGACATTCCATCCATCTCCTTGGAATTCAACAGCAGGGACGGCCTTTGTCTAACAAGCTTCTGTTTTCTTCTGTTCTGTGTTTAAACAGATCTGCTAATTGTCTAAGGGATTAAAATTTTAAAAATTTTCTTTCCCCATAATAATGGAAACCCATTTTTCCCAAAAACATTATTTGTGGATGTAAACAACACTAGGTAAAACTTTTCTAGAAGATGAAAAGAACAGCAGAAGCCCAAAAAGACATGATGTATTTTTCAAAGAAAAGGCAAATTAGCAGCTTGAAAGAAAAATGGGGATTTTAATTTAAAAGTGCAAAAAAGAGGAGATTATTCTTTGTACCAATATAACCTGAGAGCCCAAGGAAATTCCCAAGCATTCCTGGAAGTCACAAGCCACCACACTGCCATGGATGTTCCCTTAACATCAGAGATCTGTTCTTTACACCTGCTGAAATCTGAGTACAGAAAATGGATACAGTGGGTACAGAAATCCTGGCCCATGTTTTTATATCCCATACAGAACTTTGCAGCTTCCCTATAACTTTCAGAAGAACAGCAAAGGGGAGACACAACACCTTCATTCTGAGCCACAGCTGCTGTGCAGCTGCAATTAGTTTTAACTAGAATTCATTTTAACCAAGGGACCAGGACTTTCTTCAGAAAATCAAAGTGTCGTCAAGCCGAGAAAACAAATCACTGTGGTTGCAGAAAAAAGTAAATTTTACTATTGTAGTTCATCCTCTCTTTTACTTTATGCCTTCAAAAAGTGAAAAAAAAAATACATTTCCTTGATGCCACAGGCTTTAAAATAGTCATGAACATCTTGGATGGCTCTGTTTCACAACTACCTGCCAACTTCAAGCAGCCACTTTGCAGCAGAACCCCAGAATTTTCCAAAGACCTTTAAATCAGCATTGATAAAATTAATGCTAAAAAGATAAAGTGACAACCCAAGCACACCAAATTCCAATTTGTGCCATGCAGAGCCCCCCAAGGAATAGTATATTAAATATTATATTATATATTATATTATATTATATTATATTATATTATATTATATTATATTATATTATATTATATTAATCCTGAGTGCAGACCA
>VZTA01002786.1:528603-594396 GCA_013398855.1 Mohoua ochrocephala
TTATTCTTCAACTCTACAAAGCAACAAGAAAGAACCATCCCAGAGGTGTGGCAGATGTCAGTAACTCCTTCACCTACAAATAAATCATATGATAAAACCTATTCCTAAATGTTCCAGCTGGGCAAGAGCTCTCCAGTTCCCAGTAACCCACTTGGGCTCTGATGAAGCACACACCCCGAGAGAAGCACTCCTCTGAAATAGAGCATCCATTCCTTCAGAGATGATCTATTAAAAAACCCTTTCTGATTTGATGACCTGAGCTACTGACTCACAAAAATAAGGAAATGATCTACCTGAGAAGAGCACCTGAAAAATAGTGAATTAAGGATATAATTTGCAGGTGCTGCAGAAATTATTTCTGCTGCCAGCTCGTATCCAGTGGTGCTCAGGGCTGTGGTGACAATTACCTCCACCACGCCCTCCTTCACTGCTAATTAGCAGTGCTCGACTCCTCCTTCACTCTGACCCTGCGGTTCAGACCAAGAAATCAGGAATCACAGATGCTTTTGATTCACTTGCTCAGATCCCAAGGTTTCATTTCCAATATACACTTGTTGGTGCCGTGGTTCTCTGCGCTGCCTTTATTCACAGGCACCTTTGCAGACTGGAGAGCTGAACCACAAAACCGCCCTAAGAAACAACCCAAGGGTGGCTGAGTTTCCTCATGTCCCCAAAAATCAGCTCTCCACATGCTCCCAGTGGCCATCACATCGAGCCTCTGCCAAAACACATGAGCAGGGATCAAGACCTGAGAGCAGCACTTTTTAATGGACATTAAAACATTTCCTACGAGTTTGGTTTTGCCATTCTTGCTCAGAAATGAGTAAAGTCAGGCTGCTCCTAAGCACAACATGGAGCAGAACAAAACTGTGCAGTACTCCAAGACACTCATCTCGTTTGGCACGTAAATGATGGCAGATTCAATTCTGTGCCCAGCACAAACAGAGAGATTTGCTCTGAAATCCACTGGGACAGGAAACGGACAAATTGGCATTGGGAGGTTCTGGATGCCACAAATCCTGCTCTGAATCATGGTATTTATTTCTAAAGTGAAGCAATTAGCAAACAAAAAGAGAAGCAGAGTCGTTTCAGGCCCAGTGACTGCTCTGCAGTTATTTCATGTTGGATTCTGTTGTCTAAGCTTCTGATTCCACAGGGATATGTTGTCACTAGATCTATTAAACTTATAATCATGCACAGTGTGCAGAAGATCTTTATATGTTATTTATAATTGCCCAGATAAAATACTCCTCCTTCTCCAACATCGAGCCTTGACAGGATATTTATACCAGTAATTGTATTTCCAATGCATCTCACAGCAGTTACTGTTTTATCAGTACTATTTTTAGGATAGACAGTTGGATGCCTGCTAAATACTCTCATTTTAAATTAATTTCTCCTAAGGTTGCATTCTCCCACTGCAGCCCATATTCTCCTTTGCCAGAATGGGGCAATCTCTTAGATTTCTCCAAGCAAAGAATATCAATTTTTGCCCTGCTTACTGCAGTAGCTCTGAGGAGAATAACTAGAAGGTGCTTTATGCTTTGTCCATCTTTAAGGCCGGATGCAGGCACGTTCCTGAACCTCACCTGACACAGACTCAAGCAAAAAGTTGGTAAAAAACCCTAAAAGCTTCATTTGCCACATCATTTCCCATTTCTACACCTCCAGGGTTACTCATACTCTTAGAGAACATCTACGTCATCACCCAGATTTTGCCTGCCTTTTATGCATTTCTTTATATGCCCGAAGTCATGAAAATCCCTCTGGAAATTAAATTTTCCTTCTGAGCAGGAGAGGGGCATTTCTGAGCCTGATGTCTCTCAATGTGCCACATGTCGTTTTCAGTCAGTTTTGGAGATCTCTTCAACGCTGACATTGACAGGGAAAAGACAGCAGGGAAATAAAAAAAAGCAAACTGAAAATGAACCAAAAATCCTTCTTGTATTAAATTCATCATCTGCAGGGGAAAACAGCACTGCACAAACTCTCTCTGTGCATGTGGCATCATCAATATCAGCTACAGGGACTGTTTGCATGGGGTATTGAGAAGGGATTGTTCCCTGGGAGGGTGGGCAGGCCCTGGCACAGGGTGCCCAGAGCAGCTGTGGCTGCCCCTGGATCCCTGAAGTGTCCAAGGCCAGGCTGGACATTGGGGCTTGGAGCAGCTTGGGACAGTGGAAGGTGTCCCTGCCTGTGGCAGGGGCTGGCATTGGATGGAATTTAAGGTCCCTTCCTGCCCAAACCATCCCGGGATTCTGTGACACAGAGTCCTGGCCAACCCGCCCACATTTTATAACAACATGGTCCTTTATTATCCTGCAGATCCCTGCAGTGTGAGGATTTAGACTGATATGCTCTGTGCTAATAAACACAAAAGCTCTTATTTAAATGTTTGAGTTTTTTTCCCTGAAGTACAACCTTAGGGATAGATCCAGTGATTAGACTTGTCCATTTGAACTCCACCATTGTGACCTGGTGCAGGTCACAGGTGCAGGTGACAGGGGAGGGGAGGGGAGGGGGGGGGAGGGGNAAGGAGAAGGAGAAGGAGAAGGAGAAGGAGAAGGAGAAGGAGAAGGAGAAAAGGAGAAGGAGAAGGGAACATTCCCAGACTCACACAGGTGAACTCTGGCAGCAATGAATTGCTTTCCATGGTAATGCAAAAACAGCTCCAAGTCACAGATTCACCAAGGTTGGAAGAGACCTCCAGGATCACTGAGTCCCCCAACACCACCAACCCCTAAACCATGTCCCCAAGGGCCACCTCCTGATGCCTCTTGATCCCTTCCAGAATCAGTGACTCCACCACTGAACTGGGAAACTTGTTCCAGAGCCTGACCACGCCATCAGGGAATTTTTTCCTAGTATCTAATCAGAAGCTCTGGCACAACTTAAGGCCATTTCCTCTCATCCTTTGGCTTGACACATGGCAGAAGAGACCGACCCCCACCTCATTACAAGTAATTTCAAAAGAAAATCCACAACAGATTTGGGGGCTGGTCAGGGGTAGAAGCAGAAACTGAGCTGAAATAGTTCAAGAAAAGCAGCTCGTGCAGGATTCTGCCATTATCCAAGTCTTTCCAAATGCCCATTGGACCAAGGGACGGTTAATAACAAATAGTCAACAGCAGCTTTTTATGGATTACTCTGGAATGCTGGTTGCTCTGTTGTTTTGAAACCTTTTCCCTCCAATCCCTTTCAGTTCTTGTCTTGCAGTTCCTCGGGACTCAGAAAAGCAGGTGGGAAGGGAATGACCTGAAGTTCAGTAGCTGAAGTGCTGCTCTCAGTCCCTCAGAGGACACCATCGAATTAAGAGCAGGTTGGAAAGTTTGAAGGAGAAAAGAGGTGCAGGTTTTTCTGTTTCTTTTATGCCACTGCTTTCCTATGGATGCTTTACAGCTCTGAGTTGTTTCCAAGTTACCCAGATCATTGTGCATCTCAAATGGCAAACAAGTCTTTTAGAAAAGCAGTATTAAAACAACCTCACACACGCACTGAGGCTTAATATAGACATTCCTCCTGCAGCAAGCACAGAGATGATGTGCATGTCATTAAAGGCACTTGCACAGGGTTCTCACCTCCTTCCTGTTCTCCACTGAGTAACCCTTGCCTTGAAATACTGTCCCAACCTTCCAGACCCTGAACACTTTCAAAGTAAATGTGACACATCCAGAAATATTTATACACCCTCAATGCAAATAACCAATTCCTGATCTGAAATATCCTGGGAAACAAAAGATTCAGTGCTGGCTTTTGAAGAGTATTTTTAAAAAGCGAGTGTCACTTCTTCGCTCTCTGAGCCCCAGGAATAACCTGTGGCTGGAGTCAGACTTTGTTTTTAATGTCACTGGAAAGGGAGAGTTCCCTCCAGGCCGGAATCCAGGCAGCATTGCTGGGAAAGGATCCCTTCGAGGGAAGGCAAGGGGGCAGGAGGCTGCCAGGGAGTCCCTGCAGCCTCCACACTCGTCTTTTTCCAGGTAGAGCCCTGGAGAGCCTGGTCTGCCCTCAGAGCTGGCCCTGCCTCAGGCAGGAGGGGGAGTAGAGCCCTCCTCAGGTCCTCACTCCCACCCCGAGTCTGTTACCACTCCAACACTCATCCTACAAGCTGGAAAGATGACAAATCCTGTGCTGTGAAAGTCTTCCTTAAACCTGCTCTCCGCAGAGTCCCTGCAACTTCCAGCCCTAACAACGGGGGCTGAGGAATGTTTGCTGTACAGGCAGAGCGAATGAAAGCCCCAAATGATGATTGAAGCAATGCTGACAATATTTACAAACCAGGAGAGGACAATATGCAGCAGTGGCTTGTGCGGAGCCTGTGGCAAATTTTCCTTTGCGCTGAAGACACATGGCTTTGTCAGCTGCAATGAAATTGGATCTTGTTTACCAGCGTGAGCAGATCATAGCACTTTATTATCATAGCAAACGAAGATAAATCCCAACATCCCGGAGTGGAGCCGGGGCTTTGAGGCAAAGTGACAGCCATGTCCTTATTGTCACAACGTTACAGCACCATTAAAAGTACAGATTTCATAATTAAGAGCTTCCATTTGAGAAATCTCTTATTAAAAAAAAATTCTCAAACGCTTGCAACAAGCACAATAAAAAAACAAGCTGTTTTATCACAGCACCTCAACCCTAATGAACAATTACATTTTTTAATTCTCTGATCTCCAGCCATTGGCAGAAAACCTTGAGAGCTTGGCATGGCTGTTATTTAAGTTTTGAAATCCTTCTTCATGTCACGTTTGCTGCTCTTAGATTTAGGAACAACAAAGCAAGCACAGAGTTGCCAGGCTTGCCTATTGCCTTTGGAAGAACTGAGATCAGCATTTTTAAAAGCCATCTCCAACTGTAAAATTGAATATATTAAAGACACAACAGAGCTACGTGGCCACAGACACCATTTATTTACAGCTCTTTTTGGTAAAAAATATGCAAAGAAAGCTCATATGTGAATTTTTTGGCCACATTTCTCTGCAGCAAGGAACAAGTGACACAGATGAGAACACCTGGGCATTATCTATCAAACCTCTATTTACATACCAACATTTTTGGTTTAGAGAATCTTTAGGAGGTTTTTTATATCCTGTGCATAATTTCATTTTATTTGCAACAATGCACTGTAATAAAAGACTTTTGTTAGAAAACAGGGATTTACTCCTATTTATTGTATCAAAATTGCATTTGCTTCTTTCAAAAATACCCATCTTATGTCATGGTGTGAGCTGAACTGTGTTTTAATGAAATTTACATGTTTCTCTTTGTTTGAATCTGAGCTAATTTCATAAAATATTAAAGGAATATTGAATCATGTATTTATAGGTAAACAAATCCTTAAAGCAAGACCTTTAACTGTCTTTAACCAGACCCACCCACTGAGTGTCCCCAGGTGTAGCTTAGCAAAGCACATTAAATAAAACTCCTCAAGTGTAAGGACTGATCAATAAAGTCTCTTCTCACCCCTGTAAAGCCAAGGGGAAAATACCAGCACAGGATGCAGAGCAGGAATTTCAGTGCGTGAAACACCCCCAGGGAAGTCCAGGGCTGAAGGGAGGCAAGGGAAGATGCAGTCGCCGATGAAAAGCTGCTGCATCCGGAATTTGTAGAAGTGTTAAAAGGGAATTTTAACCAAGTGCTTCTCACACAGCTTTGCTTCACACCCCTGGTCGTGCAGAGAGGATCAGCTGTTGCTTAACAGGCAAGAAATACAGAAGTATTTCTAACAGGAACTCGCTATTTGTGAGCAGTCTTTAAATGAAATAACATAGCCGGGGGCTGCTGTTCAGCACAAGCTTTCAAGTATAGGACAAGATGAATGAAAACACCTTGCTCAGTTCAGAAGAGTCCTAAATTTAATAGTGGATACAAGCAATGCTCAAACTGCTCAAATTTTCCTTCAGCTGTGGTACCATCAGAATCTCTGGTATATCCATTTAACCTTGGTTAAACAGCACTGAATTTACAACTCTCATAAAAATTAGATTAAATCCAAAAAGTATTTAGATAGAAAACGAAAAAAGGGAGAACTGAAAGCCACAATCTCCTTTACTGTGAACATCCACCACGTGCACACTGCCCTGAAAGGAAAGAAGCTCTAAGGTAGGGCAGAAAGGAGCAAAAAGGGGTGAAAAATGCAACATTACCTCGAACAAATAATGAGCAACACCACTGATAACACCAGAATCTCTCTCATCTTTTGGTGCCTTTAAGCTTCATCCTTTTCATCCTCTTTCAACTACTCTGCACTTGTTACTAAAGCAACATATTCACCTTGGCACTCAAATTTCATCTTAAGGCTGGAAATACCATTCGGCTGAGCAATCCCAGGGAAAGGAGGCAGAGAAATATTGCTCTGAAGGCTCAATGCGTTCCTTAGACCAGTCACTGGAAAGCCATAAAGGCCCAAGTCTGGGTATTGTCCTCTTTCTTCCTCAGCCGAGAATTTGAGAACATTTCCCACATTTTAAATGCTATCAGGACCTGCCTGCTTTGCAGGTGGGAATATAAATGGGGTGGTTAATGCTCACCTTGTGGCTCCGGCGAGAGAGGGAATGTGGAATACGCAGCAGGCAGGCAAGAGCTGGCTCTGAATCATCCTGTGAGCCCAAAATGGCACCAAAGATCAGCACAGCTCCACGACTGTGCGGAGACAATTCCCTGCTCTGCAGTTTCTCGGCTCAGGGGCACAGCCACACCACCTGCTTTTGATTTGCTGGAGGGCAAAGAGAAACTGGGACCTTCCCAAGATCCACGTGACCTCCCCAACCCGCGTGACCCTCACACATCCACAGATGAGTAAGACTTTGATGGATTTTAACTATTCCAGGCTCCCATTTGAGGTGGTTTGTTTTGAACAGATTTCCCCAGTTACCCACAGGAGTGAGGACAAACTGCAGCGGTGCTCTCAGCTCAGCAGGAGCTCTGCTGACAAAATTTCTATCTCAAAGGACAAGGAAAGATAACTTGACCCAGACAATCAAGGTAAATAGATCCCAAACAGGTCCACTGTGCCATAACTGACTTAGAACAAGACAAAGATCCTGTAATAATTACACTTGCCACAACCATTAATAACTTCTGAGGGGGAGTGAGTGGATTTATGGGCTCTCCTCACGTCAGAAACCATGAATGTCACACACATTTACATGAGAAGTGCCACCTGTGACTGCTGCTTGACCTCCGAATAAAGCACATTTCAGACAGGTCTCCGATTTCCCCATTTCTGCTGTTCAGCTCACTTTGGGGATCTGCTACTTTTCCACACTCCCTGACCTTGTGCTGGCAACAAGGCAGGAATTTCAGCTTTTAACTCCAATAATGCTATTGTCTAAGACTCAAACCTGGGCTTGCAATGATCAAAAACCCTTCCATTTGTATCACTTCCACCCATGATCTTTTTCCTCACATCAGTTCAGACAGAGTTTGTTACATTTCTGAGTGTTACACGCCGTTCTGTGCAGAATAAATAATCCCCTGCTCTCTGCCCTCTGTCTGATACTCGCTTCCCCTGCAAAGGCATCCTCTCCCCTTGTATTCCAGTCACCTGTGGCCTTCTGGGCCATATCTCGGCAAAGCAGGAAAATGTACTTTCCTCACAGCATTTCTGGAATTGCATCTTCCCATCACTTCAAAACTAGAAAAGTTGTGGGTTTTTTTGACGGAAAGACATTTTTCTTTAATTACCAAATTCTTTCATGCTGGAAAGAGTCCCACAAAACTTCACGTCATACAGCACTCAAAGTTGAGTGTTTTTCAAACTCTTTACTTGTTTCCCCTCAGTTGTTAAGAGCTCCTCTGCCTCATCTTTTGGTATCCCCCAGGACACAAAGGATATTGATGGGACCAGGTGAGGAATCAGCCAGTGAAGATAACTGATGGAAATTTGAATTATGAGAGTATTTTGCTTCCTCTCTCTGTTTCAAGCCAGCCTTGTCTGACACATGCTGGTGGACAGGGCTGACACTGAAGCAAACCTGTGACTACACAACCCTCCCACCCCTCTCAGTCACAAATTGCCCCTGTGTTATGCGTTGACACGTCCTGATCAATGTTCTTCAGCCTAATCTAAATCTCTCGCAGTGAACTGAGAGCAGAATTTTACACTTGGTGTGCTCAGGTTCGCTGCCAGGTCCCTCCTACTTAGACTTGCATACAAATTTAGCCTTCTTCCTCAGAATCAAACAAACACTCGCCAAAGCCAAGGCAAAATATTCCAAGCCTGGCTCCTCTTCACTCCCTCTTGCAAGTCCCACTCCAAAGCCTTCTCCCAGGGCGTTGGTGAAGCCCCACTGCGCCATTTAGGGCTGGGTTTATCCCCTGGGGACTGCAGGCAATCCCTGCACGTGGACACAGCCCCAGGGCAGGACTCCCCTTTGAACCCTGACAGCAATATTCTAAACGCATCCCCACAGACCCAAACCTCCCCGAAAACAGCTGTCATTTCACCCCCAACAGTCAATAAGGTTGGTAAAGACCTCCAAGATCATCCAGTGCAACCTTTGAGGCACGGGCTGATGCTCTGGGTCGGGCAAAGATGGTGCTCAGGGCTTAGAAAAACTGTACTTCACGCACTCAGTGAGAACGAGCAAAGCCCAATTCCAATCTTAAATCTCATTCTCACTCCCGTGCCTGCGGAATGGAATCAGGATTAATGTAACCACATGTGCAGGGTTTAATGGTAAGGTATTCTGGTGTACAAAAAGAATGAGAGAGATTGAGTAAAAAACACTTTCCTGTGCTCTGCAGGGAAGCGAAGCCCCTTTTGGCTTGTGGAGTGCAACATCCAACTCCAACAGCCAGAATTAAGGAGCACCACGTTTCTCAAGGAGTAGATAAAATTTTGTATATATGAACTCAATACCTAAAAAATGATGGCACTTTTGGAGCGATACCCATTTCTTTGTTGTTAAATGGCTTTCCAATACAACCTGTATCTGTATTAACTGATATGGGAATAAAAGCCCTAAAATCCCATTGACTTTCCAATCATTAAACAAAGCCCCCCAAACAACCCAGGAAGATGTACATGATTTTTAATTATCTAATACATGTATATATCTTAAATATAGACAGATAATCCATTTTTATGCCTCGTCCTAAACCTCCTGTAATAACTGCACTCCAGCTCAGGTAATTTAATTTCATATTCTTTCAAGAACACACTACTGCAGTCCTATTTAAAAGATAATAATTCTTTTGAAGAACTTGTTAGAGAGGCTGATGGAGTTCAGAGGAATTCTTCGCCCAGGTGGGATTTCTTAGGAAGTTTTTAGAAAGCAAATCAATAAGTGTTTACAGATTGCAAATCCGATCACACTCCTGGCTGTCCCCAGAGGCAGCTGTGGAATTGCCATTTCAGTGAGGGAATCTCGGCAGAATTAGTTCTCTGTCCTGGAAAATTGCTAAAGGACAGGGGACAGCAGGCTGGAGCAAAGGCACTCACAATCAATAGAACAATACTCGTGTTATTTATCCTGGCAGGTTTTTACCCTGGTTCTGATCTCTGTCATAGAAAAGGGTAAAACTTCCTTCATGCTTCAATATTTCATAGAATCATCTGAACAAGGTCGGATGTGGGGAGGTCTGAGGAGGGGATATTGATACACAGGGTATGATCAGAAGAGCTTTATTTGTAGTTCATTAAATCAAATCTTACTTTAGAGATCCAATATTCTCTGAAACCTCTTGGATTTACTTTTTCTCCCCCTCCCCACACTCCCCCCAGCCCCTGCCTTACTTCTACTGGAACACTGGTTCAAGAAGTCCCAGCTCATTAGGGATCATAGAATTCCAGAGTGGTTTGGGTGGGAAGGGACCTTAAAATCCATTCAGTTCCATGGGCAGGCACACCTTCCACTATCCAAGGCTGCTCCAAGCCCTGGAGCTTGGAGCCTGGCCTGGCCTGGCTCCAGCCTGGCCTCGGACACTTCCAGGGATCCAGGGACAACCACAGCTTCTCTGGGCACCCTGTGCTGGTGCTTTGTGATATTGAAAGCACTTCTTGATAGTTCTATGTGTAAATGACGTGAGAAGATAAAGGGACTTTACAGAGAAACAAACCTGAAGGTCACTGCCATGACAGTCCTCTTCTGGAAAGTTTTAGAGAACCCAATCAAGGAATTGATTGTTATCCTCTGTCTTCTCCATGGGCACAGGAATGTCCAAGAGATGTCACCTGTGGCACCGTGCTCAGCTGGCTGAGGACTCAGACTCCATTTGACAGGACAGCAGTGTCAGAGAGCAGCGCAAGCAGCTGCTGCTCCAGCAGCTTCACCTTGGAATGCCAACAGGCAGGAACAGCCACGAGTGGAGAAATCCAGAATTAGCCCTGGTAATTACCCCTGGCACTGGCCAGAGGATTGGTGCCCGTGGCCATCTACAACTGTCCCCGAGTCATTCTTCCAAACCATATTTTTGGTAATATCAAGCTTGCTAACATCTTACAAGTGACTTTTTCATCCAAAAAATGATGGTATCCGAGAACATGCTTCACCAGGCATGCAAGCAAATCAGGAATGCAGAAAAAAAGAGCTCTGGTTATGCCGAATTTACCAAAGTAAATGCAGATCTCTGTGTGCCTTCCTTGCCTCAATGGAGAAAACAGGAGATGGGAACTGACTTCCTCCTGTCCCATTTCTGTAGGACTGCGTGGAACGTTACAGAACTGTGCATTTTAATGACCCACGGAGAAGCTGACAGACATTTTTACTTTACACCAACCTTTTACTGAATCAGAACAGAAGAAATTCAAACAAAAAAACTGCCACAGTTTCCATATCTGACTTCAGTAGGTGGGACTACTCTCAATGAGGGGGCGGGAGCCATTTAAAAATAGTTTTTTCTCCTTTTTTTCTTTC
Source organism: Mohoua ochrocephala (assembly GCA_013398855.1). Taxonomy (NCBI): domain Eukaryota; kingdom Metazoa; phylum Chordata; class Aves; order Passeriformes; family Acanthizidae; genus Mohoua; species Mohoua ochrocephala. Next base: position 539,460 of record VZTA01002786.1, read on the forward strand.
ATTTGCCTTGAACCCCTCCCATTCTCTCTTTTTACTCCTACTATGCGAGCATGTTTCACGTAGAGGATGAACAAACTCTTTGCTAGAACTGAACCCATAGTTCCAGGGCTGACTTGCTTTAAGCCAGGTCTCTTCTGTGGATCCAGAGGACATTCAGGAATGTCTGAAGGATTCCTGAAGAGCAATGCAACCTCCTGCCTCCTTCATGTACAAAACTCCCTTCCACGGAGAAATCTGTGCAATCAAAAATCTCTCCCAGGAATGTCCTCTAGGACTAAAACCTTGCCCACACTGACAGGAAAAGCTCTCAGGAGAACAACTACTACTTAGCGATAACTTCATTGTAATAGAAATGAGCCACTTCATGACAATGGAAATGACAATTTCACAATGACAATGAAAATAAACATGAGCATATTTTCTTTTCAATCCAGTCTTGTACCGAGAGGAATGAAAAATACTTTTTGTGCTCTCAGGTCAGCATTTTGTTTCCTACAGGTCATTTCAAACAATTTCTACACTGAACAGCACCCTAGGAATTGACCTGAGAAAGACAAATTCAGAGGTAAAAGTGTATAAGGAGCTCTGTTTACTCAGAATTTCCTTCACAGGACTTTATATCTCACCACGGAAAATAACAACAGAAATAAAATAATTATTTATTAACAAATGCTTGGCCAAACTACAGCAAGAACCCCAGTCAAGCTCTAATCAAATTAACAGGAAGCAGAGTGACCGGAAGAACATTGGGAATGAGGAGAAACAAGTGAAATCTGGCTTTTTCTAGTGGAGATCAATGAGCCAATGTGATTGCGGACAGATGCACGTTACCTTATGTGGAATAAATTCAGTTTATCATCACATACACGTTTTACTTTTCCCAGACAGACTCCCTGAGACAGCTTTGCTCTGGTGAGTGAAGGGCTCTGCTCTCAGGCAGAGTTCCACCAGCATGGAGGCACAATTCCTGACAAAGGGCCAGTTCAGAAATACTTCCTGAGCTCCTCCAAAATTCACTCTCAGAACTCAGGTGAGTTAGGCAGCAATTGCCCAAGACACTGGCAGCCTGCAGTGTTCTCTGGGAAGATCAGCCCTACAAATCCAACCGTTCAGGTGGCACAAAACTTGGCTCATCCCAGCTCAGATGCTTATTTACTGATGGAGAACTCACCTGGGCTCTCCCAAGGGCAGCCCCTGCAGACACACACCTGAAGGAACTGGAGTCACTGAACATCATCCTTCCTCTGCGGAATTATTTGCTGGTGGCCACAGGAGGGGAAAAGGGAGCACTGGTCCCTGGGAGAGTTGCTCACCAAAAGCTGAATTTGAGAGATAGTGTGAAAATATGGCCACTGTGAAATTCGGTTCCCTTTGCGCAGTGTCCGTCAGGGAAACAGCCGCTCTCCATATTCCGGAAAGGTTTCCTCTGATCTCACTCAATTACCATAAAAATTTTACCACAAGACTGAGGCGCAGATTTTTTTTCCCCTCTGGACCTTGAGAAAACTTGTCATATGCTCATAATAAGTTAACTGCTAGAAAACATCTGTTAGGTTAGGAGGTAAAAGGGTGATAAAAAAGCCCTAAGGATGACTTTGAAAGATATTTTCCTGAAGAAATTATGGAAATCCCCCTGATCTGAGGAGAAATGGAAATTAGCAAAACTCCATATTTCTGACAGCCCCAAAATCTCCTGTTGCTTTTTAAAACCCGCTCCAAACCCAAGGCAGTCCTGCTCTGTGCTGCCCTTTATTTAATCTCTCAGCCCACCTTCACAATCGCCTTTAAACTTTTGCTCTGAGAGCCCAATTTTGAGCCACACTGAGATTTGCAGGAGTTGAATGGAAGGCACCAACCTGGAGCTCTGTGTCCCCACGTTCAGCACAAATCCCTCTGAAGGCACAGAGCCAATAAAAATGGAGTTAATTATAGCAGTTTTACCATGAATATGTAGGTTATGCAACTCAGAAGAACTCAATAATCATTTTAATGGGGGTCAGCACTATTCAGAGAGACGTTGGAGAGAATGCTCTATGGGGCTTAATTGTTTAAATAAAAAGGTTTCAGCAATTTGCAAAGCTGATTTTTATGTTTTCTATAGAACAATGTGTCTTTGCTACCGTGAAACAGAGGGGACAACAGAAAACCACAGGCAGGAAGAGGAAAGCTCCAGCCATCACCTCCAAGCTCCTGCTGTGCACTGGGCATTTAAGCTGAAATGGCCTCTTTTCCCAAAGAGAATTTATTAGAATTAATCAATAGGATCAAATCTTCAAAACCAGGCAGCACCCAGCAGCTCTCACCACGACCTGAATGTCCACTTCAGCCGATGTTCAAGCAACTGGAACAATTTTGGGAATGGAGATTGACCCCTTTCACAGACAAAAGACAAAATGTTTTGTATAAGCGTAATTTTTGTTCTCCCCCTACCATTATACTCTGGAGAAAGAGCACTCATGCTTCCTGGGCACTAAAAATAGGTTAATAAAACTTCAAACCGATCAAATTCTTCGCCTGGTGGTGTTTCAAATCCCCAGTGGTTGTGAGGGCCCATATTTTACATTCAGGATTGCAAGAGGCATTGTTTCATTGAGAGGTTCTTCTGTTCCCTCTCTCAAAGCACAGACTCCAAAGAAAAACGGAAACTTAGATAAGTTTCCCGACCTCATGAAAATTTGATTGTGACAAGCCCCACATCTCAAAAAACCCCAAACCCAAAACACCAACCCAGCGCCCCAGAAGTGCTCAGGAAAGTCATCACAAAGCTCGGCTAAAATCTCCAAATATTAGGACCATTCTGGAATGCTGATGCACGCGGCAGTGGAGGGGCAGGGTGACAGAAGGAGGGGACAAAAGGCAGAAAGGGCCCAAGAAGGGAGATGGCACAGATTGCTCACAAGGACCAAAGCTTAAGAGGCTGAGATCGGGCCATAAACTGAGAACATGCATTTATAAGGAGATTATCAAACAACAAACCCTCCCAAATCTGTCAGTCTCTCAGAAACATAAACTAACACAGAGATAATCAATATGGGAAAGCCCATAAGTAATGAATTTAATCCACAGGTGGTATTTGAGCAGCATACAGGAAACAAGGCACGACCCACAACCCGATGAAAATGGGTCAGAAGATGGTGAGAGAAAACCCTCTGGAGCCTGGCTGGCAGAGCTGGGGCTGGTCAGCCTGGGCAAGAGAAGGTTGTGCAGAGACCCCACAGCTCCTTCTAGGGTCTGAAGGGGTACAGGGAAGCTGGAGAGGGACAAATCATCAGGAACTGGAGGGCCAGGACAAGGGGAATGGGTTCACACTGACAGAGAGGAAATTTACGTGAGATACAGGGAAGAAATTCTTGGCTGTGAGGGGGGGGAGGCCCTGGCACAGGGTGCCCAGAGAAGCGGTGGCTGCCCCTGGATCCCTGGCAGTGTCCAAGGCACTGGTTGGACGGGGCTTGGAGCAGCCTGGGACAGTGGAAGGTGTCCCTGCCCATGGCAGGGGGTGGGATGAGATGGGCTTTAAGGTCCTTCCAACCCAAACCATCCGGGGATTCTGGGATTCTTTGAAAACCTCTCACATCTTTAAAACCAAAAACTAAATTAAATGATTTAAAACAAAAATTTTAAATTCTGCAGAAATTTTTTCATGCTATGGGAAACAAATGAATTCTTTTCCCAGTATGTTTGGCACAAAGATCTCTGGGAAAGCTGGAAAAAACCTGTTCCCAAGTCTGAGGTTTAAGCTTCTAAAATGTATCTGCTTCCAACAGTAGTTTGTGTCCAATTTGCTTTCTATACTCCACTTATTTAAAACTTAGTCATAAAAAATGGCACTGGGGAGGCTCAAATTTGCAGTGTTCAGCAGTTACCTGGTCAAAAGTGCTCAGTCTGAATGTTAAATTAGAACCACCAATTAATATTAATTAAAACAATCCCCGAGGTGTAAGACCTGCCCTATTTAGGGGAAAGGCAGCAAAGTCCTGCTGGATTTATAATTACCACACATTGGTGTAATTGGTTCACCCAACCTGATTATGGCCTTGGGGACACACACTGGCAGCTCCATGGACGCGAGGTTACTGGCTGGAATTTGGGAAGCAATTCCTTAATGTGGGAAGGAAGGGGGTTGGACAGCAGGTTACAGAACAGGAGACCAGGACTGGGGTTTTGAGAGGAAAACTTATCCCGGCTTCTTCCCAGACACGCCTCCACATCCAGCCCTGACGGCTGACACTTCTTCAGTGCTTCACAAAGGATTCAAGCTTGGAAAGGAGGGAAAATGCAGCAATTCTGAGTCCTCTGGAAGGTTCTCAGCTCCACTTGCTCCAGACAAAGAAATGTGTGGTGCTAATGTTCCACTGACTACCAGAATCCTCCCTGACACATTACTCCACTTATTTCACGGCTATTTTGATTCAAGTACTAAAATCTCTGTGAAGCTGAAAAAAAATAAAAAATCAAAATTTAAATCCTGTGAAAGAATTTTTGCAGCTCAGGTCTTGAGGGAAGGGCACAAACTTTGGGCATTCAATAATTGAAGCTCCATAAGCAACAGCAACTCACAGGATTACAGAGCATAGCTTTTGACAGGTATTTCATGGAATTGCAGATGCTTCACCAGGCACAAGGAGGTCTGGTTAAGTTCCCAATGCATTTTTAAAAGAGGGAATTAGAGCTATCCATTCCAGGTTATTACTCATGGAACACAAGGAGACTTCCAGCTTCTCCAGTAGGTGGTTGCTAAAGAACTCTCTCTTCCTCCTGGGAACACGCTCCTTCTATTATTCCCCCCTCTCAAATTTAATTCTTCATAACTGAAAAATAAACCTGATTATCAACATATATTTCTGGCCTGCCCAGTGCATCTTTGCAATATCATTTTATCTCATTTGAACGATCAGGAAATCCAATTTCCATGGGCTTGAAATCTGTTCCCTTTTCCTTCTGCCTAACAGAATCCCAGAACACTGGGGTGTTTATTATTAGAATGTCTCATGTAGAAAGGGAAGAAACATCCAAAAAAGCTTCCAGCTACAGTTTTGCTCAGAAGTCACACTGGCAGCAGGCAGCGTGTAACACATCTGAATGTCATCACGCTGCTTTGCCATAGGATGTGGAACAGGGACAAGTAGGAACGCTGTGTTCTGAGGTGTGGCTCTCCAGCTTTTGCCCCTGCCCAGAGGACAACTTGGTAAGGTCAGTGTGGATCCTACACTGTACCCCAAAATATATTAATCTGTGTTGCAGAGTCACTGAAGGACTACGTAAAAGAGAAGGCTTCTCCCACTCTCTTCTGCTGAGGCAAAGCTCAGTAATCTTCAGCTTAGCAATTCCCTTCCCTTCCTGGCAAGATTCAGGCTGGATTTTAGGGAAAGGCTCTTCCCCCACAGGTGAACAGGCTCCCTAGGGAATGCGCACAGCCCCAAGGCTCCCAGAGCTCCAGGATGACACTCTCAGACACAGCACCGAGTTTTAGGTTATCCCAAGAGGAGCAGGGAGCTGCACTTCATGATCCCTATGTGTCCCTTTCAGCTTGGGATATTCTGATTCCAAGAATCTCAGGAGGAAAATAATAGGGGTGACTCACAGCAGGGTCACCAACAAGACAACTCAGGTGCAAAGGTCCATCTGTTGTAGGAGGTGTCACAGTTTGGAGAAAGCAAAAGCCCAGCATGACACGGCTATTATAGAGCTGCTCAATTAGTGCCTTGTCATTAAAATAATAACCATGTCACAGAAGACAAGCTGCTAGGAATAAACAATAACGGGCATACCCCTTGAAAAATGGCCTGTCAAGAAGTGAACTGAATATTTTGAAGAGTTATTTAGGAAAAAAACCACGTGTATGGTGTTAACCCTGCACATTACAATGTAACAGAGCCCTTAAGTACCATAACCCAGCAGATTTCCAGCACCTTATAATGCCCTGGTGTTATGGCACGCTGTTAAAGAATCCATGGCTTCCTTTCCCCCCTTGGAAATCCCAGTCTGCTCCTTATTTTTCCTTAGTCATGCCAGTTTACTCCCCAGAAGAACACCCCCAACTCAAAGATCTCAAATGCATCCATACAAAACACTTTCCTTTTTTCGTTTACAAAAAGGGATGTTCTTGCTGGACTGTGAAGTTTGTGTCTTTGTTTACATTCATTATAATTCAGTTCAACCAAAACTAATTATCTAAGCACATCTATCCAGGCATCCATCCTCCACAATGCTTGGATATAAATTTCAAATTTGAAAACTTAAGCTGTCCCAGAGCACTGCAACCTTGCTAGTGCAGGTCACATTGGTTAAATGGAAAGAAAAAGTTGCCTTGCTTGCTTTTGCATTGAAACTTTCTAAAGAAACCAATCAGGTAAATAATAATAATGAAATTAATTGAGCAAACAAAAATCCCCTCCCAAATCTAAAGGCAAGACACAAAAACAGCCAAGGATTTGAAGGCTCCAAATACAGCACTCCCTGGAAAAAAATGGATTTTGGCAGGAAGTTTCTCTTGGCAGAAAGGGCAAAGCCAATTCTCGATGCAACACAATGATTTTCATTATATATCAGAGAACATATAGGAATGTTTGGGAATGCCACCTGTCCCAAGGCTGGATTGTGAATATCATTCCAAACACTTGGATACCAAGAGAAATCTGGCACAGCTGCAGGATGTCATTTCATCTCCACTGCCTGCTCACTGAAAAATTTATGTGCCCATTACTACCTTTGATGATTATAACGATGTCGTTTACTTGGTCTAAAGTGGATGTCAGAATATACCTTGTCTTGATGACAGCAATAAAGAAATCAAAAAAAAAAAAATCACTCCATGGCAAAAAAAGTGATTAAAATTGCTATGAAATTCCCATTACTGCTGGACTTCTGATAAAAATCATGACCTTGGCAATCAGCACATCAAGGGAAGTATTAACAGGGCCACTGGTAAAAGGAAATCAGCTCTAAAGCCAACAAGAAATCGTCAAGAAATCATCAAGAACTGGAGACTGGATTACGCTCCCAGATTAACCCCATGGCAGTAGCACATGACTTGGCCTGGACTTGCTAAGAACCAGGCTTCAAATGAGTTTGTCAGGCCCCATCTCACATTTGGGATTCTGCTGGTGACACATTGGCTTTCGGAGGTTGTTCAGGGTGTTCCAGGGCTGCTGCAAAGCCTCAGTGCTTCAGGGCATGGCCTGGGCACACCTTTCTCTCCTCTCTGACCTCGGCTGTTGCTCTTTTCCATGGAAAATAATCTCGGTTTGGTTCTTGTCCCAATGTAAAAATGAAAATTCAACATTTCTGAAGCTGCCTCTAAAGACACAAAGCACATTAAATACATGCAGATTCCACAGCAGTGACTGACCTGTCTCCACAACAAAAATAAGCAGCATTTTTACAATTTTTGTTTTCCTGCCCCTATTTTCCCTATTCTCACCGCAATGCCTTCCTCCAAAAATCAATGTAATCCTTCAAGTTCCTGGTTTTAAGATAAATTGATTGTACACAGAAAAGGTCACGTATTCCACTAAAATGCGAACTCTGGGCCTGTTTCCTCATGGAGCAGAGCCTGGCAGAGCAAAGCACCGAAGACTCCCATGACAGGAACCCTCTCCACAAAGCTTTGTGTATTTGCGACAGTCCCTGTACCTCTCTGGGCCAGGGGTTCTAGACAGAAGGAAAAATAGGGAAACAGAGACAGTAAATTACTGCAAAGCCTCTTTGAGCTCTAAGCTATAATGCAAACATTGCATCGGAAAGTGCCTTCTTTGCCTGAATCTTCCTGCCTTTTCAATTTAATGCCCAAAACAACTTCACAGATACCACAATAAAGCAACAATTCCAGTGCAAAAAACAAATTCCAGTGTAATCCCCAAAACAGCTCTGAGAAGCTGTTTTACCTGTTTCTGTAAACTCTTTATCTAAGCACATATACCCAGGCATCCATCCTCAAAAACGGTTGGATATAAATTTCAAATTTGAAAACTTAGGCTATCCCAGCCAGGAGAGCACTGCAACCTTGCTCGTGCAGGAAACATTTGCTAAATGAAAAGAAAAAAATGCCTTGTTTGCTTTTGTATTTAAAGTTTCTAAAGAACTCAATTATGTTAATAATAATAATAATAAGAAGAAGAAGAAGAAGAAGAAAGAAAGAAAGAAAACAAACAAAACTCACCCAAAAACTAAAGGCAAGACATGAAAACAGCCAATGACTTGAAGGCTACAAATACAGTATTTCCTAGAAAAATCAAACTTTGGCAGTTAAATTTGTACTTGAGCTGGGGACCGAGTGCATTTTGTCTAATTTTAGTTCAAGGGTGTGCTAAGGTTAGGAAACATGGACCGAGAAATAGCAACATCAACACTGCAGCTCTGATCATCTCCACGTGGATAATTTAAGAATATTTTGTGTCCATCTGCTGAGAAGTTGGGTTGATACCTTGGTCTCACTTGTCAGACTTCCACACCCGCATCCAACTTGTCTCCAGCACTCGGGAAGAAGTTATCCATGGACACCAATGGACATAACATTGGCCTGCAGGGAAGCAGTCAATCATTCAATCTTTGGATGCTTAAAACACACGGGCTTTTCTGCCTGCTTTCTGTAGCGACGGGATGGGAGGGAATGGCTTCAAACCCAAAGAGAGAAGGTTCAGTTGGGTATTAGGAAGGAATTGTTCCCTGGGAGGGTGGGCAGGCCCTGGCACAGGGTGCCCAGAGAAGCTGTGGCTGCCCCTGGATCCCTGGCAGTGTCCAAGGCCAGGTTGGACATTGGGGCTTGGAGCAGCCTGGGACAGTGGAAGGTGTCCCAATGTGTGGAAGGTGCCCAGGGGGTGGGGTGGGATGGGCTTTAAGGTCCCTCCCAACCCAAACCATTCTGGGATTCTGTATTTCCAGATCCCGTCCTAGAGGCAGGCACACTTCTCTGACTCCCAGACTGCTCCCAACTTCAAGGCCCTCAAGAAGGCCAGAGCTTTCTCATGCTCTGCAGGGAACCCAGCACATTTCTCATCCCGGTTAGAGACTCTGGCCTCTGTGCTCTGGGCCTGGTGAAATCCTAAACCTTTACAAATAAGGTGATGTTCGGTCAAAGGTTGGATTTGATGATATTGGAGGTCTTTCCCAACCTCAGTGGTTCTGTGATTCTGAGCAACAGGAAATTCAAGACAGAAATCAGAAAACCCCAGAAGTGACTCCAGATTCTTGAAGTGTGGGTGATTGCAGTGCCTGAGTGCTGTGGGTGCCCCCCTCTGCAGGGTTTGGGGTGGGGTGGTGGCACACAGATCGGCAGAGAGCCTGGGACTCAGGCTGTGTCTGAGCCCAAGCTGCTCAGCAGAAAACAAAGCCCACGTAATGCACACTCTGTCCTTTTGCCTTCTCTTTTCTCCCCAAAGTGAAGGGCCAAAGATGCTCTCAAAGTCAAGGGTTTGTCTAAGACCTGGGAACACCAACCTTCCGTGGATAAATGAAGAGCCATTAGATGAACAGTCCTTATCCAGTCAGACAGAGCATCTTGGAAAAGCTTTAAAGGCTGTTCAAACCAACAGCCACTTCTAAGAGATCATCACTGCACTGACACAGAACCCCGTACACGGCTGTTCTTATTCAGAATTTTGTTTAGTAGATAATTGTTCTCTGGAAAGCAGTAAGACAATGTCTGCCAGTACAAGTACTTCTCAATAAAAGTCCATTTTTTATATTCCAGCTCCACGCTGGCTGACCTGAACATTCAGAACCTGCATTGATGCACGAAGCATTTGATACACTCCTCGTTAAAGTCTTCTCCAGCAGGAAACGTCTCCACTCTCCTCGGCAAGATGCCAAGAGAACCCCAAGGACACAACAGGATTTACACCCTTAGTGCACAGAGTCAGAAGAGCTAATTTCTTCTGTTGACATTCTGCTTGCATTGAAATAGACAGAGAAAAAAAATCTTCCTGCTTAAGGGACTTCCTTTAAGCTGGAATTTAAAGTATCTGATTCACCAGGAGAGGGCTGAGGTACACAAATAAAGCACTGTCTTATTTAGAAAATTAAATACGTTAAATATATGGGGGCTGGGACTAGATGATGTTTAAGGTCCCTTCCAATTCAAACCATTCTGGGAATTTTTTTTTCGTTTATTTTCTAAGGTAAACAGAGTTGGTAACAGAGGTGTGATCTGGGTGTGAAAATGTGAAACTGGTCCGAGAATACGTCCTGGGACAGAGACCTCAGTCAGGATTGCCCTAAGACTTTCACCAGCAGGCTTTGTACCAGTCAGCCCTGGAGAGAAAGAACTATACTTAATAAAAAATGTTTGAAAATTCTCTATTTTCTTCTACATAAAATGACAAGTTCAAATTTCACATTTTCTCAAGAACAGATATTAGACCCACATGTAACAGAGAAGCCCCCAGAAAACAAACCAATGCACAAGGCTCTTATGTCATGTCTGAAAGATCATATAAATCTATCAGAAAGATTAATTCATCCACCAGTAAAGAGGTTTAACCTTTAAGGTATAAGCAATGCTGGGTTTTCTTTGCAATGTCAAACAATGGAGCATTATCCTGAATCTAAAACTTAAATGAGATGAATGACATTTTCTAAAGGAGTGACTTCCCTGTTGTCCAGGAGAATCCATCTGCCTGTGTAAGCTCCAGGTGCCATTCAGGTGTGTGGCAAACTGCCAACCCCAGCCTGACATTTGGGATAAACGCCTGGAAGGTGGGAGCACTCCTGCCCAGACACAGGGCTGGAGTGAACATTCCTGAAGGCAAATTCCACGTCAGTCAAACCCCTTCCCATGAACTGCAGCCAAATAGGCAGAAATAATAATCTGAACTCTTCATCAACAGAGCTCAATCCTCAGGTTACCTCATCCTATTTAAGCTTGCACTCCCATAGAGAAAGTGCAGGGGCATGTCCATCCCAAAAGTGCTCTCATTTCTGACAGGGAACCTGCTAAAAGTAATAAAAACACATTTGCTCCTGAGATGGGGAACGGGCATTAGGGGATTTTGGGCCTACTCTTGTTCAGACAGATCCTGTGGTAACACTCAGCACAGTTAGAAAGGAGTTAGAAAGGCCATTCCAGAGCAGTCTGGAGGGCTCATGGAATACCCTGAGCTGGAAGGGACCCACAGGGATCATCCAGTCCGACCCCTGGCCCTGCCAACAATCCCACCCTGGGCATCCCTGGGAGCGGTGTCCAAACGCTCCTGGAGCTCTGGCAGCCTCGGGGCCGTGCCCATTCCCTGGGGAGCCTGGGCAGTGCCCAGCACCCTCTGGGGGAAGCACCTTTCCTAATCTCCAGCCTGACCCTGCCCTGGCACAGCTCCAGCCATTCCCTCAGGTCCTGTCCCTGTCCCAGAGAGCAGAGCTCGGAGCTGCCCCTCAGGAGGAGCTTCAGACCATGATCAGCTCTGCTCTCAGGCTCCTCTGCTCTAGGTGAACAAGTAAAGCGACCTCAGCCCTCCCAGAACCAGGCAGGCCAGGTCTTCACCTCCACTCATGTTAAAAGCACAAGCCAAGGCAGTGGAACAAGGGAAGAAAAAACCCACACATCCTTGAACCTTTCTCCCTGTCCACCATTTCCAGGCCAGGTATTCATCAAGCCACGTTCAGTTCAAGCGCGTGGTAACTCGCAGTGGGTTTCTCCTCTAAAACCACATCTGCTCTTCCCTTTAGCATGTGTGAACTTCCAACAGCTCCTGGAATTGTCCCAGTGGGGTGAAAACTCCCCTCTCCTGTTTGCATTGAGCCCTGGCTCCTGCAAGCTTCAGCTGAGGTCTGTAAAGCGGCAGTGAACTACCGATTCCTCTTTACTCTCCACGCAGCACATTTTTAATGCATTGGTTAATCTTGACTGGACATTTTCATGGAACCACCTACTGCAAATTCAAACTCCTGCTCCCAAATGGCAACAATCAGATCAGAGATGAAGTTAAAACTACTTCTCTCTTGTGTATCTTTTGCCAATTACACTGAATTTCACTTGGCATTTTAACAGCAATCCCACTCACAGGGTCCTCTGCAGATCTTCCTTGTCAGCTCTCACCTTCAGAACCCCCAAAGCAACTTACTGGCATCACTAAATATCCTCATGTATCCACAGTAAGCCTGTTTTTCAGGATATACTGAACAGCAGAGATCCTGATGTGCTCCTCACTCCAGTGGTGAGCTCCTTCCCCCATGAGGACTGATCCCAGGCTCTTAAACCTCCATTTCCTACTTTCTAATCCATTATTTGTCCATGGAAGGATTTCTTTGCTAAAGTTCCCGCTAACTTCTTTAAAACACACTGGTGAGGATCTGAGGCCAAAAACTCTTGATACAGAATCCTTCTCCAAAATCCCCATCCATTGCTTGCTGCCCAAAAAGCCACTTTAACCAAGAGGATTCACCCGAAGGTAGTGGCTCGAGCGGGTACAAATACACCAGATGTGTGTCATTAGAAGACCTGGACAAGCTGTATCACTGTGCTCTGCAGCAGCAACAAAATTAGTGCCCTCGAGCCTGACAGTCTCCCAGGGTGAGATTTTTGTACAAAATTCCTCCTTTTAACTTCTATCCGAGGTGGTTATTATTTTCTCAAGAAGTTTGCCAGTGGATATCACAGAATCTTTTGATTACGTCTGAGAGACTCCACATCCAGCTGGAAGCTGACAGGTCCAGAATCCCAGAAACACAGAATTGACACTGCACAGGCTAAGGGCAGGTTGGTGCTGAGGGATCGCTTTTGGAAAAAATTATTTATGAATAGTGAACAGCAACAGACTGAATTAGAAAAAAATGCCATGAAAGACAACCTGCAGCCTTTCAAGGTCTATAAAACATCTAAAAGAAACTTTGTCTCTAAGCTGGTTTGGGCAACTTCAGAGAGACTTGTATGTGGTCATAAGATGCACACATCCAGTTTACATTTTTCTGGCAAAATACCCAAATAAATCAAACACCATCAGGTTTCCCTCTCCTTATCCTACAAATAAATCACAAGCATCAGGATTATTTTATTAAATGAATTAATAAATGTGTTATTATCACCATTATTAAATTTACTAATATTGTTATATGCTGTCTTTCTGATTACAGCACACCACAATAGCATTTATGTTCTGCATAATGAACACTGTCATTCAAAGGAAATTTCTTCATGCAAGCCAGTCACAAAGAGAACCAAAACCTTCAGTGAATACACAGCCAGTATCTTTCCAGAACAGATTTTTTTGTGCTAAATATTACTACTCTTATGTTTCAAAAAAAATAGTTAAACCTTCCTTTCTAAAGCAAGAGTATTATTGCAAGGTAACAGCAACAGTTGTTCTTGACAATTCAGGTATCATACAGGAGACTGTGAGACTTCCAGAGCTATCGGCCTCTAATCACTTTTTGTGCAGTCTGACATGAAATCCACTATTTAAACACCACAGCTGCTTAAATAAAAGCAGGATTTTGAATATTCCCTCCTGCTACTGATTATGTCACGTACGCAAAGGCGCACACTGTCAAACCAGTTCATTCATACATGGATTTTTTCAGCTCAGGAAGACTTTGTTTCCTGAACAACCTGAGAACCACCTGTGGACCTGAACTAAAAATGGAAGGACTGAGTTACTGTGAGTCAGTCAAAACCTGACCACTCCAGACTGGATAACAGTTGATCATTTTCAGCTGTCTCAAAGAGAAAACAATCCTGGAAGTGTCTGAGGGATGAAATCCCTCTCAGGTTTTGTAACACCACTTTATCTGGTTATACCTGACTCATTCCGTGTGACACAGCAACTTTCCTAAAGGGAAGGTGAAACCAGATTACTCTGCCTGACCTTGGACAAGGGATGGAGGGACAGGACACAGGGAATGGCTTCCCACTGCCAGAGGGCAGGGATGGATGGGATATTGGGAAGGAATTGTTCCCTGGGAGGGTGGGCAGGCCCTGGCACAGGGTGCCCAGAGAAGCTGTGGCTGCCCCTGGATCCCTGGCAGTGTCCAAGGCCAGGTTGGACATTGGGGCTTGGAGCAGCCTGGGACAGTGGAAGGTGTCCCTGCCCATGGCAGGAATGAGATGTCCTTCAAGGCCCCTTCCAATCCATTCCATGATTCTATGAAAAGAAAAATGACAAAAAAAAATTCCCACGCGCTGCAGAGATTTCACAGAATGTTCTCTCTCTAAATGAAGCCCATGAGATGTGATTTACGAGTGCCAGCATTTGCCGCTCCCCTGACTTTGGGCAGCACTGACCATCTGCTCCCTCCCCACCCCTTCCCTTTTCTGAACCACACTTTTATCACATTCCTGTATTGCCCAAGACAGCCATAACTGGAGTTCACTAAATAAATTTGCTTGGGAAATTTATACAGGGTTTGAAAGTTTAATGCAACTGCCAAAAGATTTTGGAGCGCCGGGAGAATTAATCTTACTACTCATTACATTTATTGATTCCAATCAAGCTTCCAGACATCAGCATAGGTGCCACTGCTAAGAAATAAAAAGTTTCCAGGAAATCTCTACGTAAATCTAAAGTGACTGCCAGCTTTGGGGAAGGGAAAAAAGCTAAGGAAGAGGTGTGTAATCTACATGCCAGTAAATGCTGGACTAATAGGTTATCAACTACCACTCGAGGAGCTTTCTCCAGCACTGCATTGATAACCAGCTCAAGATGAGACTTCATCCCTCAAGCCTGCAAAAGGGCCAATACTCATAACAGGTTTTTCTCTTTCAACACTCTGTGAATTCAATTAGGGATGAAAAGCAAAAAGGCACTTCCACACAGAAAGATTGGGGTTTTTTCTTTTCTTTTTTAATTAGCAGCTGAATGTAGTTGAAGGCAGAAGCTGAGCAGCCGTGAGATCATTCTACACTATATAAATAGAAAGAATAACTTTGCTGCTGCGTCTGCTCTCAAGAACAAGTAGAGGCTTTTCTTTTGAGGATGGAAAAAAACAGTGACTGTGAGTTTTGGAAATAATTTACCACATTTTCTTGAGTAAACCCGAGAGAAAAAGAGCATTTGTGAAAGGATGAAAAATAATGACACGAGTTTTTTGTTTCCTACAGCTCCTACTCCAACCCTCCCCTAGGGCTGGAGCGCAAACCACAGCTAACACTGATGGAACACCACAAACCAGCCAGCATTTGAAAGAGTTTGGTTGAGCACACCATGAGAAAACCATTTTATTTACATGATTGGAAAGTGATTTGAACATAATTTCTTCTCACCTATTTTTTGTGTGTGTGGTAAAAATTATATACGGCTACACTGGAAAACACTTGGGAAAATAATTATTCCAAGAGTTTGCTGCAACTCTGAGTTTCTGAAGTATAATTTTTACTTGTAGTGGTTGCAATAAATAAGAGCACTACTGACAACGGGCCCATGTGAAAGACATTCCTGGAACACCTGTGAAAGGAATGAGAAGGAGGTGTCTTTACAAACAAGCTGTGGGCCTGCTGTAGATAAAGCCAGATACTGAGAGGTGAAAGAAGCAATGGGAGGAACCATAAATTCCATAGGAATTCCACTAATTGACACAGACCGTTACTCACTCCAGACTGCATTAAATCCCTGGACTTAGAGAAAAAGAACAGAGATGCAAGGAAAAGAATGGGAGTGGTTTTTACACATTAGAAAGGGGGTTTGTAGTAAGCGATTCAGGAAGCCTGTACCTCTCAAGTACCTCTCAAGCCAATGTGGAAAGAGAGAGGGAAATGCGGCCGGGAAATCAGGATAAATAGGAGGCTGCGTCCTCCAAAAATTTGAGAGACCCCATGGGAAATGCCTATGGCCTCTCCCTTTATTCGAATAAAGTTACAGGACTCCTTTGTCTCCTTTTTAGACATAAACGTCTGGTGTTTGTGGATTAATTTTCCCGGCACCCGTGAGGTAACAATGTCTTGAATTGGTTGAGATGGCTCATATTATAAGAGAATAAATATTTTAAAACTTTCCTGTTTCTGGGCATTTTGCTCTCAATTTAAATTTATAAGAGAGCAACACCTGCAATGCTAAATAGAAAAATGCCAATAACTTGTCAGAATTCCCTGATGTTTGCCATTTTGCACAAATACAGCCTGGATGTAGTTTAATCCTAGTAAGGCCTGACAAAATTAAGTTAAATGTAAACTAGAAATAGTGTTCAGCCTGTTCAGTTTGAATTTTCTGTTTTTCTGTGTCATCATTTGACTTTGTAAATGAGGGTGATTTTGGGACACACTCTTAAACAGCAGCATAAAAAGTAGCCTAAAACTTCCTGTCTAGGTTGATTGTAAACCTGTTGTCTCCACAAAAATAAAGGAATTTCCTGCCGAGGTAACACCTAACCTAGCACAGGAACCTATCAGGCAACAGGATCAACCTGTGGAATTTTATGGGCAAGTCTTCGTTAGCTGATGATGCTGGAAAGGTTTTGCTTCTCCACTCCTGCCACAAATGAGGGTTTACTCCTGACGGATTGTCTGACTACCCCTTGTAACTGCAAGCACAGGTACAACCCTAAAAACCTCACAATTTTATTCTCTATTAACTCAACCTCACGAGGCCCGTGAGACCCACCTTGGTAGAGGGAGTATCAGCTAGGAGAGAATGTGCTAAAAGATAACATAGAGTATTAAAAAACAACCAACCAAACAAAAAAAACCCCAGAAATAATCTATTTTAATGTTGCCTTTTGTATATATATTTGGAGATCTCACTGAGAATCACCAGCACAAAAGTTAATTAGCCAGGCTGGCTGGCAAAGGAAACAGATGTGAGTACAGTAATCTTATGCACTGGAATTAATTACATCAAGTTTTAGGTGATGCCACAAATAAAGGTCAGGTTGTACTACTGAGATGATCAAGAACACAAACTGCAAATCTATTGCAACATTTAATAACCCCCATTCCCCACAGGGCAGGAACCCTTTCAGGCAGCCGTGTGATGAGCAAATACTTAAATGTCACACCTGGCAAATTACCCAACCTGTGCCTCCCACATCAGATGCTTCCCATTTAAAACCCAACAAGAGCAGCTCTCTTTCTGATGCACGGAAGACAATTCACACTCTCTTTCTAATTGCCACTAATTGCCAGCTATAATTTTATCCACCACAATTTCAACCCTGAAAAGGATGCTTTCCATCAGCTGCAAACAGATAACAAAAGGCTGGAAGGGAACATTACTCTCATGTGTTTGGATATCCCCTGCAAACCCTGGTTAAGAATGTTTTATCCAGCGCCACAGTGGCATTTCATGAATTCTACAGAATTGGGATTTAAAAGCATCGAGTAATGTGATAACTGATCTCATCTTCAAGCTACTTTTGAAAGCCTCATTCTTACTCTCCATTTCCATTCTGTATTTATCCGATTTCAGTCTCCTACAAGGATCTCCTGCTCCTCTCTGTCACTCCAGTCTGCCTCCAGTATACAAGCATTTCATTCAATCTCTGCACCTCTAAACTGTCAGGTAAGAGTCAGCTCCTGAGAAATTTTTATTCCCAGGACATTTGATCACCAGAACCAACCTAAAATTAAACATTAGGTGAACTTACTAAACTCAAGCAAATCAACATGTGTAGTTCCTCAGGTAATTTTAATGAAGATACATGTTAGAGACAAATCACAAGGTTGGACATCAGGAGGAATTTCTTCCTAGAAAGGGTAGTCAGGAATTGGAAGCGGGGCATTGGTGGAGTGGCCACCCCTGGGGGTGTCCAAGGAAGGCCTGGACATGGCACTCAGTGCTCTGGGCTGGGGACAAGGTGGGGAGTGGGCACAGTGGGCACATGGAGTGGTTGCACTCCATGGTCTGGGAGGGCTTTTCCAGCCTCAGGGATTCTGGGATTGTTTTCTTTATTGTTAAAAAAGCGTATTCCCCGCATCTAACAGCCAACCCAAAAACAAAATTTAAAAAAGCCCCTCACCTTTCAATCCTGGGTGTGCACGGCTTCCAATAAAACCTCCAGCTGACTGCACTGTATCCCTTGTTCTCCTCTGGGCACTCTTCTTCCACAGCTCCCCCAGCCTTGCTTGTCAGCTGGACCTTAATCCACGGCCATGCAGAAGCACCCAGAGCATCATCCCCAGAGCAGCTCACTTGTCCTCCCCCTGCACTCGCTCAGCAGGCTCCTCGTGGTGCTGCAGGCACAGAGAAGCCCATGCTCTGTGGGAGAGAAAGCCAGGATAAGACAGGAGACAACTCAGAAGGCACAGCCAGACCTGGAATGTGACACATTTGGGTGGGCTGGGACAGAGCAGCTGCTCTGCCGAGAATGATCCCAAGGGAAATGCCTTCCAAAACAGTCAGGGCTCTTAAGATCAAAGAATGGACTTGGACCTTATTCGCCCCCAGCCTCTTTCTCAGTATTTTAGACTGGCAGTAAACAGCTACAAAAATTGAAGAATGGTTTGGGTTGGTGCCAACTCCCTAAACCATCCCCAGAATGGTTTGGGTTGGTGCCAACTCCCTAAACCATCCCCAGAATGGTTTGGGTTGGTACCGAGCCCCTAAACCATCCCCCGAATGGTTTAGGTTGGAAGGGACCTTAAGGATCATCTTGTTCCAAACCCCTCCTGCAATATTTCCTAGAAAAAGAGTCCTGCTCAGTGCACCGTTCCTCAGATGGGAAAAAAAGGCCCTAAACTCTCACTACTCTTCATTAATTACAGCTTAAAATCTTAGGTGCCTTCAGCAAACCCCAAGTGATCTTAAACAGAGCTTCAAGAGCATTCACCAGAATGCAGAAAACACAACTGGAATGTTTCTTGTCTGTTCTCATCAGAGCAAGAGGGCACTTTAAATAAAGACTCTTTTGTGAAGAGATTCCAAATGTGCAAGGCTTATTTTTCAAATGAAAACGCCAGTAAGATATGAAAATCGTGAGTTTAAGTTACTTTAAAACATCAGAAAAGCTTGCATTTCGCAACAGTAATGGGTTCCAGGAAAAACTAAGTGAGACCCACTGGAATGAATGTTTAATATCCAATTAACGGGCAAAGGACGATTTGCACAGAGCCTCAGCACCAGCCTGGGAGCTACAGCAGGCACCGGAGCCTCAAGCTGAGCAGCAGAGCTGGAGCTGCTGCACCAACAAAGGTGGAAGCAGAGGATGATCTGAACCAACAGGTCTTGTCCTCAAATAACTCTTTCTTAATTAAAAAAAAAATCAATTAGAAACACTTTACATAGATAAATAAGATAAAGCTTTGGTCCAAATGGTGAGAAAAAAATCTGTGCAATGCCATGGCTGAAAGCCTTGGGAACCACAACCTCTAGGATGAGTTTGGCTGGCAAGGAAGTGGGGCAGAACAGTGGAGTTCCTTTAACCACACAGAAAATCATGGCTGAAACAAATCTTCATCTTCCAAGTTAGAGCCACAAATACTTTAAAACTGCTATAAACATTCTGAAGTTATTCAGAAATGAGTTCTTTAATTCTTTGGGGTAGGAATGAGTAGAGATGGTTGTGTAAGGAGCTGGTGTTGAAGAGCAATAATCCCCTTGGATGTGCAGGAACTTGGAGCCATTGACTAACACACAACATCCCTCAGCCACGGGTGACATGCTTCAAATTATAATACTCATGAAATTCAGAAAGGCTTCGGGAGAAAGCTAATCCTGCTCCAAAGTAGGAAATGCTCCTTCTGGTTTTCAACAGTGCAAACCAGAACTTTTCTGAAGCTTCTGAAACAAAGTTACCCACAAAAAGGTCATGTGAGAAGTGAAGGTGTTGGAAACACCGGTGTTGGAGCTACTGAGGCAGGATTAATTCACCTCTGATGCAGAGATTTATCATGAAACCATCTGGAATCACTCCTTTGCTCCACAAGGCTCCTGCCTTAGGCCCAACACCAAAGGGAGAAGAATAAAGTAAATGGCACAGCCAGAACTTCTGAATGCTTGGATTCCTGACTTTCAAAAGGAATTCTTTGATTACAGCCTTTGTACAGAATGCACACGTATACACACGCAGACACGGATCACCTCGGTGTCAAAGGCCATGCAGCTTAAAGAGAAAGATTCCTCCCCAAAACAAAGGCTGGCTCTCCAAGACTCACTTTCTATCACGAATATTCCCCACTCTCCTCCTCTGATGACAAAGAGAAAGCAGCACCAATTGCACAGAAGCTGCTCTCAGACAAGTGACATTTAGCCCAGCGTTCCTCCCGTCGCTGGCAATCTTCCCCTGCTCCAGTGTGCTCACATTAATAAAGAATTCGGAGGTGAGCAAGAGCTCCTCGGAATATGTCAAGGACTGGGGGAGAAAAGCAGCATTAGGGAGGAAAATCCATTAGAAAAATGAAAAACAAGATCAAGCCAACCGTGAATTTCACATCGCAGGACTACTGAGTTGCCTTATTAAATTGCATGTAAGGAGAAAAATAAACAAAAGGGGTGGAATTAGGAGAAGCAGAGACCTACTCAGTACTGAAGCACCCGAAAATCTCCTGGAATTCAAATAACATACGAAAAAAATAGAGAAAATTAATTATACTTCCAGGCACTTTCTCTATTAAAATCCACATGTGAACACACTTTTCCCCTGTTTTCCAGAAAAGTGCGTGTGTACCTAATGTGTGTGGGAAGAAAGAGAGGCTCTAATATTAAGGTAAGGCATTTCTTTCAAAAAATTTCTCTTCTTTACTGTTTGATCCATCTTTCCCTCTCCTTCAAGATTTTCCTTCATGGGTTTGGGTTCAGCAAGGAAGTGGTCAAGAAAGTCCTTGAATACTCACCCCAGAGCAAGAAATTTGGGCAGGAGATAAAAGGTTAAGCAGCCTAGAAAGTGCAAAGGTTCAAAAGTCTCAGGTGCTCAACTAAATCCAGAGGTGTGACCTTAATTAAACCATCAAATTGCTCTATGACTAAGAATCAAAGTACAGCATGTCCCATCCTCTCCTATTTCCATCAAATACATGTCCAGGACATAAAGGGCTCCGGTTAATTAAGATGGATTGCTGAAATCATGTAAAGTGTCAGACAAAATTCGGAGGTAGGGTCATTCATCTTAAAAGGGAGAATAAAAAATTAACAAAATCACTTCGCAGCACTCGAGGGGGAAAAAATTGAGTTATGCCCATCCTTAACTTAAAACACTTTGCACTTAAAGCTTTGCAGACTGGGGTTCCCAAATGGGAAATACATATGCTTTGGACCCCAGCAAATATAGCACAGAATGTTTCACTACGTGCCTGTTCATTAACATTTATGAACAAATTAATTAGAGCAATTCTTAACTGTGCTCACAGTACAAAAGCACTGCATACATTTAAAATTGACTGAAACCCCATTAAAACTCTCAGATTTAAGGATGGGAGTTGCCAAGGTTCAAAGAGCAGGGGTTCATAACAACTGGCTAAAAGTATACAAAATAAACCAGTCCAAATATCAGAAGTTATTTTTCGTGTACAAAGCTGACTGTATCAATGAGGGTGTTTCCTACGAGAAGACATACAATAATTTGAGTAATTTTAAAGTAAAAGGTTAATGGATATAAATTACAAAAAACAACCCTTCACTGGTAGAGACAAATCATCTCATTAAGCCTGGTGACATTCCTGGATTCAGTTGTAACACAACTGCACCAATCAGTACTTCAGTAGCCTTTAACTGATTTATTTTCTCAGCCATTATCAACTGTAAGAAGGAATGAAAGTTTCCCAATGCCAATGAATGAACCTCATTCAGAGAGGAAGCCAGGGATGTTTTCAAATCACAGAAACAGAACCTCGCAAAGAGATTTCCTGAGATGAGAACAAACCATTGTTGTCCTGCTCAGAAATGAGATGTGAACACGACCAGGAGCAGACCCTGGTGATGGGATCCAAATCCAAATAAAGAGTGGCAGCTACATGGGAAGAAACCCTCTCCAGGAGCAGTTTTCTGACTCAGTTCCTACATCTCCTCTTTGTTCTCCTCTCCAAGCCTGTGTTCTGGCAAGAAATCTCCCTCCCAGAGTGCTGCTGGCATCTTATCACGATACATCTGCTACAAGCCAAGGCTTTCTTCATCTTACTGTAAAGATCTTCATTAGCAGAAAAATGCCAAATGATCTGTTTGTCCTCAGAGGTGACCAAATCTGCATACTTGATTTCTTATTTAACTGATCCTATTTATAGCAACTCCAGATTCCAGGTTCTCCCTACCATCATCCCTGCTTTCTTAATCCTGCATCACAGACATTTAACTCCCCCCCTCAACCCAGAAAAATGAATTTATCTATTAGATTAATGCTTGACTTACAGCACCAGTCAGTGCAACTACAGCAATACTTTATTTTTACAACTAAATATAGCAGTAGTTGTATTTTCAGTTGCCACAGCTGAAATAGTTCGCTAGGATTAGTGTATTTTTAAATAATCTGGTCAATAATTGTCAAAATGGAGATGATGTTGAGCTGGAGGTTGCAGCAGCTGAAATTAGACAGAACCATTACAATATTTCTCCCATTTAAACTCCAAACTAGGCCTGAGTTCTGTAACTAAAGCTGTGATCTACCCCCTGGAAGCAGAATCCTGTTCACACACATAGGCATTGTCTTCCTAACTTTCACATTTCTTAAAAGAAATCTCACTGGCAAAAATTTAATCAGGAAACTTCTGGAATTCCTCAGAGCACATCATACATGATGAAACTCTGTATGTGAGGGAATGATTCAATTCTGGCCCCAGCAGAAATTTGAAAGCCAGGCCTATATGTTAAGCTTTTCAAAATATATGCGAATGCCCTGGCTCTGGTTAAAGGGAGCTGTCACAGACTTGTCCTTCAGAGAATCCCAGATGGGTTTGGGCTGGAAGGGACCTTAAAAACCATCCAGTGCCACCCCCGCCGTGGGCAGGGACACCTTCCACTGTCCCAGGCTGCTCCAAGCCCCAATGTCCAGCCTGGCCTTGGGCACTGCCAGGGATCCAGGGGCAGCCACAGCTGCTCTGGGCACCCTGTGCCAGGGCCTCACCACCCCCCCAGGGAAGAGCAGAAAATGCGATTCCATAATCAAGGTTGTCATGGGATTGAAATGTTTCATGGCAATGGTTTTGCTCTCGACTGGTACTGTGCCAGAAATAATCAAATCCAGTCAGCCTATGAAGTTATTTAAGGCAGGGGCAAAGGATTTTCGGGTGCACCTGGTTTCCAGTACCTTCTACACCTGAACATACGCTGATATTTTAATTTAAATCCATTGCACATCGTCTGTTTTATGCTTAGAAATTTCAGACTTTTCCTTGAAGAATATTGAAATGAATTAGAAACTGTGAGATACAGACGAGGCAGGCTGAGTCATAGCCCATTTCACAGACAAATCCAGAGCTGTGCAGCCACATACCCTGCAGTGGCATGACCAGCTCACTTCTCCTCATGCCCCTCAACAGAATTAAGAGCTGCACCTCAGACACCCCAGCAATTTTCTGCTTCACAAACAGCAGTAAATGACAGCGTTTCCAAAGAGCACACACGGAGCCATGGGATAGCCTGTGTACATAAATATAGATACACTCGGTTTGCTCTGTGACTGAACACCCAAAAAGCAGCAAGACAAGGAAAAATTAAGTTTTCAAGAACAGCATGAAATGCGCCACAAGTATATTCAGCATTTCCTCTGCTAAACGTACTGTGTGTTCCACACAGAGCACGAAACACCGAAGTTATGGCACATGCAGTCTTTTATGGAAATCTCCAAGTTGGACTCCACAATTTTTATTGCATTCTGTCCGAAATGTTAACACTGTTAGCATGTTTTCTACTTCTGGTTTTTATCCGGAAAAAGAGTTTAACCTGGAACCAGGATTTCATAAATAAATAAATAACAGTTCAAAACAAAAACAAACCTGAGAATACATAACCTCTTGCAAGCTCACATAGAACTGTCCATTATACTTTTTCTTATTGGAACTTTTCATCCAAGTTGCAACGAATCAAAATAAATATTGGAATTTCCTGCAGACATACCCCCGCCCGCCGCATTCTGAGCTAAGTTTGAAAGGTTTAAGTTTAGCTGTCAGTGCTCTGAAGTAAACAAAGCATTAAAGATTCAGAAGTCTCCCCCTATGACTGTGATGTTTAGCCAGCTCATAAACACTTTATAAAGTCAGCCAGGCACAAAGACACAGAGAGTTTATCTCTAACATGATATTTAACTTGAATTTTACTGGAAGCAATGATCAAAACTAAGATTATTGAAATCTCCATTAATCACGGGTGCAAACCTAGACTTTCTCAATATTTCTGACTGTACCAGCAATTAATATCTTCTATATTGAGTCTATTCACCAGGTTGAGAGAATCTAAAAATATCCCAGAGAAAAGAGCGCTGATTTCTCTGTCTGCTGCACAGGCAGCTTTTCTGCTCCTCGTCTGCAGGGAATCCTCTGCCTGGTGCCTCCACATCCCATATTCAAAGAGAGATTTCAAATAATGTTCTGGCACTTCTCCAGCATTAACTCTGACACAGTCAATTCAGCAGGGAAATGCCAGATTTCACCGAGCTGCTGAGAGGGTGGGGGTTGGCAGCGCTTTGTTAATGCCCCTCCCTCTCCCTGCTTTTATTGCAAATAATTTTCATACACATTTTCCTAACCAAATTTGATTTTGTCAACATATCCAGTGAGTTTACAATACAGGTATTGTTGCTGGAAATGTCAGTGCTCTAAATGTGATTCCTGATGTAGCCTCTCATAGGATATCGAGAAATAGCCAAGTAAATTTATTCTCTCTATCTAAATGTCAGTTTAGGTGTAAAAAACCCTAAATATCATGGAGAGAAGAGGTATGTGCACTGTGTATCTAATGTGATAGCTTGGATAAGAAACAAAATTAAATCTGTTTTGTGTGAGAACACTGAACCCTACAGTGGAGGATGTCAACAGCCCCTCTATAAAAGGAAATGTGTATTACAGATATAAATAATTTTACAAGACCCTTTTTATTGTAATCATAAAACCTCAAAAACATGATGGAATCAAAGCCATATTAGAGTTTAAAATACCATAAACCAGAAGCTATTATACCCCTGGCATACAGGATAATTTAAAGGAAGACATAATCACTAAATCAAAATTTATCTTGCATCAGTAGTAGGAGAAATGTGATTCTGTCATCAACTCCCCATCTGAGATCCTCCACAAAAGTCAACAATGCCTCCATTTGTAAAAAATATTGGAGGAAAGTTGGGGTGTTTGCGTGGATAAATAACTGGTTATGGAGACGGGGACTGAAGGTAGGATGGAGAGGTGAGTGCTCGAGGCAGGCTCAACTGGGGAGCCCTGGGCCAGCTGGAGCCAGGAGCTGTCCTGCCCAAAAATCCAAAATTAGTCTGGGAAAAGAGGGACTGGGAAGGTGACATTCCGTGGATGAGACAAGGAAAGTCCAGACAGTAATGCTGAGGGCCACCTGCAAGGATCTGCAGATGGACCTTCCCTGTCTCAGTGTCTGAGCAATCACCGTGATGGATGGGAGGCAACAGGAAGAGATGTGGAGTCACGGACCCGGGGGGAACATCCTGGCTTTCCACACAAAATGATGGATACCTGCTGAATGCTGATATGCAGGAACAGCAACGTGGGGCTGCAGCTATTAACGCTGTGAGGAAATTGGTTCAGACTCCTTGACGGTCACTTAAAAAGCAAAATAAAAGAATAGAAAACAGAAAAAAAAAAATAAAATCAAGTGTTTCTTTGTAAAATCCACAGTGCAAACTTGTTGCACATAATTCTGATTCCCCCACCTCAACAAGCGTATCAGGGACTTAGAAAGGGTTCAAGGACAGGAAAGAAAGCTGAGACCTTCCAGTCAGGAAAGGGAGATGACTCACAGAAGGATGAGAGAGGCTTGGCACACCCAGAGCAAAGAGTGACAGCCCAACCTCAGGATCAGAGCATCCACAGCAGTTCCAGGCAAACTAAAGGCCGTGGACTTTGCTGCATGGCCTGTAATTAGGCAGAGGAACTTTGCTCCAAGATACCATGAGTTTCCATGGGCCTAAAAGGACACTCAACTTTTATGTGGAAGCCAGACCTCCTGGATGTACCTCTGGCTTCCCAGCTGCCGCAGTGTGTGGAGATGAGAGAGTTTGCTGAGGAAGTTTTAATACATGCTTGATCTAAACTCACATTGTCATGCTGCTTTCCAAGGGAAGAACCCTAAAAATTGTAGAAAAGCAGAAAAATAGCAGAGAAGAATCCTTCATCTTGAGCTCAAAGTGGCTGTGAGGCAGCTGGGGCTCTCCTGGAAGTGTGGGGGTAGGAACACTGGGAACGGAAAAGCAAAGCTGACACTCAGCCTTGTGGTTGTCCTTGGCCAGCCCCATCCCTGGAGGGAAATGGAGAACTGCTTTGTCACTGGTGAATCCCCCCAGGAGCCACTCAGACACCCTCTGGACCCAGCAGCGCCCCAGGCTGGTGCTGTCCCAGACCATCCTCTGTGATCTCTGCCCCCAGCCCTACTCCAGCGTTCACCCAAGCGCCCTCTACACTCCTTTAGGACTGGCACATCGCCTCACCCTTTTTGTTAACCAAGACAATTTCCTGATCCCATCAGCAACCCCTGGGCCAGAGCATCTTCACTCAAGGCAGCACCAAAGGTCGGTCAATGCACAGGCACATGGGAATGAACAAACACTGATCCCGTGTGAAACAGAGACAGCTCGGATGTGGATGTAGGATCCTCCCTTGCAGGATCCCTGCCTCTCATAGCTCAGCATCTAAATTCTAGGCTAGAGGTTTAATTTGCTCAAGGTTACCCAGATATCTTTAACAGAGATCGGAATCAGACTCCAGTCTCGTGTAAGATTTTAATTGCAAAGCATCGTCTGCACAAACAGATTTATTTCTCTTGGTTCTACTCTACTATAAATAATAAACCTCCCTCTATAACACCTGAGAGCTTATTATGTGCTTCAGTAAAACTGTTCATAATTATTCGGTTATCTGATTATGTTTGCCCTTTTGTGTATTTGAGCACCTCAGAGACACAGAAGGTATTAAAGCATTTACAAACCAGGTAAATAATTTATTTTCACATCATTTGCCCTCCCATACTGCGTATTATTATATGCAATCAGTCACCTAAACTACGGCATGCCTCCACTTTCTATATTTCTGAATGGCCAATAACATCAGCTGTAAGGAGGATTTCTATTGAACACTGATATTCTTGTTTGGACATGAATACCCTGTGTCTGTGTGGATATAGATCCCCGCAGAAGGAAACCTTGTTCCCTGAATACTGGGTAAAACAAAAAGCCATCAGAAATGCTTGCAAGGAGCCTGAGCGTGACTGATAAGAGAGCTGTATAAATCTCCAGCAGCCACTTGCCAACTCAATTCTGAAACATTCAGCTGATTCCAACTGCAGATTACTGATTTTTCTCCAACCATCTCCATTTTCATCTTCTGCTAAAAATATTCATTTACCCAAAGCAGCAGAGAAGCAGCCCAGGACACCCGAACTTCGATAAATCACAGACATTGATTTAATCTCACGCAAGTGAAGCTTCCCGCTGTCCGCTTAAAACAAACAAGGAGGACTCAGAGGCCTGCACATAATCACTGAATTACAAAGAACAGATGTGAAACATTAACAAGGAAATGCTTATGCTGGCAAGGAGCAGGACTATAAAACAGCACGCACTGTACCGAGCCAGATTGGCTTTTCAATGACTCATCCTTACGAGATTACAAACAAGAAGGAGCAAAAATTAAATGGTTCATTTGACTGGGCCTAATACACTTTAGTTACTTTAAATTAACTGCTAATTGTGCCATTTCTTTCCCTTGTTCTTTTCCTTCTGACTTCTTGGATGAAATGCCTCGATGGAGGGGAAATTATTACAAACCCCACACAACTCCTATCTATGCATTTACCTATCCTAAATTCATGATTAGTGCAAGCATTCCCTTCAAAACGTGCACTCATTTCTCTGAAATGAAAGCATCTCTCTGTCAATTGCCTGTTCAACCTGTTACTACACCAAATATGCACAGGATTAGTTTTTCTTTTTTTTTAAACCAGTTCTACAAAGATTTTATCCTGCTCATTCCCTGAGCAACCTGGGATAGTGGAAGGTGTCCCTGCCCATGGTGGGGGGTTGGAAGGGGATGAACTTTAAGGTCTCTTCCTACCCAAACCATTCGGGGATTCTGTGATATTGCCAGGCCTATTTCTCACCCTACACTGACAGAGGGAGAGAAAAGAACAGGAGTCACTTCTTACAGTGTTAAAAAGGGAGGGTGCCCAAGCCATATCATGAATAACCTGATATGGATAAGAGAGATGAAGAACCTCTCTGAAGTGCAGGACAATGAAGGCTCAAAGGCAAATAGCAAATGACAGTCGTTGCATTTTAATTAACATAAAAACCCACTGCCTGCCTCTCTACATACATATTTTCTATTTCTATGCCTGTCCTACAAACACACCCTCATCTCTCAAGCCACTTTATGGTTTACTGATCCTATGACTTGGGTTGCAAGAAATGAAAAAGGACTTTCCTTCTGAACAATTCGATGGTCACTTCACATTTACAGGAGCTGGCCATGGATGATCCCTGTGGCTCCCTTCCAGCTCAGGACATTCTGTGATTCTGATAAAGGAACATGTGTGGTAAGGGGAGATTGCTGCCCATCTTCCCTCGTGATGCCAGGGAGGAAACAGGGTCAATCTAATACAAACAGAACCTTTCCACTTGTCTCTATCACGAGTACTTTGAGATTTTAACATTACCTCCTGTTGTTGCTCAAAGCACGTAAAAATTAATGCCTTAACTACTTGGTTTTAAGGACCCAAGCAAGATCCACACGCTCGGTTTGAAAAGAATCATAGCCAAGATGGAGCACGTTGGGAAACCTCTACCGCTCCAACTGCTGATGAATGGATCTACTTCGTTTTTCATTAATTTATTTTTTCCTATTTCTCACAGAGATATCCATATGTTAAAGCAGAATTCCTCATTATGACCAACTTGAATTAACATTTTGATAGCACTGGCAACAGATTTTCTTCCTATTATCCACTGGGAATGAGAAAGATGGAAGCGGTGAATGCCTTAATTTTTTACTACATCCACTGGTGGGAGAAGCAGCACATCATCATTTGGTAAATTCTGGCAGCGATTATTTCAGCATAACTATTAAAAATTCAGGCTTTATTTGCAATCAGAGTCTCTCAGGCTCCCATTAGAGGCCTCCTTGTGCCTTCATCTCCGCAGAGTGAAGAGTCCTTCAGTATCACATCATCCCTAAGCACTCTTGCCCACAGAAGTTGAATTAAATCACTTCATGCCTTTTTTCCTTCAACAAAACGGACAATTCATTTTTGTCCTACAGCAAATTGAGCACCCTCAAATCACTTCTGTGCCTCTTTCCACCACAATGTTGAAATTCCAATCAGATTTTCCAGCCTAGGAAATTATTTCCATAGGAAGTATTTCCTACTTCCTATGGAAATACCCCCACTTGTGGGCCCAGGCTGATACTGCCCTGTATTTATTTAGCATTATTACACATATCCACATAGGCCTGTTCTTAAGACCACTAGAGAAATTACAGACAAATTTGACTGGCTGCAGCCCTTTAGACTGATACATTTTGGGCAATAAGGCAATTAACAGATCACGATGTTTCTTACTCTTCATAAAGAAAGACACTGAAGCAGTCGAGAACTGGAGGAAAACTCCCTTTACCAACCTGAGGGAGAAGCAAAGGGAAGAGACAGAAGGTGATGCAAAGAAATGAGCAGCTGGGAAAAAAAAAAGCTGAAGTAAAAACCCTGTTTTGTTTCATTATTTAATCACATTTATAAGAGTTAAGAGTAAGAGTTAACAGTTAAGAGTAAGAACCAGCATCTCAGAGCCCCGTTATGGCCCGTGTGAGGAACTCCACTGCCCCGTACTGCAGAAATGCTCATTGACCCTTCCCAATCCAAATCCTGATATTCATAATCCTATTTTAACAGAGTTTTAAAATTCATGATTTGTATTCAAATTCGGAAAAAATTTAGGAATAAAATGGCAAGAAAAAATGCAAAAAGCAACCTCCCAGCTGTGGTGAACTTTCCAGCTCAACTTTAATGCCAAGTTTTTTAATTTGTTCAAGGCTAAGAGAGCCCGGACACTTCACATTTCAGTGCTTCTGCAGCTCCTTTCACACCTAAGCTGCAGTAAAATGCGCAGAATGATGGTAGCACCTGTGTTATTCAGGGTACATTTTCCCTACTGGCACAAATGCACCATGCCGTTCAAATTAAGACTTCCTATCAAGATGGCAAATTTCCCAAATCACACTCTTAATCTCTCCCACCCACTTGACAGAAAAGAAAAGATAATTAAAACCCACTATTGGAACAATAACAGAACATTCCACCTGTACAAGGAGAAGAATCAAGGTACAAAGATCAGAGAGAAATGGAAAACATTAAAAAACAAATTTAAAAAAAATAGTTTTAAAGTGCTTTACTAACAAGTTGGTTTCTGCAGAGAGGTCTACAGGGCATCAATTTTCAGGGATCACAGCACTGATTTTCTCACAGAAGCAGAACAAGCATTTACAATCACTCAGATTCTTCAGCACACTGAATTATGCAGCTGGCAAAGCACAAGACAGGAACAAGTAGGTGTTGTGTCCATCAAGGCCATGGACATGAGCCCCAAGCAATTCTTTCATAAGGCATAAAAAAATACAGTAGTTGAGACTCAAATTGTTAATAAATATCCCTTTTTATTATAAGGTACCAAGGAGAATTACAAAGTCCCTCATGAAATGACCCAGGGTGTGTCCTAAAGGTCTCATATGACAATTCCTGAAGCAGAAAAGAGATGAAAACTCATTTTTACTCTGCTACCCTGCAGAGTTTGAAAGAAAAGGCTCATAAACCACCAGGCCAAGCAACATCTGCATGAACTACCTGGAGTGTAGCCACAATAGGGGACATCACCTTCAGGCAGCCCAGAAATCAGTGTGGGAGCAGGACAATCAAACTGGGTCGTTTCTGTTAAAATGCCCTGTGTGCTTCCTTTATCCACCCTTTCCTGCTCTAGACCTCGGAGTGGTTTCAGGAAAAGATGAATAATCTGGCTGATCAGGTGAACTTTGAGAGGAATACCTGCTAATCCCATCCCCAGCAAGGGGAGCTCACGGCACAGATCCTCCACCCTGGGCACACATTTAACACCAGGGTACTGAAGGACTCGTCTCTGGAAGCACCACTCTGCCGATCATCAACATCCACCTCGCCAAACAGGCAGCTTAAGCCCAGGCCTGACTTTGTTTCTAGGATATTATTCCCAGAGAGCCTAAGGAGATGCGCAGGAAGCAGCACTAATGGACAGTGGTGTGTCAGGCCCTGCGAATTCAGCACTGTCTTACCTTTGCAGATGTTTTCGAAGCAGTGACGTGCCCTGAGACAGCCAGGGGGGAAGGACAGACTTTACCACTTCAGGGTCAAGCCTCCCTGGCACCAAAAGTCGTGTTACTTCTCAGTGAGCAGCTCTGAGGCCAAGATAAAATTGCTTCAGCGACTGCTCTTTTTAGAAGTGAACAGTGTGTTTCCTGCTGTGGCTGGAATATGTGGAATAATCACAGTTACCCTTTGCCAAGGGTGATTTCCGTGGTCTGAACACAACCTCCCCACGAATTTTGTGGTAATCAGATTCTTCTTTGCCTATTTATGTTCTTCTCTATTTATTTATGGAGGAGCATTACCAGCATGAGCAATTCAGCAGGGCCGGGACAGGGGAGTCAGGCAGGATTGATGCCTTAGGTTTTAACTTTTATATCTTTCAAACCCTGCCCTGCCTGGTGTGTGACTCTGCAGTTCCTTGTGCCCTGGGAGCTGCTGTTCTCTCCTGCTGCTCACACACAACAAACCTCTGCAGGTTCCCATTCCAAGGACACCGGGCCCCAAATGTGTCAACTAAAAGCCTCTCAAGGGGGGCAAACTTGGGCTAATTCCATCATGAACTGAGGTGATCATTGGAGAATGAACCCTGAGATGCAAATGAACCAAACTTATCAAAGGGTGAAGAACCCGTGACCCAGGGTCCATCTGGGGTGTAGCCTTTGACTGCCCAGGGTGAACCTCTGAAGGCCCTTCAAATAAATACCTCCTTTTATTCTCTTATTCTTGTTTGGTCTCTGTGTTTTAGGTGGCCACTCAAGGCATCAGGATGAGAAGAAATAACAGATAGGAATAATTGGTTCAACAAACTGGCACATTCCAGGTCCAGTTCGGCTATGCTGAGATCAAGTCCACGCATCCTAAATCCACCCAGCATCTGAGCATCCCTGACAAACATCATCCTGGGAGGCAAGAAGAGGAGCATGAAGCTGTTTATGTTTGCACCTGACCAGGCATAAAATGAATTCTTGGATAACTCGGGGCAGAAGCAGCTTTAAATCTCACTGTCCACCCTGGCTGGGTGATGCAGGTGGCCTTGGAATACCAGCTGCCCCTGTAGGAGGATGCTCTGCCCGGGAATGTGGTCAACTAACTCCAACACTGTGCAAGCCTATCAGTGGTGGGCTGAGAGGGGCATTGTGTGCTGCTTGTGGTGTTGAACTGTGCTAAAATCAGTCTGGCTTATCCTGAAAGAGAGGTAAAGATGTGGCAGATGTGGTGAAGTATTATCTAAAACTGTGAAGCTGACCCAGCTGACCTGGAGACATCTGACAGATTTCAGTTCTATAAAAGTCCAGCCCTCTTTCCCTAGGGTAGGTTCTCTAACGTATTCCTCCTCGGAGCATGTGGAGATTCCTCCCTTGGGTTTTGGGGACGCCCCCCAAGGCTACCCTTCAAGGCTGAGTGAAAGAGATTTGCCCATGAGCATTGGTCTGGGTGAGTTACATCAATCTCTGATTATTGTTTCTTTTTGCTGGTTTTAATATAATTGCTTTAATATTGCTTTGCTATAGCACGCTACCCGATCTTATACCATAATAATAGTTTTAGCTTTTATACTGTGTAGTAAATAATTCTGTTTGAGTTCTTTTTGTCTAATCATTTATCGTAATAAGTAATTCATTTTTATATAAATAGATCTGATTTGCCATCATTAATCCTGCACGACAAAGTGACTTAAACCATTGACCAAGTCTGGGTCTAGGACTGGATCCAGCCGCCCCCAGGCTCCTCTTGGAGGAGGAGTTTAGAAAGCCAGGGGGTCCTTTCTGCACCTTGTGACTCACCAGGAGCTTCTCTCAAACTTTGTCTGAAGCTCCCACTCCACCCACGACAGCCCCTCCTCACTGTTTCCTTCTGCTGCCAAACGATCATTGAAGAGACCAAAACCTTCCCTGCCCCAAGCAAGCTCAAGGGAGGAACAAATCAAAATTTCTGTCATGTTTGCCTGCAGTGACACAAAGTGTTACCTCTCTTCCTTCACAGGGAGTTAGAAAGGAAAAGGATGCACAGGAGCTGTGGTACCTCCCCTGCCTGGCCCTGGCTCTGAGCGAGCATCAGGGCTGCAGTCACAGACTGGGGCTCTCCATATCTGCTCCTCTCTGCAGTTCTCAGTCCCTTGCCCCTTTATGCCTGGATATAGCCCTGGGAAGTTTCTCAAGTGACACATTTCTCATCTCCCCCAAGTCTTAGAAATCAGAGAAAATTCTGTTCGAAGAACAGAATTTCACAGTGGGCTGGTATTTATAATACAAACACCGGGCAATAATTCTGTTTATGTATTTATACACACACACATCTCCACTGCAGCAAACTCTGCTCAGCTGAACAGCAGGCTCTGTTTGCCAGCTCAAATGGGAAGCCCAGCTGGAACACCGGTCTTGTTCCCACACCTGAGAGATGCATATCAAGTGTTTGATTTTCTCCGTGCCCTGCTTTTTTCGCTCTCATCCTTCTCTGAGAAGAAGGACGGTTATGTTCCACAGCAATCAAAGTAAGTTCAAGACTCCTAACAAACCTGAAAAGGTGATCAAAATATTTAACAGAAACTAAGAAACAGCCGAATTAACACTTAATTGCAGAGGAAGAAAAGAACAAAGCACACATCCCTTTCTTTCTGCATATGGAAGTACAGGAATGCACAGAACTTGCATTGTCCACTTTAAAAAATGTTTATTATCTACAATCCTGCATTTCTCAGAATGGTTTGTGTTGGAATGGACCTTAAAGCCCATCCAGTGCCACCCGTGCCATGGGCAGGGACACCTTCCACTACCCCAGGGTGCTCCAAAGCCCATCCAGCCTGGCCTTGGACACTGCCAGGGATCCAGGGGCAGCCACAGCTTCTCTGGGCACCCTGTGCCAGGGCCTGCCCACCCTCCCAGGGAACAATTCCTTCCCAATATCCCATCCATCCCTGCCCTCTGGCACTGGGAAGCCATTCCCCTTTGTCCTGGTACTCCAGGCTTTTGTGAAAAGTCCCTCTCCAGCTCTCTTGGGACCCCTTCAGGTACTTCAAACTCTCTTTGGAGGCTTGGCAAGGCTCAATAATAACTACCACTAGTAACAATAATAATAATAATAATAAAACCCCAGAACTTCCATCATGAATACTATGAACCACTGAAAACCGTCTCAAATATTTCATGTTTGCTGGGAAAACCTTCCCCAGAAGATCATTAACAAAATGTTAATCTCCGCCTAATGCTTTACAACATCAGCCATTAACAAATTATGTGTACAGCAGGAATTAGCTTTAGCATAATGTTCCCAAATGGCACATGCCATTCCCAAATATTTTCAGCAAGGGACTTCTTATTTTTGTTCAGGGGGTGAGTTTTTCAACAGGGTTGGTTTGTTACTTTTGGTTGATGTTTAGAGGTGGTTTTTTTTTGGTTGGTTGGAGTTTTTTAGGCTTGGGATGGGCACACAGATATCCACACTTTTGGAGAGCAAAGAGCCCATCTGATGGATTCTGTAATTTCTAATACTAGAAACTCCTTGGCATGAACAATTTTCGCAAATTGATCTGAATTTAGCTAGGATAGCAACGACAGAAAGTGCATCTATTTTAGAATGAAATTCCAAGTGCCATCGAGAGCTGTCTTGGAGGAAGAGCTATGAGCTAAACCAGCTCCAGGTCTCATCATGCCACACACACGGTTCTCATTCCTGAAGATTATTCTCCTTTGCTAAAGCAGACGCATATTTGAAAATAAAACACACGTGCAAAGACTGCCACCAAAAAAACCTGCTCGGTGCCCATCCCACCTCACAAGGTACTTGAAGGCTTCCTGGTTGTGGGAGGCCTCGAGAAAGCTCTTCAGCCCATTTTGCTAATCAGCAAATCAAAATACGTTTTTATAATTCTCATTACTAGGAGGGAAGATTTCTTTAGCTGGGGACCTCTCCACACTGACTGGAATGGCCCCAGTTGTTCCACAGAGGATTCGTGGCTTTATGTGTTAAAAACAATGGGATTGATGCAATTAACACATTTAAATTGAGCTCTAACTTTTTAAGTTACTTCAAGCAACACATTCAAATTTAGGTCTGATTTTTTAGGTTATATCAAGCAACAGCGATGTAACAGCAATCTGAGACTAAAGATCTGAAATACGCCGTTCCTCTGGTTGTCACAGCAAGTCTCAAGCAGCAGGGAATTCCAGCAGCAGAGAATTCTGCCGTGGAGGTGAGGAGAGGTTCACCTGGGGTTGATCCCAGCTCCCACCCACCGGCCAGGCAGCAGCTCAGAACCTGTCAGATCATCTTCAGCTCACTGCTGAAGCTCCTGCAGTCCTCCCCGCACACACTGGGGGGTTCCAGGCATCTGCGGAGTGATTATTCCCCGCCACATGGATGGAGCAGAGCTTTTCCTGACACCTCGTAACACAAAGAGGGGCTCCTCTTGCTTCTGTACCTACAGACAGCCCTTGGATGAAGAATCCTCCTAAACTGCACCAGGACTAAACAATTTGGCCACTGCACACAACAGGAGGAATAAATGAGGACAGCTCCAAGATTAATTTTTGCATGTGATTATTAATAGCAAGCAATGCTGGCAGTTACTCACTGCAGCCTGTGGGGAAAATTTCTCTTGGGCAATAACTCCAGACATTGCTGAAAAATCTGAAACATTGCACACAGCATGAAAATATTGAACTTGCCTCTCTTTCTGCAAACAGACTAAAAGGAATTATCAAGGACTCCACTGGTGAGAAACAACAGTTTGTGGTATACAGTGCCACAGAACACCAGGTAGTAACAGCAGAAGAAAAGGAAATCTGCTGTTTGCTTTCATTGCTTGCAGACTCAAAAGCCGCTGGTGAGAAAAAGTGCTGATAATTTTAGCATTGGGTTTGTCCACAATGGGAATTTTCATTAAAATAAATGAAAACTCAGAATAGAGAAGACAGAATCCCAGAATCCCTGAGGCTGGAAAAGCCCTCCCAGCCCATGCAGTCTAACCTGTGCCCGATGCCCACCTTGTCCCCAGCCCAGAGCACTGAGTGCCACGCCCAGGCCTCCCTTGGACACCTCCAGCCATGGGGACTCCAAACCTCCCTGGGCAGCCCCTGCCAAGGCCTGAGCACCCTTTCCAGGCACAAATTCCTGCCAATGTCCAACCTGAGCCTCCCCTGGCCCAGCCTGAGGCCGTTTCCCCTTGTCCTGTCCCTGTTCCCTGGGAGCAGAGCCCGACCCCCCCTGGCTGCCCCCTCCTCCTGTCAGGTGGAAAGACACTGAGGAAGCCAACAGAGCCAGCAGATGGACAGGGATGTCCAACAACATCCTCCAGGAAGAAGCCAACCAGAGGCTGGCTATGGGAAGGCTGTGGACATTAAAAAATAAAACAAAAGTAAGAAAAAAATACCATAAGCTTTTGACTTTATCAAGACTGAGAGCAAGGAATAGAAGAACACAGAGCAACACCATCTAAATTTACTGTAAAACTCCCCCACTGTTAAATCAGAAAATAAAATGCATTATTTATTATAGAAAAGTATGACTCAAAGTCCTCTAAGTGATCCTTCAAATAAAATTTAAAAAAGTTATAGGCTGTGCTAGAAGGAGACTTGTCACTCGTTACATTCAGCTCTCTGAAAATCTTCCTGGCTGAAAATTCCTATAAAAATGATACAATATGGGGGCTTTTGGTCACTTATAACAAGAAAATAACTTCACTTTTCAGACAGGCGAGAACAATTTTTCCTATCTTTGCTGCAACATCCCCAGATGCAGTAAATGGAAATTTTCAGCAGCATGCACTCAGCATAAAAAACAAACTCATCCAATAAAAGCAGACATCTAACGATGCAAGTGGCGGAGTGTTAATTCCTCCGTGCAAAGGTATGAAAGAGGCTTTTGCCTACCAAAATGGTTCATTTCAAACAAGCAGCAATGGAAATTTTGTGGACTAACATATGTTTAACAGATCATAAAAGCCAGACACACTTTACTGCCATCAAAACCATCAGTGCTGGAAAAGGCGCTTCCACAAGGAAGGATCCTTCCCAAATGTGCTCAGGGAATGCCTGTTTAGGTAATGGTGGAGGTTCAAACCCACCTGCCTCACTGCAATCCCAAATCCCACTGCCCAGGACAGGGACAAGCAGTTAGGGAGAAGCACAGCATTATCCCTGGAGCATCACTGCAGAGGCAGCTGCGGAGCACCAAAGGCGTCCCTGGGGCCACATTTACGACCTGTGAAGTCAGAATTAACTCGATGTCCTATGGAAACATCTGTGCCAACCTCCCCGGCTGAACACAGCAGTTAAAACAGAACTCACACTGGCCAGGGGGATAAATTACACTTGTTAACTTGGCCACTGGGATCCCTGAGATCAAACACACCTCCGGGGCCTGGCTCCTCCCACACGAAGAACAGATCAAGGCAGGGAGAGCAAGCAGTAATCCAGTGCTGAGTTAATCAGGTTTGAGGGGAAAAGAGAGCAGAAATATTCCCTTTTAATGTCTGTCCTTCCAAGCAGAGACAACCAGCATCCTGCCAAGCAGAGCCCAACAGGATGGAGGCACCTGGATGGGCCAGGCCCTCTCTGCCCCTAGAAACCTTTTCCTGAACAAAGAGTGTCAACCATGAGGTTGTCAAAATGATTCCCAGGCAGGTGCTCCTGCTGCAGAAATCGCCCGGGTAACCTGGCTCTGCCTTCTCAGGCTCCCTGCTGGGCAGGGGTCACACTCATAGAGGAGATCTGGAACCATTCCAAACACATTCCCTCTCTCCTGGGAGCAACTCTATGAGGTCCCACTGGCCACAAGGACCCTTCTTGGCCTAATAATGATTTTGACATTACTGATAACATCAGACTTTGATCATCACACCACCAGGGCAGGGTTTCGGGGCTTGCCAAAGCAAGGGAGTGACACTCACCCCGAGAAATGTGTTTTTCAGAAAACATTGAGCATAAATCTTCCACTGACTTCCATGGCACTAAACCAGCTGCATGTGCAGGAGTAAAAACAGTCAAGGACTGAGTGTTAAAATCAGCTGGGACTCTAACAGCATCCTCTTTGCCCTCATAAAACTCAGTAAATCCATTTTTTAAAATTTCTACCTTTCTGTCAGCTGTGGTTGGAACTGTTCAACGTATTCAAAATCTATCAGTGCGAGGGGGAGAAATGAAAACAGATAAGGACACACAGGAGGCTGCATGATCACATAAGTTGTATTTCCACAGATAAAATAAACCAGGAAAGCATAAGGGAGGAGAAACAGCAAGACCACAGGGGAATAGACCGGACAGAAACCGTCTTATTAAATCAGTTTTGTTATGAACAAGGCGAGCTCGAGGCCTGTTGAAGTCTGAGACATATGCTACGGACTTATCTGAAATTGAGCCTGTACAGCTGAAAGAGTAAATTTGAATGTTGTGGTTTGCCAGTCTAAAGAAATCACATTTTTCTGCGTTCAGATCCCAATGAACTTATATTGTTCACTGTCAAGTTATATAGAAAAAAATACATCGGAAGTTTGACAAAACTAGATAAGATCTTTAGGACTCAATTAATGCTCAACTGAATTTTTTTCTGGAGCTTTATTGGCCAGATTTTCACATCAAATAACCCATGACACGGAACTGAGGATTCAAAAGAAAAGGTAAAATAATTCCATGACTTGGTGTAATGCCAAGCGCAGCAGGACAGCAGCAAGGATCAGGAGTCAGACTTTCCCTCTCCAGCCAAATCAAATCCTCTCCTTTTTCAGCTCTCAAATGGAAGCCAAACTCCCCTTTCAGAAAAAAAAGTGTTGCTGCCACACACACAAATTGATGGTCACCCTCAGTCTGCTCCAGCTCCCCCACACCGAAGCCTTCAAGGAAATTATCAACTTTCCTTATCACGAGCACCCTCCTGCTCCAGAGGGTGAAAAGAAGAAACGACTATTGGAAAATATAAAACAAAACCAAAAAAGCAGTATTGTATCCTAAAACTAACGAATGCTCCCTTTCTTTTAATTGAGACATCTCTCTTCTCCCCCCAACAAAAAAATCCTCAGAAATTCAGATCGAAGGAAAAGCTAAAAAGAAAACAAAGGAAAAATCCCGCATTTTTAATCATGGATCCATAGATCTCAGGAGAAATAACATGAAATGTAGCAATGCTTTTTTGCTGTTACTTTCTTCCCCCCTTCTTCATGCTTCACTAAGCACATACACACAGCTTGTTTTACTAAAAAAAGGGAAAAAAACCCAAAAAACCAACAATAAAACATGCTGAGTTTCCAGGAGCTTTTTATACTACAGTTTCACTGGTTTTGACAATGTTTCATATAAAAAGGGGCACAGTTTATAGAAAAGGCCTCTAGGGGTTACCAATATGACTCATACTACTTGGTTAATAACTAATAATTATGATAACAGCAATAATAACAATAATAGCAAAATAATGATAGTAATAATACTAACAGCAATAATAATAATAATAATAATAATAATATTCTTTCAACCTGTCCGTCTACAAATAATGAGGAAAGCTTACCAGCCTCCTAAAGAGAATAAACAAACCATCTCGCAAAAGACACCAAACACACTTTCCTTTTGACAAAGTATCAGTTTAGCAAACACACCTTTTAAAATTATTCTACCAAAACAATAAATAATTGCAAGTATCTGTCTCTATATAAATGCCCTATGAGCAGATTTAACAAAGAGCAAACAAAAAGCAGGACACTCATTTTTTCCTCCATGAAAAAGGCTGCAATCTTTAGGATGACACATGTGACAGGAAATGGTGCAGGAGGTCATTTGGGTGTTAATGGTGACCACCATTCTAAAACAGCCAAAACTGAGCTAAAGTAATTAAAGGCCCAGTAACACAGGGGGAAAATACCAGTGATGGACCAGTCAAACCCAGCAAAGAGACCTGTAAAGCATCACCAGGGCAGAAATGCTGGTGTTGGCTTTCCCCAGAGAGCTGATGATAAACACTTCATCAGGTGTTACAACCTTTTCCAAAGCAAACACTGGAAAAGTGTCCCTTCTGTCTCTCCCTTTGACCTGCATTGCTAACATCTGGACAATATCCACATTTTTCCAAAACAAAGGCAGGTTCAGAACATTGCAAACTCAGATTTATTTGGAAAAAATTATGCCCAAGTGCTTCAGCAGCTTAAATTGCAGTTCTCCAAAATGCAAATGTTCACCGAAAGCAGAGCTCTGTCAAAGAGCCTTAAAGCCTCATTAAAGAAATGCTGGGGTGCCACCTCTGATGCCACCTGGTCCTCTACACAATTCACCTGTGTTTTATTACAGTGTCTTCTGCAAGGGAACCAAACCATCCTGCTTGGTTCCTAATTCCATTCTCATTTCTAATTTCGAAAACCCAGTCCAAGACAATTCTTTGGGTCAGCTGTGCTGTTGGGTCTGGGGTCATGCTCCTTCCCTGCAGAAAGAACGTGGCTTTCCTTTGGCTCTGTGAGCTTTTTAATTTTCTAAAGCCTAGTATTTTTCTCCTCTCTATGGCCATTCAGGCTTTTTACCAAAGAAACAACAAGGATATAAATATGTGTACTAAGCATAGGAATGATTTCATGCAAGGCACTTTTCCTAGATAACATTTTTTTCTCTTACACTGTCAACAGAACAACCTGGGGTGCTCGGATCAGAAGCCTCCCTCATGGCACCCCTCCAACAAAAACATCAGAGCCTCTGCTCCACTCCATGCCCTGTTCAAGGCTTGAGTGAAGAACAGGGGAAGAGCCTGGGTCTCCACGCTGACCTGAGGCTGTTTCAGACTGGAATCTGGGAGAAGGAGCACAAACAGCCCTTCAAGGCAGTCCTGGGCCTGAAGAAGGCTGAGGAGAAGGGCCTGGAAACAACATATCAGAGAAAAATTGTTTACACTGAAAGAGTATGGAGGAAACTTTCCAAATAAGCAGTGATGTTGATGAGAAAAAGAAATGAATTGAGTTTGGGAGAGTTTTGTCATGGTTGTAACAGAGATCCAAGTGCCTTCCCTCTATAGGCTTCTGCCAGGAGACCCCTTCTGTCTCCTCATGAAGAAGGGGTGAGGACCCCCCCACTAACACACCCAAACTGCCCAAACCCCATTCCCATGTCCCTCTTTGAGCCGGTGCCATGGCCAGAGGGCAGTGCACAAACAGCCTAGCCCTCAGTGCCACCATTTCCATGACACTCATTGTGTATCCTGAAACTGAGGCCTCTCACTGTCCCGATTCCTCTTTCAAACCAGCCCAAGTCCCTGCTCCTACCACAAAAATGTTGGCAGACTCCATCCTTTCCCCGCCCATCTCCCAATAATTTCAAAGATGCCTTTTTGGTCTTCTTTCTGCCCAACGTGACCAAAATCCACCTGAAGCCTTGCAGATCCTCTGCCCTTCCCTAACAGCGATCTCCAACCTTTGTAAGATGGGGTTTGGACCAGAACAGAACTCAGGAGATTCATCTGCTCTCCAGCTGGGCTTTGGTCAAAGCTTTCAGGCACAAACTCACAAAACTCCTTTCCTGACTCACACTGCATCCTGCTTGGGTCACACATTCCATTTTAGGGCTCCAGGGATGCACAGACCTTGCTCCCAATTTCGGTTTTGGTACCAACATCTGCCACAATAATGTTTTCATTCATGGTTCCAACTTCCTCTTCCTCAGGTTTTATTCATACTTCAAGTTAAAAAGGAGGCATTCGGTGTGAACTTGACAAACTCATTTGTTTTAAGGTTTGGATTTAATTTTTGGTAGCTTCTCCTTTTTAACTTATGACAAGGCCTTTGCTATGACAGCACTGGATCACAGAATTATTTAGCGTGGAAAAGACCTCTTAGGTCATCAAGGCCAACCATTAACCTAACACGGGCAAATTGAGATTTTACTTCCTTTAAGGAAACAGCCACCCTTAGCCAGTTTCCCAAGGATGCTCCTTTTTATTTGTTTTAAATTCGTATTTTCTTTAAAGATCATTTGCAACACATATATAACCAAAAATACTGTGCAAGGATTACTAACACGGGTAAAGAATGGGGCTGGGGAGAAAGAATGCTCAGTTTTTAGCTGTTTTACACTGCAGGGCTGCAGTTAGAATTTGCCCATCAAAAATGGATGGTATTGTGCCTGTGGGCTGCAATTCCCAGCTAAACTGAAAAGAAAGTGGTTTTACTTTTGAGTCAAGATTTTTATGCATTATTTTTCCCCTCCTTAGTAAGAAGGAGCAGCCTTGTGATGCAGTACGTCTTTTATGCTTTCTTTTGTTCAAAGGAGATGAGAAAGTTTAAGAAGGCCCATGGCCTTCACTCTGCAGTTCCAGAGCTGTTGGCAAGTTGTGGTCTTGATAACATAAAAAAAGTAAAACAATTTCCTCACAGCAACTTCCTCAGTAACAACCAACAACACCAAAGCATTATTTTCACCATACTCATCAGTTTTCTGTTTCTTCACTTGTGCACTGTGAAAAGAACCTCCAAACACCTAAATAAAGGATGTAGTAGGAAAAGATTTGATGGTGAACGACATCTCAGCATTTCAGCATTGCTGGGATAGTGTAAAAAGCAAAAGGCTCAGATTGCAGATGACATCTCTGGGTTTGAATAATTCATTCTCTTGCCATGTATTCTTTTAAGTCAATGTCAGACTCACGAAAATGTGAATAAACTGGAGTAGCAGCTCACTGTGGTGCTCGAGCACCAGTGCCACTGCGACAGACCCGGTGTTATTGTCTTCACTATTAAGGTTAGAGGTTACACCTCTGGAAAACCCAGAG
The DNA here is from genome assembly GCA_013398855.1 of Mohoua ochrocephala. Taxonomy (NCBI): domain Eukaryota; kingdom Metazoa; phylum Chordata; class Aves; order Passeriformes; family Acanthizidae; genus Mohoua; species Mohoua ochrocephala. The sequence continues at coordinate 582,524 of VZTA01002786.1, forward strand.
CCAAAATTTCCATCTAGTTAATATCTATTATTAAACCTAACAATGCTGAAGCCCTCCTTCTACAAATATTCAGCACAAGCTGTTGCCCTGAGTTCAATTTCTCAACTTGCCAACAGCTTTTCTGCAGTTTTTCTCAGTGTTGGAAAAGTGGTGCAGATATCTAATTATTATACCCGCATTCCTAAATTTTGACACTTTCAAAACACACAGTGCTTGGAGTGATTATTCTTCATTTAAATATGAGGTAATGCAAAGTATTTTAAAAGAGTTATACCCTCACAATTAGTCAGTCAAATATCACTGGAAAGATCCACTACATTATTCTTATCTTACTGATAATCTTAAATGCCTCAGACAGCTTTCCCAAAAAAGTAAGAAAACTGGAGTGGGGGATGAAAAGGCTGCCAAGAGCAGAAAATAAAAGGTGGGAACAAAATGGCCCAGGAAGCATCCCGGGATGTGTGTTCAGGTTGGTGTCATGCAAACCATTCCCAGGATGAACCAGAAAGGAGATGGGATGGCGGGATGGCAAATTTTGCAGCAAAATATCCTTTGAGTTTACACACGCTTGGAGCTGAACCATAAAAATACTTCTGAATTTCTACTCAAACCCTCAAAGATGTCAGAAATGAGGACAATTATTGGATGGCTGTGACAGGCTGCCAGTGGCACTGGCATGATGGAAGGGGAGGGGAGCACCCATTGGGTGGAAGAAGATTCACCCATTTTTCTCAGCAAATCTTCCATCTTTCCCCCTGACAGACATTCCTGAAATCCTACAATCCTTCCCTAACCAGCTGCAGGAACACTTGGCTGGATGACTTGAACAAGACTAAGTAAGATCTCTAAAAAACAGTTTGCATTTTCTAAGGGAGAACAGCATTAATGACCTCCAGCCCAGAGAGACTGAAAAAATTACTTCTTTTCAAATCAAATGACAGGACCCACCTCCAAAGAGATTCTCTTTTTTGGTTTCAATAATCTATTTGAAGGAAAACTCAAAAAGCTTTGACGGCATGCATCTCTCAATAGGGAGAATAATTCACTCCATAACACAATAGAGAAAAAAACCCTATGGAGTTAATAAAAATTCCCGAGTGCTCTGCCATTGCTTGGGCGCAAGACGCTGTCCTTGTTTTTAAGTTGCAGTGGCGTTGATTTGCCACTGTGAAAGCCAGCCCAAGGAACGGGGCCCTGAGATCCAGCAGCATTTGTCGTGCGGCTTTCAGATTTAGGTTCTAAGCTAACACTGAGCTGACAAGGCTCAAAATACCTTTTAAAGACTGAAAGAAATTACTCTCTTTTTTATCCACAGAATCCCGGACATGTTTGGGCTGGAAGGGACCTTAAAGCCCATTTCATTCCAGCCCCTGCCACGGGCAAGGACATCTTCCACTATCCCAGGCTGCTCCAAGCCCCATCCAGCCTGGCCTTGGACACTGCCAGGGATCCAGGGGCAGCCACAATTTTTCTTACTCTTCTCTTACAATGAATTCAAAGCAAAAATTTCCCCTCAAGCTAAGGCTCCCCACCACATCTCTGGGACACAGAATGTTTACTGCTGAAATTCAGAATAAAACCCGTGTACACTCCTGGCTTTATTTTGCAGTTTTACATTCCGCAGCCTTTATTAAAATAATGACAATCCCAAAAGGAAAGACTATTTGCTAGCAAGCTGCACTGAGGTTTGTCCCTTCAAGGAGCAGATGTGTAGAGAGCAGGAACATTCCTGACCTGTATCCGTGGAGGCTGCACTGTGCTCCTCAGCACAAACACAACTACTATGATAGATAGATAGATAGATAGATAGATAGATAGATAGATAGATAGATATATAATATAATACATCGATATAATCCTTGGGATTAGCCAGCAGCTTTCACAGAATCACATCAAGGTTGGGACAGACCTTCACGGTGATCAAGTCCAACACCACCACCCCTAAACCGCGTCCTCAAGTACCACATCCAGATGCCTCTTGAACACTTCTAGAGATGGTGACTCCCCCATTGAACTGGGAAACTCATCCCAAAGCCTGACCAGTCTTTCAGGGATTTTTTTTTTCTAGTATCCAATCCTGGCAGCCTCCACATCAAGAGGCTCCTTTACTTCAGAAAGGAAGAAGGATTTCATACATACAAAGCAAGCTAAGCTCCATGATCTACTCCCCCTGAAGATATCCCTTCTTCCTGCCCTTTTCCCTGAAGACTCTGATTTATGAGAAAACAAACCAAGTATTTCTCACATTCCAGGCAAAGCACTCCTCCAGTTTGAAATCATGGCATTACATTAGCATTTATATATTGTAGTACCTTTTTTTTTTTAATTTTAATCATGCCACGCTCTCAGCCACTTCTGTAAAAATCCTGCTGCAGTCTATATCAGTAAAAACCAACTTTCTAATGCCAAGCCCTTCCAGGCTAAAAGGCAATAGGAAATAAAACCACTATTCGATGCTGATCGCAGTGTAGGATGCTACAGTTATTCAGATTTATATCAGCATATTTAAAAATATATAAATACAAATCACTACTGCTATAAAATAAAAGAGCTGACCCTTATTTGTACCTTTACCAAATGCCTAAACTCTATCAATATTAATAGCACATGATTTCTTTTTCCCATTTATGCTAAACTAACACAAAGATAACACAGGGGTAGTACCCCAACTTGTATAAAAATAAATAAGGCAAATCCCAGTGTTAACCCAGTTAGATCCTGCCTTAAGCAGGCAGATTTAACACTGGACACCCTCACTAGAAAACATCTTAAAGAGTACAAGAAACAGAGTTCAACCCACCACCTCAAAATCTGATGCCACAACCCAATATTTTGTTCCAAGGCAAGATTACTTAACATTTGGAACGATTCACTGAGGAGGAGGAGGATGAAGCTGCACACTTGCACATCTGAGAACCACTGGATAATGGCATTTTCGTGTGAGCCTTTCCCTCAGGCAGGCCTTTACATAAACCCTCTACAGTTCATCTGGGTCTTTCCAACTCAGAGGCATAATCTGGCCATTTGGAAGCAAACTCAAACAATCAGCAGATCAAGAAAATCTTATGATATGAACATAAATGCACACATAGCAGAGCAAGGTTGTTGCCCAAGAGGGTGCTGGGCACTGCCCAGGCTCCCCAGGGAATGGGCACGGCCCCGAGGCTGCCAGAGCTCCAGGAGCGTTTGGACACCGCTCCCAGGGATGCCCAGGGTGGGATTGTTGGGGTGTCTGTGCAGGGCCAGGGGTTGGACTGGATGATCCTGGTGGGTCTCCCCCAGCTCAGGGAATTCCAGGATTCTGTGATTCTAGAAATGATGCTGGTGCAGGTTTGGGTCATGTCTGCCCTCGGCCCCTCACGTTCCTCAGGTATGTTTATGTTAAAGTATAAATCAGTGCCTTCTCTTGAAGTATGGACTTCATAAAGTAATAAAGCTTCCTAATAAATCAATACCTCATTGCACATATCAAAATTTACTGCTCCTACTTTCTAGAGTGGGCTGACTGAGGAAAATAAAGATTTCTCTGCAGCTGAAACATGTTCCAGTACAAATGAAATTAAGAGCTACAGTTTAAGTTCATTATACAGCATTTCACTTGCAAAACTCTGCTTGCTCTTTCTTTCTTCAATTAATTCTGGATTACATGCTAATCAGGAGTGTTAACACCCTTTTGTTCACAAAATCAGGAGGCACTGAAAGAACATTCCGACAAATTTCATTCCTTCTTCAGCAATTATCATATAATAATTAACTTCAAGAAGCAGTTATGTGTCTCATTACAAATCATTCAGACACCAGATTGCCACGCTCCTATTTCTGTGCTTTTCTTTCCCTTTCTTCCTTGCAATTTTGCCACATAATCCACTGGCCAAGAAATTTATTATGACATTTTGCTTTACTTCTGTATAAAGACGCATAACAGTCGTCTGACTTTATTTATTTTACTTTTTAGGATCCTCTACCTTCAGAGAAAGCCTAGTGGTGAATGAAAAAGTAGCCTAAGAGAATGGAATCTAAGAATCACCAGAGGTTTGCCAAAATATAAACAGGAACAGAATAAAAACAGGAGAAATGCAGAGCTATAAGGGACCTTCAGGTATTTATTTCTTGCTCTTTAAAAGCGGGATAAGTTATATCCAAAAAAACCACCAACCCACAAATATTTGTGCAACATGCTGTTTGAAAACATTGATAGCAGAGGTCCCACAGTCGTGATCCTTTATTTCCCTGCTTAGCCCTGCCAACACCCAGAACCCTTTTTCTTGAGCCCTTACTCCTCCCCCTGTTACTTCTTTCTTTGCCAAAACAACAGAGCTCTGCCTTCCAGGACAGCTGTACATCTCTGACTTCTCCTCTTCTGCCTCTCATTAGTATACACAATTCCTCCAGATTTTCTAGATTTCTCAGAGTCTTGGCTGACATTTGGCTTTGGCAGCTGCTGGACCATTGACTTGCAGGAGTTTTCATTCACTGTATCTCCAAAGGTTGTCTCAAACTGAGGCCTGGCAGCCACGGCCCAAATACATTTCTGTGGATTGTGTTTGCCAGACTTCAGTACCCTGCCCAGAGCCCTCTTTAATTACAGCCTGTTTATTCCAGGCTACTCTTAACTGGGGAAAAGCCTCCTGATGTGGAAGCCACATCCTCGAAACACTTCCATGTCTTCCTTCCTCAACGCTCAGTGTTCAAAAAAGCAGATTCCACTAGGAATGGCATTAATTAAAAAGCTATACAGGACTGGATCAGAAAAAGACACCCTTCCCTCCATCTGGGTTGTGCATCAGCTGTGAACTTGTGGGAAGTGCTCTGAACACCTTCCAAAAGCTGCGGGTTTGGAGGAGAGCCGAGAGCAGCTTCCATGCTCCAGTGGTTTTCCACTCCAGGCTTCCTTGCCACCAGTCAAGATCCACTCTGTCCTCCCCATTCTCCTATTACACTATAAGTGTATGGGAGGAGAAACAACTTTTCCGTCAATTATAAAGCTTCAGTGGTTGAAAACTCCTGAATTTATGAACATTAGAAAATTCTGGGGATACTGGAAACAAGCCAAAGAATAAAATAAGCAATGCTTAGCAGGGAAGATAAATAATCCCATCTGCCAGCCTGAAATGCTCACACCTTTTTCATGGCATTCGTCACAAATAATGGACATGACAAAGTATTCAGGCCAGCTTTAGAAGCTCAAAACCCAAAAATGTGGGGGGACAACCTCAGCTACAGAATATTAGGGTTATAGGAATTATTCAGATCAGCAGGGCTAGGTCAAAGTTATTTTTTCTTACCTCAGGAACTACCAGAAACAAACCCCAAACAGAGAGAGGACTCAGGATGTCCCTAAGGGCTACAGAAGTATTATCTTAAAAATCAGAGGAAGGAGGACTCAAGGAATTAGAGATCAGTAAGCTTAATTTTGCTCCCCAGAAAGACATCAGAACACATTATTAATCAATTTAGAGGTGCCTAGGGGATAATAAATGGGTAGCAAACAGCCAGCGTGAATTTGTCAAGTGCAAATCATGTCAAACCAACCTCATTTCCATCTCTGACAGAGTAGCCAGGGTATAAATATGAAAGGACTTCTCTAAGGCTTCGACCAGTTTTCTTTAGGAAAAGTGAGCTAAGTTCTTCAATTAGGTAAAAAGGCACAAGAGGAGTTTTTAAAATGTTCTCTTTCAACCTGAAGGATGTTTCAAGTACAGTTCTGAAGAGATACGTCCTGTGTTCTTTAATATCTTCACTAATGATTTAGAGAATGAATTCTAGAGGAGATCTACAAAAATATGCAGAAGATGATGATGAAAAGGGTAAAAATAGCTCTGAAAAACAAGATCAAAATTTGAAGCTATCTTGGGAAACTGGAAGAGAAATTCAAAACGTTGATCAAACAAGCCAGGAGAGGTTATTGAGGGTGGAGCTCAGGCAGAACTTTCAGTGCTCAGGGGCCAGCACAGCCCCAGCACGAGGCACCTGGGGAGTTCACAAATGTTTTCCATCAGAGCAAATTTAGGCAAACATCTGTCAGTGTCTGTGTTCCTGCCTCGGGACAGGGAGGCCAACCATGCTGAACTCCCCAAGAGCCTTCCAGCCCTAAGCCAGGTGACTCCCGTGGTACAGGAGGAGCTGGTTCCAAAAAGAGAACACACCAGGGGAATATCTTCAGGGACTCGCTCTCTTTTACAGGAGAAGCCAGCTAAGCCCCAGCTTGGCAAGCACAGCCATTCCTGAGCTGATGCCCGGAGGGAAAACGTCGGGAAAAGGGACCAGCAGCATCCCTGGAAATGATTAAAGCTGTAACTTGGAACAACAGATATGTTATAATATATATAATATTCTATAGGGCAATAGAAATGTACTGAAGACATTGTAGAAGTAGCTACAAGCTTTTTTTGTTTGCATTCTGTAACTGTGCTAAAAACACAAGTTCTAGAGAAGACATGAAGCTCCTGTTATCAGTTAAAGTACGTTCGAGGTTTCAGGTCATTTTAACCAGCTGCAAGAACTCACTTGCCTTGCTGTTGCTCCACCAGAGCATTTTTTTCCTCCCTTTTTCTCAGAAAAAAATGGAAGACAACAATCAGTGAGGTTCTCACAATGCACTGGGTGGTTTTTAATAATAATATCTCAAAATAAAGATTGAAAACACTGCATTTTGATAATTCGCAACACCTTGAGTTCATCTATCAAAAAACCCCAAACAAACAAACAAATCTCAAAACTCCATTAACCAGCTCTTTCCTCAGCCCCAGCAAGTCTGGGTTGATTTCTAAGCCCTTATTAGCACCCACATGCAGTCTGGCTGAGTGCTATTCTCATCTTCAGATGGGAACACACATCTTGTGCAATTTGATTTGGATCAGAACAGGAGCCTCAAACTCCACACTTTTTACTCATGGATGTTTACAGGGAACTCCTTTCCCCTCCAAATGCAGGACATAATATCAATTGGGTTATATGCAAATGTCATCTGACTGAGTCACTCTTTCTGAGGGCTACTTTCATAGTTTTCGCATAAATCTTTGCTTTTTTTAAATGCTGAAGAATTGTAGCTGCAACATGGATTCCTTTTAGAGCCATCTAATATGTCAGAGTAAATATTAAATACAAAGTAAAAGTAGAAAAATCAAGGGTCTGGGGTTTTGAGTTATTTTTGTCCCTGACCTCCTTCAGCTAAAGGCCATTCCTCCTTGTCCTGTCACTCCAGGACCTTGTCCCAAGTCCCTCTCCCTGTCACTCTTGGAGCCCCTCTAGACACTGCAAGGGACTTTAAGGTCTCCCTGGAGACTTTCCTTATCCAGGCTGGACAACCCCAGCAAAGGGGAAATTTCCATTTTATTATCATCCCTAATTCAACTCTGAAATGTCTAAACAGATGGCCTTGTATCAACTGTTCTGTTCTCCCTTTCCAAAAAGGTGAGGAGTTCCTCCTAATTCCAGGAACAAATTGTCTGTACAAGATAAGCACTGACCCAGTTTGGTTTCCAGCACAATGATTAACAAAACACACCCATACAAATTCCCCTGGCTCCAAACCCCTGGGAAGGCTTCCCCCACCCTCAGAGGTCCCAGGAACCAAGGGGTTTCCTTAAAATCCAGCAGTAACTCCGGGCACAGGTCAGTGAGAGCCATGCTGGACTCGGGAAACTGCTCCAAGCAAACAGGTAGGGGAACAGGGAAATGTGGGAAGCACAAAGAAAATTGTTGGAAGAAAAAGTTTCAGATGGGAGAGATGGATCAGCTTCCAGACCAGTCCACGCATTCCAAAAACACTTTGCCTACTGCGTTTTGTCAAGAAATAAAATAACCGTGCCTTTCAACATCAGCCTCTCTGGGCAAAGAGAAACCAGTGAAATAAAGCCCAGGAAAGCTAAAACAAAACATTTCAGTCACCCAACATGATACTGAGCCAGAAAAATTAACATTCCGGTGAAAAATAGAAGATCTGTTTCTACATCAGTGGCGAGATTCATACAGTTATTTTGACATGTACAAAATGGGTCTTTTTTTCCAACATAAAAAACAATTAGAACTTTTCACTAAAAAATTAAATTCACATCAAAAGCCACTGCAAACAGTTTCTCTCTGCACTGATCACAAATCTTCCAATGTAGGGATTTCTCAAGTAAAGCATGTGTTTGGCACAGCAGAAAAAAGAAAGGGGTCCCATTCCCCATCTGTGCCTAGCCCACCAACATATTTTTACATTTTTATTAATTTTAGGCTACTTTAAAAATATTCCATCCACACAATGAGAATTCCGTACATGAACTTAACAAAAGGTAATAGGATTTAGAGAGAAAAAGAACAAAAGTACCAGTTCAAAGATTAAAAAAAAAATAAAATTAATGTATTCCACCTAATTTCCCAGAGTATGTCCTACTCTGGCTATTCTCAGAATCATTAAGGTTGGAAGAGACCTTCAAGATCATTGAGTCCCAGTATCAACCCATAACCGCCCCTAAACCATGTCCCCAAGTGCCGCCTCCAGCGGAGCCACTGCTCCAAGGGAAGACCACAGCCCTGCCTGGAAGTATGGGCCCCTCATTGCCAAACGTCTTTGTAAGCCCATAAAGCCACAGGATCGGCCACGAACAGGCAACAGAAAGGGATTTTTAGGCACTTCTTTGTTTGAAATAAAGCTGGATCTACATGCAGAGCTCTCAGGGCCTCACCCTGAACATTATTTCAAATCATGTCACTCAGGCACCACGGAAGAGACTGCTACAAACACGCAGAACTTTCCTGATTAACTCAGCATTATTTCTTTGCCAGGTCCTGCCATCATTTCTCATTAAAAATCATTTCATTGCGCAGCTGTCCTATTGACTTATAAAGTACTAAAGGATGTCAAAACCTGGCACAGCGTGGCTTTTGCAGGCAAAAATACAACTGCTGGAACTCAATCATTAATTTCCACCTCTTTTAGGAGGCTGTGTGTTACCTGTCAAAAAGATACTACTGGAAACTGCACTGTGACCATTAGAGACAGAGTGACAGTGACACCAATCACCTCGGGTGAGCGAACATCAGACTCGTGGCAAGAGGCACAGCTTCAGCAGGGCTTTTGGGCTAAGAGGGAACTGATGGGGAAACACCAGTGGGGACATTCTGGTGACAGAACAAGTGCTGGCGCCTGGGGCAGTCCCCAGGATGGATCCAGGCTGGGGATGAGCAGATGGAGCAGCCCTGGGAGAAGGACCTGGGGGTGCTGTGGGTGAAAGTTGGGACCCAGAACCCCCCCGTGCCCTGGGCTGAGCCCCCAGCGTGGGCAGCAGGGGAGGGGGGGATTCTGCCCCGGTGCTCAGGTGAGACCCCACCTGCAGAGTTGCCCCAGCCCTGGGGCCCAGCACAGGGAGGACCTGGAGCTGCTGGAGAGTCCAGAGGAGGCACCAGGATGATCAGAGGGATGGAGCAGCTCTGCTGGGAGGAAAGGCTGGGAGAGCTGGGATTGTTCAGCCTGGAGAGGAGAAGCTCTGGGGTGATCCAATTGTGGCCTTCCAGTGCCTAAACGGCCTCCAAGAGAGCTGGAGAGGGACTTGGGACAACGGCCTGGAATGCCAGGACAAGGGAGAATGACTTCCCACTGCCAGATGGGATATTGGGAAGGAATTGTTCCCTGGGAGGGTGGGCAGGCCCTGGCACAGGGTGCCCAGAGCAGCTGTGGCTGCCCCTGGATCCCTGGCAGTGTCCAAGGCCAGGCTGGATGGGCTTTGGAGCACCCTGGGGTAGTGGAAGGTGTCCCTACTCATGGCAGTGGGTGGAACGGGATGGGCTTCAAGGTCCCTTCCAACCCAAACTGCTCTGGGATTCTACAACAGAAGTGAGCCAGTGCCTTAGGATGGCAAAAGGTTTGAGAAGCACCTTCAGTACAAGCCAGAAACAGCCACAACTTTCATCTGATGAAGATGATTTGAGTTCTACGTTACGCTATATAAATTCAGATAATGTTACATTAGCAGTAAAAAGGGATTCTGCAACAAAATGGTGAACTTGCAGCATGGGTGCGGATATTCTCAATTGAAAATGTTACAGAGCTTTCACTGAAAGTGAATGTCCAAGTTTAAATACAGCAGCTATTCTGTCCCAGGAAGTAAATTCCCCATTAGTGTTGTTTAAGGTGATGTTTCATTTTAGGTACAGACCTTTCTTCTGTTTGTTTAATTGTTATGCAATTTAAAATGCATTATTAGGATTTAAACTATTAGTATTAACCATATTAAGTTTCAGCTAGGACAGCTTCAAATCCCATTATTAAATCCCATCTGGAGGCCAAACCTGAGCAGAATGTGGTATTACAACCAAAGCAAAATGAACAGGCACAGCAGGAAGTTTTGAATGATTTAAATAACCCCATCCCAAAGCAGCCAGCTGAACGTGAGGGATCAGGGCATTTCCCTTCAGCTCCAGAAACCATCCTGTGGCCTCCTGGTTCTGGAGAGGGAAACCCAACCCGTGGGCGAGTGGCTTTGCTCGCGAGGTGGAGCTTCTGGAAGGTCTGAGCACGAAGAAGACCTCGAGCGGGCCATCTCCTCCCAGCGTGCTCTGTAACAGATTTGTGTCCCGTGGAGGCTGGCCGAGGTCCCAGCCAGCAGCACACTGTGGGGACAGTGCCAGGACATGACAGCATCAGCAACTCACCAGCTGTGGCCCCGCTGGAAAAAACGGGGCAGGGCACACTCAGCCAAAAATGCAGCAGAGCACGAGGGAACAACTGCTGCTCAGGAATTTTTAATTGTTCCCACAAGCTGGGAGAGAAGCTCAGTCGCTGTCACCCCCGTCACTCTTCCCTGCACCGCCAGGGCCCCACAGCAGCCCCCAGCTCACTGGTTTTCATTGTCCCCATGGTTGTCACCTTCCCCCAACACAGCCAGAGCCCTTAGTGCCACACAGGCCTGTGGGCACCGAGCCCCAGCCACGGACGGAAGAAGAGGAGGCCACAGGGCCTCATTATTTAATTCATTTTAGTCTCCATCAGAGGCCCTCAGCAGTTCTGCCCCAGATGACCCCAACAAACTCCAAGACAAGAACAAGACCATGAGGGAGGGAGCCACTAGAAAGCAGGGTTCTAGGTACAGAAACAAGGAGGGCCAGTCCTCAGTTCAGCCTCTGGATTCCTCAGCAGAGCTTCTAGGACAACTCCCCAGCAAGGTGGCACAAACCAAAGTCATCTCCTCTGGAAACAGAACAAAGCTGAGGCCAGTGAGGTCTGGAGAGGCCAGGTACCACCAGGGGTGTATTTAAGACTTTGTGGAGAGCAGCAAATCAAACCTTTTTCGAGAACAAGGATGAAAAAACCACATTTTATCATTTAACCTTCTTCCTCCAGTCCTTGTACCTTCATCCACCAGTGCTGACCTCCATCAGAAAACATGGAGAACTCCGTGGGATGGTTAAAAACACTGTTCACTTCTACCTGAAAATCCATATAATTCCTGCTCCCTTTTCCCAAAACGAACAGTTTGCTGGCAGTGTAAGAAGGGAAGCTCCCCTGTCTGAAAAAATACTTCCCAAAGGGGCAGGAGGCTATATAAAAATGGATACGATTTTGTAAAACCTCACATTCAATTTATTCTGAAGCAAATTATAAGTAAATAAATCTTTCTCCATAAATTACTGCTGTGTGCTCCTGGACACAGCTGCCATTGGGGGTTTTTTTGGCAGACTTCTCATGAAACGAATATAAAAATGTATTTGGCAGCTCCAAGCTTAAAGAATAGTAAGTTTTATTTTGATTATGTGCTTCAAAGTGACATTCACACACTGTCCCCATCACGGGCATCTGGCGTGCCAGGAAAAGCAGTCTGATGCATGCTGGCAGCCAAAAGCCTTTGCTTATGCCCACTCCAGCACTCATGTGCGGGGATTTTGGGGGG
>VZTA01002786.1:604394-665774 GCA_013398855.1 Mohoua ochrocephala
CATAGAATCATTAAGGTTGAAGAAGACGTCCAGGACCATTGAGTCCAACCTTTGACCTTTCACCACATTTGAAAAAGATATATTGGCTATTATTGCCTTGCAAAATCAAATAATTTGCCTAATTACATTAAAAAGTGCTGTCTATGCAGATGAAGACCAACAGAAAAACCTAATTGTTAATTAACACATCTCCTTGAATCTTGTACTTCAGTGAAACATTGAAATGAGTGTTCCAGCAGACCTGCCAAACAGTACAAGTAGCAGAGTTACTACGAAGAAAAAAATCTTAGCATAATTTCCTTTCAGAATCCAGGAACTTTTATAATCACAGGCGCTTTTTGAAACATAAACAAGAAAGTACCAGGTCAGAGCAGCGTGGCAGGCTCAGCTTTCCTTCTCTCTGGAATAAGTTTTCCCCTGAATTCCCCCTAAGGCACATCCTCCATCATTGGTTAGAGCCAAATCTTCCCAGTTGTGGTTTTTCCACCCTCCAAAGCATCAATGCTGCCTATAAAATGTACCATTCTTCCTTTCTGCTCAGAATTCTACATCCATGAGTGCTGCACTGCTGTGAATACTCACTTTTGTAGGGGGCTTTCCAGCAAACTGGCTCCTCATTAGTAGAACAAATGTTAATTAATATTTTCAATTAACTGCCAAAGTCCCAGCAGTTTGGGAGTGCAGGCTCTGCCCTGAGCTTGGCTGCTCTGCAGCAGTGAGCAGAAGGCTGGTCTGGCAGAGAAAAAGGCAGAAAAGCTCTATTTTGTGGTCAGATCCAGCAAATCGCTTCCCAAGTGCTACTGAGGGCGGATGAAAGAGCGAGGGCATCACACAGGTGAGACACGCATGCAATGACTGTTCAAATTCCAAGCAAAAATGTCCCGTTCACAGGAATATAATCCCAGGGAAGGTACAGAAACAAAGGCGGCTGGAGTGCCCCACCACACCAGTATGGGCTGCACTCCTGAAGCTGGGGGGCAAATCCTGCCCCAGGGGAGAAGGAATTCCAAGTGAAGAATCTGCTACAGCTTTAACAGCCCCTGTGCCCACTGACAGATAAACTCCCAACTTTCAAACTGCCAAAAAAGCTGAACAGGAATTCAATAAAATATCTCAAGGAGGGGGAAAAAATTATTACCAATACAAAGCCATTCAATAGTACTTAAAAGCCTCTCTGTTCACATCAGCATCCAAAAGCAGAGCATCAAAGCAGGGCCAGCCAGTTTAGTGCACACAGAAGGAAAAGAATATTAAAAGGCTCACCCTTGTGCTGTTATTAAGCTACATCCACTGGCATTCATGAGCATGAGACAGTTCAGACAAGAATCAATTTGCCTTCACACTCATCAGCTAAAAACAGACGTGAATGTTTTCCAAGTGATGGAAAATTAGGATACCAGACTTCAGGGACCTGCTCCAGCTGTCCCCTGCAATATCACCAGCTTCCCCCACGATGCCCATGAATCTATCCAATACACTTTTCTAACCTCCCCTCACCCAAACTCCCTCAGTGTAACCAGTACTCCCAGCTCCTTCTGACATCTAGAAATTGCCGCTTGTTAGAGGTGGCAATAAAGTGTGGCTGATTGCAAGTGGTCAGAAAAAAGAAATACAGCCAGGAACTGTGGAACCCACAGCACAGTTTCTCTCTCACTGAAGATAATTTGAGTTTATTTTCTATAGCCAGCTGCAGTTTTCCTTTAAAACTAAGTAAACAAGCTGTGGGAGCTCTACTCCCGTGTCAGAGCTTATCAGAAATACATGATGGGGTCAAAAACCACTGCAGAGATGCTGACAAATGAGAAGGGAAATAAAAAAAAAAAGCATTTAAGCCTGCAGTGAGACTAAAAACGTTGTCTGTGCCATGACCAACAACTTTGTCCTTGATTCAGCACAGCAGGGAGGGATCAGCTGAGGTTTCAAAGCCTGACAATCTCCAATATCTCTGTTCTTCTAGGCTCTTCCCTTTCACACCATCCACTGAATATTCTCTGAGTGTAGGGAGGGAGGCATCACAGCACTGCCCAACAGCAGCCTGTTCTGTGCTGGCTGCCAAGGAGCAAAAATTAGACTCTGAAAGATGCCAGCGATGTCTTTATTTGTAACCCTAAAAGACATCCAAGAACATCAATTGGAGCATTCATAACTTCGGAGCTCTCGGCAGGCCCTACAGATGGGTACAGAGAAAAGCTTTGTTTCTCAGGGACTGAGGAGGTTGTTCCAACAACCACAAGCTTTCAGATGTGCTTTCCCTCGTTCCCCTCACTGTGGCACCACAGGAACACACAGGTGGCTTTGCAAGACCTCTGAACTGGACAGGCAGAGGAGGCTGGGTTGAGAGGAAATCAGCCTTCTGCACAGGAGCTTCTGTGGCACATCACGGTCCTGAGCGGGGTCAGCAGAACTGCTCACAAAATGCAGGTCATGGCGTGAAGGCAACACATCCTGACTCGTGGTTTGGGGCTTACAGACAGCTGACACTTCCCAAAGCCACTGTAGTTCTAAGAACTGAAATACAATCTAGTTCTAAGGACTGGAACCTCCATACAAGATTCATCACCAGATTTATCAAGGTGCAATGGCAGCAACAACATTAATCCACACTTTTAATTGGATCTACGATTAGTTCATACTTTTTACAGGGCTCAACCAGGAGATGAATATGAAATATCTACTGCCTGAAGTGCTGAAAGAAACTCATTTGCTGAGGACACTGAGCAACACCACCTGGACTTGAGCTGCCATCGACTTTGGTGTCCAACCCACTTCTCACAAGAACCACAGCTCACCTGTTTCACAGAAAATGCTGTGTCAGCATTGATTGTTCTTTCAGACTGTAAGTTAATTCTAGATCTAATGAGCTTCACAGCTGGCACTCACCAGCAGCTGCTTTTCTCCCCTCAGCAGCTAAAGGTATCCTGTGATAATTCCCCTCCACATTACAGGCCCCCAGTGCTGCTGAGGGGTGAGTTTGGGTTCATCAGGAGATGTTTGGGTGGCTCTTGTGCCACAAGGACTGTCCTGTCTACCATCATCTTAACAACTGCTTTGGTAGGTAATGCAGTTGTAAAACAGAATAAAATGAAGGGTAAGGGCAGCCAGCATTCTGAACTGCCTGCCAAGGTGGGCCTTCATCCTCCTCGTGCCTTCAAGGCACTGCAGTGGAATAAATTCCTGAAATTTGAGGTTGTTCACTGCTGCAAAGCACATCAGTCAAACTTTTCTGGTTTTTTCCTTCCCTTACAGTAGGAAGATAATAGTACCAGCTAGAACAACTGCACAGCAGTGTTGAGAGGATTAATTAGCTAATATTTCTACAGTCTTAAGCATGCAGAACATCACAGATGCACAGTGTAATTACTGTTATTAGGTGAGTGATTTCTTTGACTCGTTGGGACAACACACATTTTATCTGTCAACTTTTCATGGCACAGACGTCTGCCACCAAATATCCTCAGCTAAACAGAAACCTGACTATCATGGCCTAACTATCCATGATGCTGGTTTTATTTTGGGGGGAGTGCGTCAATTTTCTTTCAAGCATGTATTATTTCTCATTAGCAATATGTGATAGAAATTCTGCTGATAGCCACGAAGCCTTAAAGCTGGCCACAAATGAAGGCTGACACAAAAGCTGCTGACCTACTTGCAGGGTGCAGTATCCTCCCAAAAACCACGTTGCAAATTAAACTATGCTGGGTCTGCTTTCCTTGGCTTCCAGCAATGTCCAGAACAGCTTTAGCTGCCGACCAAACCCACTCTAGAGCTATTAATGGGATAAAGTTCTCTTCTTAGGATGTCCTGATGGGGCTGGGATCATTGCAGGTAGTGTACAATCAAAAGTAAGATAAGCTAAACTACAAGAAAGGGGATGAGAATTCAGCTTTTTGTGGAAATTCTGGGGGAAAACTTTGGCACAAAGGAGCCAAGAGGAGTGGGATAGAACTGGAAGCTGGACTTGCGTGCATGTGTCAAGGGTGATGCTAATCCAATGTTAGTAACTTCATACTGCAAATAACAGATGATTCCAGGATGTTGATATTCTCTCTCTCAAGCATAAAAATCAGTGCTTTTCATGGAAATTTAGGTCAGCACACAACCACAGTTACAAGCCTGATGAACACGTTAAGGAACAGTTTAAAGCAATGCTAAACCAAACAGCTGAAGAAATACAGGGTGTAGAGATGTCATCAAAGGGCACAGGAAATTCACTCTCTGGGAGACTTGCAGTGCCATGAATCCTTGGCGTTCTGTAGGAAAAGAATAGGAACAGACAGAATCCCAGGATGGCTCAGGCTGAAGGGAGCACAGTGGGCACCTGCTCCTCCTCCCTGCTCCAGCAGGGCCATCCCAGAGCCCAGGGCACAGCATTGTGTGCACACAGCTCTGGAACAGCCCCAGGGAGGAGAGCCCACAGGCTCTGGGGACAATCTGTGCAGGGCTGGGCACTGCCCAGGGCAGAAGTTCTGCCTCCTGTGCAGGGGCAATTGCTGCCATCAGTCCCTGCCCGTTGCTCTGGGGCCATTGCTGGGCCCCCGCAGCAGAGGCCGGGCCCTGCTCGGAGCCCTCCCTGCAGCCAGGGCCAGCCAGGCCTGAGGGCCCCTCTCAGCTGGGGCTCCTCTCGAGGCTGAGCAGCCCCAGCTCCCTCAGCCTTTCCTGGGCACGGAGATGCTCCGGGCCCTTCCTGGGCTCCGCAGCCTCCGCCGGCCCCGCTCCAGGAGCTCCCTGGCCCTGCCGTGCTGAGGAGCCCAGAGCTGGGCACGGCACTGCAGAGGTGCCTCCAGGGCTGGCCAGAGGGGCAGGATCCCTCCCTGCCCTGCTGGGAATGCTCTTCCTGCTGCCCCCAGGATCCCATTGGCCTCCTTGGCCCCAGGCCACTCTGCTGGCTCAGGGACAGCTCCGTGTCCATCAGGACCTACCCAAAGCAACACAACAGCTCCAGGCACTCACTCACTGAAATTGGGCTTGGGTCCCTACATTACTTATAATCCAACTCAACAAACAGCTCTGAGGTTGAGGGACTCAGGGAATTCCAAGGAACACCACCTGGCCGACCTTTGTTTCCCAGGGACACACACACCAGCCTGGGTCACACGGAATTCTTTCTAAGGCTCACGGACAATGTCTGTGGTAGCAGCCAGCTGGGATCATTTAAATCCACTTTAAGGATAACACCACCCGACAAAGCAGGAGAGCACAGTGCTGTTCTCCCAGCTTCCTGCTTTTCCCAATCTGTCAGCCCCAGAGAGCTGCTCCCAGAGCTGATCAGTCACAGCTCCAATTCCACCTCTGCATGATTAGCCAGCATTAGCAAAGCCAAATCAATGGCTTGATTGCAGATTTGCCAAACAGAAGGGCAATGTGCATGCATTAGAATGATGAGGCAATTTGCAACTTCATTACCTCCTTCAGAGACACGTGAGCTTTTACTCTAAGGATTTTAAATCGTGCTGAACCCTAGAGCTGCCCTGGTTTTCCCCGCAGGAGCCTAGAGGATTAACAGCTGACACACTGAGGCCAAGCCTGTGCCAGCCCCCACGACAGCCTTGATAAAGAAAAAAAAAGTCATCAAGAGTCCCTTCTGAAGGGAGCAGAAGGCCCCACCTGCAGGTCAGACCATCCTTAGGGATGTCTCCTGCCTCCCTGGGGCTTAGGGTGAAGAAGAGAAGAGAAAGGTTCCTACTCCAGTACAGCCCTCAGATTATTATCCATGATTGACTTCTCAGGGAGGCAGCAGTGAAGTTGCAACCAGAGGTCTGAGGGCAACCCAGAGACTTCAGACCTTGGAATGACTGATTAAGGGATTGGGAGCAGAAGCAGTGTTCTCCTCTGTCATTCCAGTTTCAGGAAGAGCAGATTGACGCCTGTCTGTGACCTTGGTGTCACCTGCAAAATGCTGACGTCTTTGATCAGAGGTTGGTTTACACAAAACCAGTTCAGGCTTCAGCCCCTCCCAGCCAGAGAGCCCTGGAGGGGCTGGAGCGTGTCCAGGGCAGGGAACGGAGCTGGGGAAGGGGCTGGAGCCCCAGGAGCGGCTGAGGGAGCTGGGAAAGGGGCTCAGCCTGGAGCAAAGGAGGCTCAGGGGGGACCTTGTGGCTCTGCACAAGTCCCTGACAGGAGGGGGCAGCTGGGGAGGGTCGGGCTCTGCTCCCAGGGAACAGGGACAGGACAAGGGGAAACGGCCTCAGGCTGGGCCAGGGGAGGCTCAGGTTGGACATCAGCAGGGATTTCTGCCTGGAAAGGGTGCTCAGGCCTTGGCAGGGGCTGCATAGGGAGGTGGTGGAGGCACCATTCCTGGAAGGATTTAGAAGACATTTAAATGTGGCACTTGGGGACATGGGTTAGTGGTGGCCTCGGCAATGTCGGCTTAACAGTTGGACTTCATGATCTTAAATGTTCTTTCTGACCTAAATGATTCTCCCAGGGTAAAAGGGCAGAGGTCACTCACTGGAGTGAGAAATTTGGTATGCCAGAGTCTCCTTGATTGCCATCAAACAAAAATACACTCAGGAGAGATGGGCATCCCAAGAAACAGCCCCTTAGGAATCCTATCCTCACTCATAGCTGAATGACTCCATGGAAGCAAACTACACAGCTACAGAGACACCAGTATTTTCAGCTAAAGCACTGAAGTTTTGGGAAACTAAAAGCAGTTTTTGCAGACAGAAAATTATTATTCTTACTCAGCACTTGTGAGGTGAAAATGAGCAGTTACATTCCACTACAGCCACTGCACAGTTGTTTAGAAGGAACCTCTGGCTTTTACTTTATGTAAAATCCATGTCAGAATTGAGACTAGACTGGAATCAGTCTGCAGTTTGAGCAGCAACCTGCATTTTACTCAACCACTGTGCTTACATTTTTAATGACAGCTCTCCTGTGCATCCTCCTTAAACTGTTGTTCCACAAAAGCCAGGGAAATTCCTGATGTGCCACATAATGGAGCGGACCCATCGCCATGTGCCACCGTGAAAATTCAGATTGTCTGCTGTGAAAGTAGCTAAAATTACAGCTTTAACACCTAATGCAAAGTAAAAACATTCATCTAGTTTAAATAATTTAATGGGGAGAAAACCGAGCACTTTCCCACATCTAAAACAACTTGCAAATACCACAGCAGTGAACTACAACCTCTTTATAGAGTCTCATCTAAAAGCAAAACTAAGAATACAAAGCATGCCTGTGCAGGGAGCGCCCTGCATTTAAACACCTGCCTATGTGTTGCTGAGAAATAACTTATTTAGAAAAAAAAATAAAATCCTGAAATCATCTTAAAGAAGACTACGTGTTCCCAAGTTCTCCTCCCCCAGTTCATTGATGCCTACCTGTAAATAAAAGATTGTAACCCAGCTTGTTGCAATTAGATATCATTATCCTGCTCTATTTTATGATTTTCTTCATTAATGAACTGATTTCAGATATTGATAATTACAGTGCCTGCAAATTTTAACAAAAAGCTCCACGATAAAACAATAATTCAATAATTCAAGCTAATAAACCCTGACCAAAATCCCTCTCTTAGGCATAAATCACAAATTAAGTACCAAGAGGAAGATTTGAATACAACTTTATAATAATTGTTTTCAAATTAGCAATAGAAGGAAGCAGCAACTCAAACTCCAACACTTTGGGGCTTGTTTGAAAAATTAAGAGAGGAGCTGATGCAATTGATGCTTTTCATCTGTTTGACAGCTTAAAAATCAAGGAAACGCACATGAAAGGTCTGTGGCTTGCAACTGCACTTAATCCCAGCACAGAGCTGTCAGGGTGAACACACCTGCACAACTTCTACATTAAAACAAGATTTACTCAGCCAAGATAGTGATAATTCAAGATCAGGTCACACTGTATCACACGCTGACATTTACTCCTCTGGTGTAACCCCATTTCATTGTCTTCCGAAAATTCAGACCCACAAGTTCTGTCTCTGCCAACTGCTACAGTCAAGCAGATGTTACAAACAGGCACTGAGAACACACAGAAAAGTTGTCCTTATTTGTTACCACAGTATGGAATGGGCTCCCTAAAATGTGTCCACATTAATTAAGATTATTGGAAGAATTAGGCTCTTAGTGCTGTCGATGTGGAAGCAAACAAGAAACAAAGCAGCCCAGTAAGATTAAATAAATGCTTGCATTGATTTTAGTTTTGTATGTATTTGAAACACTTGTAGGACCTCAGGAGACAGACGGCTGTCTCAGGCACTGGCGGGAACATTTGCAGGAGCAGGAGGAAGGTCACCATCGTCTGTGGCACAAGTGTGTAACTGCTGAGGCAAATCAGCCATGGAGAAACACCTCTGTACACATGAACGTTAAGTTCAGACACACTGGTGAGTCAGATTTCCAGCTGCAGGTTGATTAAAACTGCAAATTTTGCACATTATGATGGTGAATTACTATTATCATAACTTTGGGACAGGTTATAGACAGGCATTACAGGCAGGCGGAACTGAAATCTAAATTGCCAGGTTAAGGCTGGGGTTTAAAAGAAAATTTGAAGAGGTATTAAATCAAATACTAAGTCAATAAATAAAGTTATAATCGTAGGAAAAAAACCCAACATAAGCAAGGAAGATCTAAGAGTTCTCTTGTGTCATGCTATGTACAAAAAAATCTTTCAGAAAACTTTCAGGGTTCGTTTTTGGGCTTTTTCCTCTTCCTGTGGAATTAGAGGTGTTTATGAGCAACTTCAGTTATGTGGCTTTATTCAGCTGTAGCAGCACTGGTTGGAAGGGACATCTCCAAACCAACCTCCACCACAGCAGCACCAAACTGGGTCAATTTTCCCCTTTTTCTGGACAAGTCCCTTTCCCTTGGCTCTGCCTGAACCAGTCACTCTTGAACTGGGACAACCTCTGGTTTGTGCCTCCTGGCACAAGACAGAGAGCAAAGCATCAAACACCAATTTGCTTTTCTTGCTGTGGTGAGTGAAAGCTTCAATGAATTGCAGCCATCACATCTTAGACCTGATAAAGCACCTGCTTCCAAAAAATACCCCTTGCGTCTCAGATTTAAGGTTTGCCTTTGTTGAAAACTGTTGAATGGCTCTGTGATTGGTTTTGAATAACGCAAAGTAATGTTTATTGCTTTCAATACTTATAAGGCAATAAATTACTACTTCCTAAATAAAAACAGCCAATGACCATGTCTAATAAATATACTGAGGCTGAACATTTCCATTTGTCACAGGTGATACGATGGGAACATTCTGATACATTTTTCAAATACACATATAGGAATTTGAGTGAGGTGTTATTAGTGCCGATCCCCCATTTAAAAAATGAATTAAAATAAACCAAAAGGGTTTTTTTCCCAGAGTCCCAGAGATCTTCCTAATTCCATACATGGAAAGCAGTAGAATGGAACAGGCTGATGGATTAAACAAAGCCTGAGTTTTTAATGGCCTGACAAGTAGGTGCAATCAAGGAGCGGTTAGATAACGTGTACTTGATATCAACCGGAGGAGTCCTAAAATATTTCTCTTTCCAAGTGGTAGTCAATGGCTTATTAAAGAAACAGACCCATCTAGTGGTAACACTGCTCTTATGTTAATGCCTGTGGGAGGCACGAGCAGGGAGGAGTGGGGATAAATGAATTACACCACCAGAAAGAGCAGAGGCAATCAAAGCTGCGCTCCAAGTCAAGTAGGGAGAACTCTTCCTCGAGTGAAGGTGCTGAACAAGCCTTTTCAAATAATTTGGTTTACAAAATATTAGCACTCATCTTCAGAAAAGACCAAGCCTCACCACTCAAACCTGTCAGTCAGGATCAATGTCAGCCCGCAGCAGGGAAAGCTCAAAAGCACCAGGCAAGGATACTGCTGGAATACTCTCCAGAAACCATCATTTGAGTTTGAAATATCCTAAACTACTTCAAAAAATTGTTTTTCTAATGTAATGACTTTGAGTACATCTGTGCCTAAACAACCCTCTGTGTTGAGCAACAGAGTGTTCTGCTCATTTGATCTGGTGTCATTGCATGTGACAATTCTGAGTGGGAATGGTCCCAGGGGATGAGAGGGAAAAAAACCCCACCATTTGCCAAAATCTGAAAGCCATGCAATTTTAGGCTTGTCAGAGCATTCCTAGTAAAAAGTGCTAGAAAAGCTAATAAGGGCTCATCTAATAATGAATTGAAAATGACAGTAAAATTAGCATCACTGGTCACGATTTCATGGTAAATAGATCTTGTCAAAATAAATCATTGTGCTGTTTTTCAGTGGGAATCTCAGGCTTGGGCACTTGGTGCCTCAGGCCATCTTGATTAGAAAACAAAAGCACTGCCACGAGATAATAAATAGACTAAAAGCTGTGATGGGCCTCAACAGGCAGCTGGAAAGGAAGACAAAATGCACATGTTGCTCCAGGGAATGTTTCCCACCTTGTTCTAAATCCTCCTCTGCCCACAACTCTGCCAAGGCAGTAGAGAAAACTCAAAATGATCAAAGGTACCAAACAAAATGGACACCAATGCTCACACGTGGACAGCTCAAAAAGAAAAGAGGGCCCTGGCCTCACCTGGAATGGCAGCCAGTTCCCCAAATTTAACTCAATCCCGAAACCCCTACAGATACACAAACCAGAGGGTGAAAAGGAATTGGGAAGAAACAGGGATGGAGAGGTGCAAACGGGGCAGCAAAAGGAGCAGCCAGCAGCGGTTGCAACATGGGAATTGCTAGGAGCAATCTAATCTAATCTAATCTTCCTTAGCCTGAGGGAGAGGAGAATCAAAGGAAAGGGAAGCAGCAGCAAATCCATGTCTCCGCACATGACCCTTTCTCCCCTGGATCTCCACCATGGTGCACAGGTCTGCCTCTCAGGCAACACAAAACTGCCTTTTCCTGCTTTGCAAAGAAAACAAGGATTTGTGGGTCGTGTCTCAGACAGCAAAATCCTCCAAGGAGGATTTCAGAGCAATCCTGACAGTATGGCAGGAAAAGGACTTCTCCACACTTGTAATCTCTGAACCACAATTTTTTCCCTTGTCCTCAGAGTCCGTCAGCCCTGGGCTTGGGCAGTCTGGCAGTGGTGAAGGACAAGCCCTTTGCTATCCCCAAAGTCTCTGAGAAACTCATTTCCACTGAAAACAGCCCTGCTCTTCCATCATGCACCATGAACATTGTAAGTCACCACTTCACTGTTCATTACTGGTCTAACAGGGTTTGGTCGTGTCTCAGATTTAGAAAATGGCCAAAACCCGGAGCCCTCCACAAAGGAAGGACGTGGAGATGCTGAAATGAATCCAGAGGAGGCCACAGAGATGCTCCAAAGGCTGGAGCCCCTCTGCTCTGGAGCCAGGCTGGGAGAGCTGGGGGTGCTCACCCGGAGAGGAGAAGGCTCCAGGGAGAGCTCAGAGCCCCTTCCAGGGTCTAAAAGGGCTCCAGGAGAGCTGGAGAGGGACTTGGGACATGGGATGGAGGGACAGGACAAGGGAGAACAGCTTCAAACTGACGGAGGGCAGGATTAGATGGATACTGGGAAGGAATTGTTCCCTGGGAGGGTGGGCAGGCCCTGGCACAGGGTGCCCAGAGAAGCGGTGGCTGCCCCTGGATCCCTGGAAGTGTCCAAGGCCAGGCTGGACGGGGCTTGGAGTCATCTGAGATAGTGGAAGGTGTCCCTGCCCATGGCAGGGGGTGGAATGGGAGGTCTTTAAGGTCCCTTTGAACCCAAACCATTCCACTTTTAGGCATCCCCTTGGCTGGGGATGTGAATGGCCTCACAGCAGCTGCATTCCAGGTGAGCAGCATCCCCACTGCCTGGTGCTTGCAATTCCTTGAATCCCAGCCCAGACAACACCTCCCTCCCACAGCCCACAACACCCTGTTGACAGAGCAGGAAACCTTTGGGAGAGGGAGCTGCCTCATCCCTGAGTTGTCACAGATAAATCTAAACACGCTCATTTAAATGCAGCCAGCACCCCCATGTCCCTGTGTCCCTTTTGGTGGCAGGAACACAACTTCCAGCTCTCCCCTCCCAATTCTCCCAGGCAGGGAGCAGGATTTTGTCTTTGTTCCAAGGCTCCCCTCCCTGCCCACACGTTCAGTAAATCCTTTGATTTGCTGTGATGAGCCCAGTAAGTGCAAGATCTAAGGACTAAATCACAAACAACAACCTGGTAACCAGCTCAAGGACTCTGCATCCTGCACCTTTTGGTGTGAAGTTACAACTTTAATTACTGGAGGGAACCACATCCCCAGTCAGTTGGGATTTTGCTTTAGAAGATTAGGCTGCTCCTAGAGAGCTTCTCCCCAGGCAAAGGCAGCAGTAAGGAAGTCAGTCCCACCCCCAGAGCACTCTTGTGGTCCCTGGGACTGTCTGAAAAGAAGAGAAAAAGCCTCCAGGAAAGTCATTTGAGAGTAGTAAGAGAAACACTCCTGTAAAACCTTATCTGACAAATAATTTGTCTGCTATAGAAATATTCCAGCGGAGTCCTGGAGATAAATTAAGTCCTCAAATGACGCACAAAGGAAAATAAAAATAAAATGGAAGAATTGAAAGTAGATACAAGTATTGCAGTCATACTTTTTAGCAAAGACTGCTGAACTCCATTGCCAAAGCCACTGTTTCTACTGGTTTTCCTCTCAATTAAAGTGGTGCAAGGGCACCATTGGGGTCAGCAGGGCCGAGTTATTTATTCCTGCAGAGGTAATTCCCACTATGCAAAACAGAGACTAGAATCCCAATGCCATGGCAGTTTTTTAAATAACTAATTCCAGACTGAACTTCCAAACATGTACAAGAGCATCTGAGCATTCGAATCTGGATTTTTATTTTTTTTTATACAGTGTTTGTTCCACTTTAATTTTTAAGTATCTTTTCTAGGAATGCCCCTGGACAAGTGACCAGTACTTTTATATTTACATGTCATTTTTTTGTGCCAGCAACTATGAAGAGGTGGACTAGCCCATTACACCCATCAAGGATCAAACTTAACCACTTTAGATTATAATAAGACTACTAAAATTTCTGCAAAAAGACAACTTTTTAGTGTAGACCTTTAGTATTTCAGAGAAAACTGGACTTATTTATTTCATGTACTTCACCTGAAATAGAACCAGCAGAGACAGAAATTAAGGAAAAGGACCACAGAAGTGACGCTAACAGACGATAACATCACAAACTTTCTCATACCTGCAATTATACATGATAGAGTCAAGTGAAAAATGGATTGAACATGGCTGTATGTGGTGCTGCACTGGGCCTCTTGCATAGCTTTGGAAGGAAGCTGATGGGGCTGATAAAATTAAATCAAAAGCTGAAACCTTTCAATGACAATAAAGGAAAAACCAGCCTTATAATTCAGCGTGAGAACAACCGAGCTGCTGAAGGGAACCACTGAGCTGCGAACTGATTGGCACAAGCTGGTGCAAAGCACTGCTGGCTCCGTCACCTCCTGCTCCAGGAGTCTGGAAGCACATTTGCTGTCTGACTGTGCCTATTCCCCTACACAGCATCCGAGTGGCTCTGGTGCTGACACTGTCCTAAGTGCCCACGTGCACAGGTTTGGGAAATTCAGGGCAGGAAAGCAACAGCAAGAGCATGACAAAGGCCATCCTTTGGCACAGCTGCTGTTGACACGGGAAATCAGCAGAATGGTAACAAACTGTGGCAGGCACAGGCTCTCCCAACACATTATCCCTGGAATGGGCTTCTCGGGCACATCCGACCTTCACGCTCCAGCACAGCACAGAGCAGAGCGTGTTGGCTGCCAAAATACAGCTGCTCCTCACAGGTGAGGGAACAGGAGGGCTTGAGAGCTGGGGAACTTCAGATGGTGCTGTAGAAATTTCATGTAATAGAAAGAAATTTCTCTCTGCCAGGGTGGAGAGGCCCTGGCACAGGGTGCCCAGAGAAGCCGTGGCTGCCCCTGGATCCCTGCAAGTGTCCAAGGCCAGGTTGGACACTGGGGCTTGGGAGCACCCTGGGATAGTGGAAGGTGTCCCTGCCCAGGGCAGGGAGTGGGACTGGATGAATTTTAAGGTCCCTTTCAACCCAAGCCATTCCATAACTCCATGATATCTGTACCAATACACACAGGTGTTTGTTTCCACACAGACAGTAAGTCAGGTGCACCACAGGCACTGGGAAGAGCGGCTTTCAGTTGTTCCTTCTGTTTTCCTTTTGCCTATACGGCAACAGCTGCTGTGCTTCTGGACTCAATAATTATATTTTGATGTGCATGGAGGGTTGCTTCACAGCATCTGAGAACTCAAGTCACGAGGGTAACAGCGTAGCAGATGGCAGGTTTTGGGGTTTGGGTTTTTGTTGGGTCTTTTCAAACATACTGATCAATTGTTATGAAGCAATCTCTGATTTATAGGAACCTCAAAACCACTAAATTTGATATTTCTCTGAGCTCTGCAGGCAGACTTGACAAGCAGAAATCAGGCCCCGTGTTGTTCCTGCAGCTGAGCAAAGGGATCGCTCTGATTACATTCTGTGCTTCCCTACAGCAGGATGATGAGGAGATGGCACTGATGTGCAGAGAACCGTTTCCTTCCTCTGCTATTGAGCTGATATCCATATCTGATACGAATTCTGGGGGCAGCAAGGTGTGCACGCAGCTGTGAGGAATTCTGCTGTGAAAGCAAATGGTGTCCTTTAAGAAACAGATAATGAATTAGTGCAGCATCTTCTCGATTTTGCCTCGAGCCTGTTGCCAGATGCAGCACCTGCCCCTCCATGGCCACCCCTAGGAACCCCTGGAAGCCTCAGCTGGAGAGAGCACAGCATCGAGGAGCCTTTATTAAAGCACACGTGCCTTCACTTGTTCTGCTGCAGCTCCAGCTCTGCCAGGGCCATTATATCAGTGCTTATTTATTGCCATTTGATCTCTGAAAGAAGGATTAAATGGGCTGGGATTTAATCACCATCCTCAGGATTTAATGACACTCAGAAGAAAAGCTGAACCGAAAAGGTGCTTGGGAATGCTGAGAAGAAATGTTGTCATGTAACTCAGGTATTTCTTTTAGTCCTACTTAACTTCACCTAAGCACAAAACAAGATTTCACTTTGCTTGAAAGATTCATAGGCACACTGGGCCTCGAGAGGCATTACTTCAGGATTCTTAATTTTGAAGAGATTTCCAGAAAGCTTCTTGAGAGAGCACACACTTGTGTACACAGAGACAGTGTAAGTGGCGCCTGTCAGAGCAGGGATGACTTGCAAGCAGAAATTCTGTATATTCCTCCCAAAGAAGATTGTGTTCTCCTCCCCCTGCTTTTCCTTCCTGCTCCTGTGAGCCAGGAGGAAAAAAATCTACTGTCCCTGTTCACACTTGGATTTGCCTCTGGTGAGAAAAATCCCCCGGGAAGAGCAGCTCATAATTCCCAAGGCTGAGCAGCCCCTTCGGGTGAGAATTCCTGTCTTCACAGTACCCCCCAGGCTCAGACTTTTGCACTGTGCTGGGATCAAGCTTTACCCTAAAAAAGGGAGGTGTCATTCCAGGGAAAGCATCTCCCACCAGGATCACATCCTGGTTTTAGCAGCTCCTCTGCCCCCGTTGAGGTGATTTCCCCAGCTCTGTGCCCATACAGATCTACACTGTGTCAACTGAATCCACCTTGATTTCCCAGAGTTCCTTCCCTTCTTTTCTGGGCTAAACAAAGGATAATGCTGCAGTGTAAAAAGTGGGTCACAGGGACAATAGGGAAGAAGATAACAAATACCACAGCACCATTTCTTTTCATCTTTTTTTTTTTTAAAAAAACAAAACAAAACAAAACAAAACAAAACAAAACAAGACGTTTAAAACCATTCAAGGACAAAATACTCTTCACTCAGTCTGGAAAAAAATGTTTTGCCATCTCCAAGCTACAGGGCTGAAGCTCTCCTTCTTCAGAACTACTCAGACAAGCTTGCTCTCTCCATCACATGCTCCTGATAACTTCACTAAAATGCAGCTCCTTTGGAATTTAGGAGTATAAGAATTTAGATGTGCACTAGAAATTAGAATTCATACATCCAAAGTATCCTTCACTTGATGTTTACCAATACCTGTCACTTACTCTGCTTTGAAAGTTAGATTTCCTACTGAGAGCATATTCAACAGTGCTTTGGTACCTCTTGTTTACCTGTTGTGTATTTTTGTGTGTGGTTGGGGCTTTTGTGTGGTTTTGGGGTTTTTTAATGAGAATTTCTTCAATAAATAAATAAAAATGGAGCCTTTAAAGTTGCCATTAGAGACCTTGAGCATCCAAACAGATTGAGCAGTAACGTCTCCAACCACCTAAATCCAGGGTTAAACTGTATTTCCTTGCACCCTCATCTAAGTTAAAGAACAAAGTATTAATATCAGAGCTTTCAGCTGTAATACACTCTGGTCTTGCATTTTTCTCTAAGCAAAACTCCTGGTAATCATCTTTTGGATCTACATGATGTAGATCTTTTCATTAAAAAAACTTTAAGAACAAACTTTGGGCCTTTGTCTGCTCAAGCATCCTTAAAACACCAGCACCACCCACACTGATCAGTCTAAGCACTTATAAGAAATCCCACAACGTCCTAAAGAATTTTTTTAAGTAACCATTCTGCCTTTTGCACCTCAAGAAACACCATCTCATCTTTGCTGCAGGAGCTTAAATGTACAGGAAGGCCAGATCCCACTCAGAAAATGGGAAACACTCAGGAGGTCGCTAGGAAGCAACTTACAACTTATTTATTTATCAAGATTTCCAGGAGGGAACGAGTAATTTGGATGTCAAAGTCTTCAGAAAGTCACTTCTTTTCGCTGCCCGCACTGGGGGTAACCCAAAATCACAAGTCCCTGCTGAAACTTTCACACTCTAATCTCCCTGATGGTAAAAACCCCTGACCAAAGAGAAAGCCTGAGACATGAGGACTGTCTGACTCTGATCCATCCAAACAAGCTGCTCTGTATGAAACTTGAAATTTTTGTCACAACACCGCTACAAGCATGTGGCATTTCCCAGTTCTTCCAAGAAACAATGCAGTGCACCCCACAATCTTCCAAAGGAAATTAGTCCACCTCACGCATAGGGGTAAGGAAGTGAAGAACCCAAGGGCATGAATAAAGTTGAGATTATTCTTCACTCTTCCCTTCCAGTTCCTCTCCCTGAAAGGCTGAGACTCTTTTAGAGGAGACTGAAAGAAGTAGAACATTCTCCCCTCTGTCTCAAACACATAAAAATCATCCCAAAAGTGAGCACACCTCCCCCAAGAGAGCAAAATCTTCCACCTCTCTGCTCACAAGGACAAGGAGAGGCAGGGAGGGACCTGAGGCTTCTGAAGACACAGAAAACACAACAAAGGCACCTCCCAAAAAGAGGCCAAACCCCAGACAATTCTTTGATTTTTTTTTTCCACAAGAACTCCAGTGGAAACCATTCAGGGAAAGGAAAGCGTGCAAGTTTCCAGGGACAGCTGAAGAAAGGACCACCAAACATCAGCCAGCATCCTGTCAGGGATTATTTATCACCTTGGACTCACCTGAGAGCATCTGTCAATCTCTCAGCAGCCTTCATCCCTCACAAAGGGACCTTCACATCCCTCCAGCACAAAGTCATCACTGGGTCTTCCTGCCCTGTCATCCCTTCAGGCCTCCTGCTGCCTATCCTTCCAAATTTGACATTCCAAAGGGAAGCTGACAGCCTTGATGCAGGATCAGTCTAAAAACGGGATGTTAGCTCAGCACTGGGAACTGCACACAGGGTTTGGGGTGAAGCTTCCCTCTGTCCCAAAATGTGATCTGCTGGAAAGGCTGCACATGGCATCCACCAGCTTAAAAAAAGAAATTATTACCTGTTGTTTTCTATGACCTTTGCAGGATAACACCACAGGAAACAGATGGGATATGTGATTTCATCTTCACTTATGCATCAGAAGATTAAAAAAAACCCCAAACACTATGTCTGCTGGTCAGAGAAGGGGGATTCAAAACATCAGCCTACTTAAAAAAAAAAAAATAATCCACTAAAAACAACAAAACAAAACAAAGCAACTAAAAAAAAACCTAAAAAAAAACCCAGCCAAAAAACCTTACCAAAAATCAAAACCCAGCACCACACGAAAGCTAGAAAGCCATGCAGGTCCTCACTTCTCTCCCAAAGAAAGACAGTTTGTACATCATCCTGCCTGCTGTAAGATTACATGAAATTCTTAATTCTGAAAACTAAAAAAAACCAAACCAAACCCATCTCTCTGTTCCATATAAAAGCTGATAACTTCTCACAGTGTATTAGTAAGTCTGGTGCTCTGGTAGCTGATTCTGAGGTTCGAAAAGAGGTTTATGACTCATATGTATTTTTATTCCCTGTGGTCAAGAACAGAGACCACATAAATGATAAATTAAATGGCCTGACCAACAAACTCCTGGATGCCAAGTGCAAGAGAAGACACAGACCAGACAAAAGATCCAGTTCTGTCATGTCAGGGAAAGAATCCCACCAGGGCTCAAAGCCCAGGAGTGGAGACCATCATTACAGATGGAAAAGTCCAGGATCAAAGCCATAAGAGGGGGAAAAATAATAGAAGTATCTCAAACTCCTGGATCAGGACCTGTGATCTGGTTTGGCACAGAGAAACACTTACTGAGGTTCAGCTTAACAAGAAAAGCTCATTAGATAATTATGCACCCTATTGAGAGAGTTGGTTGTTTTGGAACAAAAAAACCCCCAAATCACCCAAAACATGGTTCATTAAGTTGCCAATGAAAACCAGTCCAAAGGTTTGGGGAATTTCTTTTCGTTGTTTTACTTTTTTATTTGGGAAAGCGGCTGGAAAAATTCTGTAGGATCTCCTGTGCCTGTGTCCTTGGCTCGGAGTTCCCACCAAATAAACCCACCATTACTCCAATGGTATTAATGAAGAGAGGAAACGCGGGCCAGTGCCACGAGAAAGAAAACAAAATAAATACATTAAAACTAGAGTAGGAGGTAGCAGATCTAGGAAGCCAGAGCTGGCACTGCTCCTTCACCACACACTTTTTATTTGTTTGTCCTGATTACAGGCGGTTTCCCTCTCTCTTGAACTACTGCAATTTGTCTAATTTGTTCCAGGAGTAAATGGAAGAAATAACGAATGTCAAATACTCAAGTTTGTAAGAAGCCAAATGTTCTCCTTTAAAAACACAAAGAAAAAGAAAAAAAGAAGGGAATGACATTTTTAAGGAGAGCATAAACACAAGATGGTCATTTTCATATGGCTGGGCCAAGGCAATTACACAGAAGAAAATGGTACTTAAATGAAATAGCGGAATGTAAAGCACTTCATTGTTTTCTCTCATTTTCTTCATCTCCTGGCACTTGAAACCCAAAAGTGTCGTGCTCCATTAACAATCCTGGTGTTCAGCTGGAGAGAGAGCCTTTATTTTGGCAAACCAGCACGAATAACCCAAGCAGCACCATAACAGAACCACACTAACACACGTGAAAAGAGCATTTTCTTTATTTCCCTGTCCTCTTTCACATTGTAATTTCATTGATTTGCTTACTGAATTCACTAAGATTAAACATCCATCCACTCAGGGAGCCCCACATCGTCCTCTGCCATGAATTACTGGCACAATAATAATTTGTATTAAAGAAGAAAAGACATCAATCTTGTGCAAGAAAAATAGCTTTCATTTTGAAAGAACAGAAAGGGACAGGCTCTTTTACATTCTACTGTCATTTGTCAGTCTTTCAGCGAGATGTAAGAGATTTTATTCACTAATAACTTTTTTATAAAATAATAAAAAACATTTAGCAGAGGAGCATAAAGTATCTCTTGAGTTGCTTCATGCAACTGTGGCTACGGGCCACAGATCCACCATCAGCTGAAGAATGCAGCCATTTGACAATTCACTTGTCAGCCCCAACGGGATCATGCTCAGGTTTTCTCAGAAAATTTGTCAGGATAATAGGATGTTACAGCTTTTAACTGTAATGGTCATTGCCAAGTTTAGAACAAGAAGTCCAAAAAATGATTTTACTTTTGGTATTTCTGCCAGTACCTAATCACCAGCCTTGGAATCCAGTTTCAAATCTCACATGTCTCCAGCCCCTGTCCTGTGAGCTTCCTTCAGGTGATACCTGACAAAACAACATTGTCCACTTAGCGAGCAAAGGAAAAAAAACCTTTTTATTTTGAGGAGGCCAGCTAGGCAGAACACTGAAATGGCACTGAATTCAAGAGAAAAACATTTAAGTGTCAGATCGGGGAAGTTTCAATCTAAATTTTTCTTTAAACTTAGTTTCAAACTACTACAGAGGAGAAGAATGAGTTCTACCATCAGTTGTATTTTCAAGTTGAACAGGTTTATATTTGACCCACAGGAAATCTAGAAGTACCTCTCAAATCCTAGTTTAAGATGGACTTTCCCCAGTAAATTAACACCCATGCAATGGAACACACCTTGCAATTCTGTAAAATTTCTACAGCAACGAATGAAGTGCCAAAGGAAAAATGTCCTATTTGTAGAAGTGAGAGGAATGGGCAGAACAAGGAGCATTAATTGAAAATTTGGATGAAAGCCACTCGTTTGGAAGGTAAAGAATAGCACAAAAATGAAAGTACAAGCAAATCAGCATTTCATGAGCCAAGTGAGAAGAAAAACAAATGAGTTACTACCTGTGCTATTTATAGCCCAGTCTTCCTGCAGGTGGCAAACCAAAGGAGAATGTTTAAAAAGGAGAAATCTAAACCAAGAGACCTCCTGTGGATATTTATGGAGAGAGTTTTCCAAAGCCTGTGGGGCAGAAAGAGCTTTCTCGGAGAGGAAGCCTATCACCATAAAGCACTGAGGCAGCCTCCCTTTACCCGTACTGTGGGAAGCCCTGGTTTATTTTCTTCAGGACATAACAGCTCTGATGTAATTGATAAATTATCAGTTAAAATATTTCACATCCAAACACAAGTTATTCGCAGTGGATGAGCTTTAAAAGTCCGGTCCTTAGAGCGTAAGTCTGCAGATGTTCCACAAAGGACCAGGTTCTTGTTGAGCAGGTAGACATTAAAAATAAAAATAAAATTAAATTAAAAATAAACAAGCACAACAGCCATTATTTGTTACAGCACAAGAGAACAAAGCAGCACAACAGGAGAGTTCCTCAGATCTTCATTACACCCCAAATCCATGCAGGTCCATATGTTCTTTCTCCAGTTCAACAGAACGATTGCTCCCTATTTCTCCTCTATTTCTGGAATTCCAACATAAGCAGCCTTTTGGAAGACACCCCTTTCTGGGGTCTGAACTTCCCGATGCAATGAGCGCCAGACTGCTCGTTCTCTCAGAGGAAGCCAATTTCTCCCCTCCAACCATCAACACCTTTCATATGCTCAGCTTTGATAACATCAGTGGTTGCAACTTAAATTAATAGAAAGTTGATTTTTAGTCCCAAATCCTTCAAATGCTCTCAACTCTTTATAAATAACCATCCTCTACAGTCTCAGGAAATTCAGACTATTAATGTGAACAACCAGCATCTCAGTATCTCCAAGGCAGAAGGATCCCTGGCACGTCGTTATTATTTACGACCTCTCCATCAAAATTAAGTTCAAAGCTTCAATATTTCAAGACAATTCACTGTGTATGCCAACAAGCCCTGTGCTGAGAAACATTTCCTAAACTGCAGTACAGATCTGGAGCTTTGAAAATGCCGGCAAAAAGCAGGAAATCCTTTAATCGTGGAATGGTTTGTGTTGGAAGGGACCTTAGAAATCAGAACGAGTACAAAAGACACCCTTGAGTTTAGGGGAGTTTAAAGGCACAGAGAACTCCACACCATCAGCCTGCAGGTGTTCACTTCTCTGCTATTGCATTTCCTTCAGATTGCAGTGACAAAGCAAGGCACTGGCTTGGTCCTTAATTACATCCCAATTCTTCAGAGGACTCCTGCACGTCTCCCTCGCTTGGGAGCCCTCACGCCATCCCCAAGCGCACCGACAACAATGACAGGTGATTAGGGAATTTTAATTTGCTTTAAAACACCCTCGACCCTCAAATGAATCTATCAGAAGCTTAACTCAGACACTGACCTGCTCAAAGGACTTTCACAAGTCCCACACCTGGAGCCCAGCTTTCCAGAAGACTCCAGTAACCACCAGTAACTCACCCGACCAAAGCTGAAAAATTAGTTTGTGCTTCACTATTTAGCATATCAAGGGTTTGGCCCTAAACACACTCTCCTCAGTACCCAAAATAATGTTTATATTCTTCCTAATACAACAGGCTAATCAACCATTTCAGGAGAACAGTCAATTGGATTTTCTCCCCTTCAGTTTTGGTGCAAAGTAATGCAAATTTGCACTCAGGCTCACAACAGAGCTCAGTTCCACTCCCCTGTTCTTGAACAGAACTCACCTGTGGCCTCCAAAAGGTATTTTGGAACAGCAGCAATTTCATTAAACTCCCAATGCAGCCTCCCACATCAATAAATCTTAAAAGAATAATTTAGTATTTGTCCAGCTTGAGCAGGGCATAGAGCAGTGGAGGGCTCTCAGGAGCCACCAAAATGCCAAGACTGGGTTTCTCAGCTCCCATTAGAACCACTAAAGAAAAGGAAAGGTTTTCACTCAGTGGTCTAAAAAGAAACCGAACTCCAGCTATGTGGGGCACCTTTCATAAACCACTGAGCATTTATCAATAGCAGACATTCTTCGGAGTTAGAAGGGCTTTATCCAAAGGAGAAGTATCTCGGTAGGATGTGCCAAAGTGCCCCCAGTGAAGCTCCCAGTGCAGGAATAATCAGCTCATCTCTGACCTGCCATCTGCTCCCAAAAGCCAGGCGGAGAACATCATCTGGAAACATGGTTAATAAGCAAAATAGCTACGTGGGAAGGTCCTGGAAGCAGCTCAGGAAGATCAGTGGCACTGACACAAACCCAGACACCAGGCTGGGAGAGGACAACTTCGAGCTGTATTGGTTTGACTAGACTTGAGCCTACGAGCACAGGGTGCAAATCAACGAGGGCACCACCAGCCCATTCTGAACCTGGGTCTCAGCCTGCTTCTGCCAGTAACTCACAAGTTCAATAAACTTTTTTTTTCTTTTAAATTTTATTGAGGTAAATCTGCTTTCCATGACCATGGGTTAAGTTGTGGCATGCAGACATCCAACTCCCAACCAACGAGGTCTCAAATAACCACTCACACAGAGATGGAAAAATGAGCAATTACAGTAAAAACAGTAACAACAAAATAAAAAAAACCAAGCCATTGCATATTAGAACTGACCATTTGGGGAGAGTTTGAACTGTGAGACATATTCCAGCTACAAAACCAAAGGACGCCGAGCAAAACTTGCTTCACAGCACTTCTAGAACCTAGCATTTGTGGGAAAGGTCTCTTATTTAATTTCATGCTGCTGATTTTTTGACTGACTTATCCCAACTGTAGCAGTACTGTAAGGATTGCCTTGCCCAATTCTGCTTTGGATATAATTACAAGTTTCAGCTGTTACTTTAATGGACTCATTTGCATTAACTGGAAGCATAACCATAAAAAAAATTATTTCTATTTCTTGGAGCAGTGTTCCCAAATCTACAACAGATCACGAGTAATCACGATTTATAACTCTTGGAGCTGCTTGGGCCTGCCACCAAGTGCTGATTATCCGCACTGCCTTCATACTTCAAACTTGTAAAATTCTAGGTACAATACAGAGCAAAAATGGATAAAAGCCAGCATGTGGAAGAACAAGAGAGGGAAAGACCACTCTGAGCTCAGTAGGATCATAAAGGTCTTCTAGTCCAGTCCCCTGCCATGGGCAGGGACACCTCCCACTATCCCAGGCTGCTCCAAGCCCTGTCCAGTCTGGCCTTGGACACTGCCAGGGATCCAGGGGCAGCCACAGCTTCTCTGGGCACCCTGTGCCAGGGCCTGCCCACCCTCACCACAGTGGCTTTTCTTACCACCAGTGCTCCTGATGGAACAGGACTAAATGGAGTAAAAGAGGATTGTCGATGCAAGCAACAATTTCAGCATATATTTTTAAAAAAAGAGAAACTATGTCAGCATCAGAGGTTATAGACCTTGAGGTATTTTGGTATCCGGGGTTTTTTTAATTGATCTGTGATCTACTGAGAAAACACAATAGCAACTGCAAACCCAAGATGAGTTTAACCAAACACTGATAATTTTGGCAAAATTAAACCCAGTCAGGGGTTCATGAGCCCCCAAGTGTCTAGGAACCATATCTTCAGCGTGAGGGCTTATTTGGAAGCCTAAATTTAGATGTTGTAAAGTTACTAAATTTACCTTCAGTAATAAGGCTAATTTGGCCCTTATTTTGGGGAAAGCTGTCTTTAAATTTAGATTTAGAAGCTTGAAGCAAATAACTGGTCTTTGTTAAGAAGTTCCAGTAACTGCCAATTCCCTTTTGCGTGCTGATACCCACAAAGCACAGAGAGAGAAAATTAGCTGGCTTTGAAATTCCTTCATTGCTTCCTAGGCCAGCATGCCCAGGAACTTGTGGGCATCTCTGCTCCCAGCAAGTCCTGCCTGTGCCCCAGATGAGACACAAAGAAGAGCCTTATCAGAGCAGGGCAATGAATGGGCCCTGGCAAAGGGGGACACCTTGCACTCAGCTGGCAAAGGAACAGCCCAAACCAGCTTTAAAGCTTTCACAATAGCAACAAAGGGGGCAAAAAAAATTAAAATAAAAATAAAGAACTGAGACAGAGATGCTGGCCTATTGGGGTAACACAGTTATGGCCATGCTGCCAAATTAAATCAAGCTTATGTGCTCAAAGAAAGGGCCAAAATCCAATTCGCTCTTACATTTTCTTAGAGGAGACAAAAGGAATATTTGCTTTTAGCTCCTCTCTTTAGTGTTATAAAGTCTGTGGTTGTTCCACTCCACTGGGACAGGCCCAAATTTATAACATAAAAGGGCATGAGGGCAGAAAGGGCTGGAGGAGGAAAACATCTCTGGAGGAAGAGAACATCTCTGCCTGCTCTCAGCACTGGTCAATGGATGGTGCCTCTGGTCCTATCCTGAAGGGACACCTCCAGGTGAGCTTTGCACCTGGAGCACACCAGGAATATCCATTTATATAGACAGTGCTCTTAGATCTCTCTTACTACACATTCTGTCATGACACATCTTAACATTCTGTGTGTTGCTGAGTTCAATCCCAAACATGCTTTCCTGTAGCTCCAATAAACCTGGATCTGGATGGTGCAAAGCCCTTATGGAATGGCAGCAGACCTGGAGGAGTGCATTGGTACCTGCACCATTTATGCATCTGTGCTCAGGCAACATCTCCTGAACTCCACCAGAATTCTGGTGCTGAATTAGCTGTAATCAGAAATTCAGCCACTCCCAGCCCCGCTGATCTCTGAGCAGCAGCTGGAACAAAAATGGGCTTATTTTGTGCTAAATTCCAACACCACCAGCCATCGGGGTCGAGTCAGGATGCAGACAGACAACATCAGCCATTCTGTATCACCTCATTACCGTCTTCTTCAGGGTTCTGCACCTGGGCAGGAACAACCTCGGGCACCAGCGCAGGCAGGGGGGTCCCTGCTGGAGCAGCTCTGTGGGGAAGGACCTGGGGGACACCGAGCTGTCCCTGAGCCAGCAGAGTGGCCTGGGGGTCCTGGGGGACACCGAGCTGTCCCTGAGCCAGCAGAGTGGCCTGGGGCCAAGGAGGCCTGGGGGCAGCAGGAAGAGCATTCCCAGCAGGGCAGGGAGGGATCCTGCCCCTCTGGCCAGCCCTGGAGGCACCTCTGCAGTGCCGTGTCCAGCTCTGGGCTCCTCAGCACGGCAGGGCCAGGCAGCTCCTGGAGCGGGGCCGGCGGAGGCTGCGGAGCCCAGGAAGGGCCTGGAGCATCTCCGTGCCCAGGAAAGGCTGAGGGAGCTGGGGCCGCTCAGCCTCGAGAGGAGCCCCAGCTGAGAGGGGCCCTCGGGCCTGGCTGGCCCTGGCTGCAGGGAGGGCTCCGAGCAGGGCCCGGCCTCTGCTGCGGGGGCCCAGCAATGGCCCCAGAGCAACGGGCAGGGACTGATGGCAGCAATTGCCCCTGCACAGGAGGCAGAACTTCTGCCCTGGGCAGTGCCCAGCCCTGCACAGATTGTCCCCAGAGCCTGTGGGCTCTCCTCCCTGGGGCTGTTCCAGAGCTGTGTGCACACAATGCTGTGCCCTGGGCTCTGGGATGGCCCTGCTGGAGCAGGGAGGAGGAGCAGATGCCCACTGTGCTCCCTTCAGCCTGGCCCATTCTGGGATTCTACAATTCCCACACTCCTTTTTTTTTTTTTTTTAAAGCTTGAGAAGCAAAGTCAAGTCGCACTCGCTGCTGGGTGCCCTCAAGCCAGGTCACACATCAGAACGGTCACCTCGGGGCAGGTGATGCACAGGCAGCTCAAGTCTCACCTCGTTCCCTGACGTTCCCTGACGCAGCCTGCACTGATTCCATAACCCACACACACCAAAGCTGTTATTTCAGCAGGTCCCTGT
This sequence comes from Mohoua ochrocephala, assembly GCA_013398855.1. NCBI lineage: Eukaryota > Metazoa > Chordata > Aves > Passeriformes > Acanthizidae > Mohoua > Mohoua ochrocephala. The sequence goes on from VZTA01002786.1 coordinate 630,790, forward strand.
TTCCTTTCAGTCTCCAGGGATACTCCCCTTCATCTGCATTTTGGCTCAAAGGAAGTCTTACACTAATCTGTTTTACCAGCCCTGTTCAAATCTCACACAAGGATTTTCCTTTCAGAGCCTCAACAAAGCAGGAAAGAACTGAGCACTCCTGCGTCCCACCCTCTGAGCAGTGTTCTGATCACTGCACCACATCTTTCTCTGGGCATCATTTCGTGGCTGTGCCCCAGCACTGGCAGAGCCAGGCTTCAACTCAAACACCACTTTCAAGGAGCTGCTTCTCAATCACAGATCCTCTTTTACAAATGCTGATCAGTTTGGGGATTTTTTTTTTAAGTGTGCATAAAAAACCCCCAAGCATTACTCTGTTTGCTAAGGCAGACAATTCTGAGTTGAGGACAAAAGCGAACAATTCTGGTTTCATTGCTTAACTTTCCATAACTTTGTCCTTATTCCAGCTACAGTATGATTATAAATGCATTTTGGACAAGAAGATTACTATTGAGCTTACATCTCTTAATTATGTTTCTCTTTTCAGACAGCTTTGGTCTGGCTCTTGCCTGCGAAAATTACAGATTTGCCTGGACTTCAAACCAAAAATACTTACATTTATTTCCATGGGAGATTTTAATTCTTTTCCAATTTCAGCATTTGAAATCTAAGCCCTTCAGTGCTGACAAATACACCTCAAAAATTAACACAACTATTTTTAAAGTCATTTAAAAAACCACTAATCCTCAATTTCTACCACTTTTCATCCGAACCATCTATATAATGTCCCAATCTCTATTTCTATTGTATGTGTGAACTGTAGCTCCAAAGTCTAAGGAAGATTAACACCAGAAAGTGAATCCCTTCTGCACAGATAGCTGAAGAATAGCAACACTTCATTTTCCTGCTTTGAGTTCTTTCAGCATTTAATTATAACATGGCCCCAGTCACTCCAATCACTGGAGCTTTATTCAGTTTTTGGTTCATTTTATATGAATCACATCATAGAGGCAATGTGTGTCATTTCACTCAAGGAAACAGATACTTCTTCTAAGATATTCTTGGAGCAAAACCAACATTCAAATCAGTGACTTCAACCAGATTCTTCAGCAGGTATCAAACCACCACAGGGAGAATTTAAGTTTTTCACAACTCAAGCCCTTAGAGCAGGCATAAAAAAAAATAAAGATTTATCCACCATCAGTAAAATCCACATACCTCCCTGTAGATAAGAAGGGAACACTGGCAGTTTATGCAATTAAAATTTCCTCACAGGCATTTAGAAAAGAATCAACGAGACAGGTATCAAAGCAAATACTTTTTCTAGTTAGTACATGGTTTTAGAAAGGCGTAGCAGTGCTGCAGCACCTCAAGTGAAGCTGTTCAGACACCATCACTGCCCCCATGGTTCTGCTCGAGCTGGTGTCCTTTGAAATGTCTGCTCTTGGCTGAGTGGTCACACCTAACCTCCCTGCAAAGCCACCCTTTCCAGGCTCCCTGGGATGCAGCAGGATGGGGATACAGAAACATGCACCCACTCAGCTTTAGAAATTCTGTTCAAGGGATTAGAGAGAATAAAATGAATAAACTCATGGCTTAAAATACATTTACAGAAGAAGTGAGATCAGTGGGAAGAACTGACACCACAGAAACGGGTCCTGTAGTACCCAGCCACCAGTTTCCATCAGTCCAACAGATCAATTTTTACTTCTTCTGGGTTGATGCTTCTTAAGGCATCATATCATTTCGTAGAGGCACCAAGTAGAAAACAGGGTTTACCAGCTGACTTCAGAAAGCTTTGGATCACAGCAGAGGTTTGCTGTGCCCAAACCCCCACCCCAAGCTGCTCAGACAGACCCAAAATCAAGACAAAAAGGACCGTGTGGATTTGTTCTCTGGGAGCCTGCCCTCCCCACACCAATCTCTCCTGAGTGCTCCCTTCTGCACGAGGCACACAACATCCAGTCCCAGTGAAAACATCTCAGGGGAGTTAGCAAATGCCTTCCTCTACAAACTCTCAGTTTTTTATAGGTCCCTGTAGCAGAATTGCCAGCTGCTTTAATCCAGATTAGTCCAACAGATTTGTTGGACACAGCAGACCACTTAAATGCAAACTAGAATTTTATCTCCCGAGAAAAAAAAAGACACGTTCCATCGTACCTTTCCTCCGTGCAAAGAACATTAAAAAATCCATTCTATTGAGCCAGCAAATGTCTAAATTCCTTCTCCACCTCATCAGAACCTGCCTTCACCAGGAAGGGGACAATACCGAGCTATAAACACTATGAGAGCAATTTCCCAAGAGATCTCACTGATTTGGGGCAACCTCATCCAGCCAGACTTCAACAACCATTTTTTTAGAGGAGGTAGCACCTCAAGAAAATGCGACTGTGTGATTTTAGAGTGTTCAGATTCTCCAGGGGCACGATGCCCCCCAGCACTGTCCCTACACCAACACCAGCAGGGCAGAACACAGGCACTGCCTGAGCACGGAGCATTTAGAAATCTCCTCTAAAAGGAATAAAGGATTGTACGGAAACAGGGAAAAAACCAACCCAAACAGCCCTCTCCAAAGCACCCTAAAAGTGCACGTGTGAGAGAGCATAAAGGAGGAAGGTTAATTCATTCTGTCTCTTCACAGCCAGCCAGAAGAAAAGCTCAAGGTCCCTTATCTATCCTGTTCTCCATTATTTCATCTGCCTTATCCAGTTTGGTTCCCATGCACAGCAGTTTTCCAAGGCAACAGAGAGGTGATAGAAAATATAATTTTTTAAATCTATGGAAAATGATTTGGGCCTCTTCAATAGACATGTGAGTTCAATAAAAAATAATTTATTTTTAAAACTGCCTCTGATGTCACAGGACCCCAGATCACTGGCCTTTGCTTTCACCTATAGACAGTGAGTGTGAATGGAAGCTCTCCATGAATATCTGAATTAAATCCTGCAAACGGTATTTTTTGTTTCTTTTTCAGAAATTTAAATAACTTCACAAGAGTTCAGTGAAGACAAGCATTTTCTGGAGCATGGACTGGAGAAGAAATTCATTTCCACTGAGCTTGATCGAGCTTAAATATGTGCAAGTGCTGCTCTGCCAAGACCTGCAAAGCAGCTGAGAGAGGGAATAAAATAAAGTCTTCACTCCATACATACATTTATAAAATGATATAGATTTCTTATTAACATATATCACAGGGCTGCACAGCCAGAGCTGCATTCCCACCAAAGGTTTAATGGGCAGCAGTTCCTATCTAAACAGAAAGGCACTGGACTGCAGGAGCACTGCTACCTTGAGTGAAAAGTTACTAATGCCTGAAGGGAAAAAAACAAAAACAAAAACATTTTGTCAAGGGCAAAAAATTGGTTTTGCCTTGACTACCTGTCGCGTTCCACTGTGGGGATCTGCAGAGAGTTCTTTTAAAAATGGATGGTCGGGAACGAAATGAAGCCAAACGGGGCAAACCTTGTGTCTGAGAACCGTTTATTGATAACAAAAAGGAGAAGGAAAAGGAGCTGCCCGAGAGAAACACGGCTAGAAGAGACGGAAAAGAGGAAAGGAAAATGGAAAAGGACTCGGGGAGAGGAGAGAGAGGGGACAGAGAGAAAAAGAGGGTGTTACCAGCAGCGAGTCAGGGCAGTGCAGTCGGTGTCCAGGCGGCGGGGGGTGCTCACGCTGCCTGCCTGTGGCCGGGCTGCCTCCGACCGAGCCTGCGGCTCCCGGAGGGGCGCGGCTCCCGCGGCGACGGCAGCGGACACGCGGTGAGCGGGCGCTCGGACGGGAGCACCGGGACCCTGGGCAGGGTCCGGGCTGGATCGGGGCTGCAGGGCGGGCACTGACGGCTGGATCGGGGCTGCAGGGCGGGCACTGACGGCTGGACCGGGGCTGCAGGGCGGGCACTGACGGCTGGGCCGGGTTGGAAGCAGGCAGCCCAGGCAAGGACGGGGGGCGAAGCGGCGAGGCGGCGGTCAGGGGCACAGGGAGGCAGGACGGGTGCGAGGGCGAAGCCAGCGAGGCAGGAGAGCCAGAAGGCAGGCAGGCCGGGGCCGGGGCAAAGGATGGAGCGAGCAGGAGCAGCAAACAGTAGCGAGCCCCCCACGAGCAGCAACGCAGTCACTTTTTATACCCCCTGTCCCCTCCCAAAGTCCGCCCGCTAACAGGGAACCATTGGCCCTGTCCAACCTTTCTTTGCCGTCCATGGGTGCAGACCTTTTCGCGACCTGTTTGAAGAAGCCCCTCCAGCGTCTCCTACTGCCTGCCTCATGGGAGGTGCTGCCAGGCGAAGTCCTCCCAGAGACAAGGCTTCTTCTCGCTGCCTCCTGCACGTGGCACATGTGCACCCCTCCTCCACATGCCTCTGACAGCCATTGCTGAGGCATAACAAAACTGAATTGGCTCCTCACACTGCCCAAACCCACCTTACTTAAGGAGTAAAAACCAAAGCATCAAGCCCAAACTGACAGCTCAAATTCAGTGTGTTGAGACTGGAACCAAAAGTTTTGTTATTGTCTGCCAAAATCTGCATCTGTGGCTACAGCAGTCATTTCCTCTTCCTTTACCCCAGGTAAAATGAATTTGATGCTATGCTGATCTTCCACACCTGCTGCAAGGCTGAGGCCGAACTTGGATCAACCCACCGGGTCAGAAAGCAGCCCAGTGCCCAAGAAGATTGTTACCATGTTGCTCTAAATTACTTGAAACTTTCTACCCAAATGTGGCTTTTTGCTGATCTCTGTTCCACATGCACAAAAGAAAGAAATGAAACTCACAATCTGAAAACAGGACAAAACCCTCAATTGTTCCATTCTGAAGGGGTTTTGTTAGGAGCTGTTGATTTGCTTGTTCTCCGTCCAGCTGTAGCCCACAGAGGAGTTTCCCATTCCAGGTATCTGTCACTTAATGCCACCTGAATGTCTCTCTAGTGGCTCAAGCACTCTTCTACACAAGAGAAATGTTTAGGACAATGTCCCAGTTTGGGATAAAAAGGCAGATAACTCTCAGTGGGAACAAGTTCCAGACAGCCAGAAAAAAAACATCAGGAACCCTAAGCCCTATTTTGGTCAGTACCACCCAAATCTTTAAGGACCAAGCTAACTCCAAACCTACAGATATGTATCTGTATCTCAGTTTGAAGGGGCTGGAGCAACTCCATAATAATATGGTGTCACAATAAAAGCAGCCTTCCTAATCAGCTTCATCTGTCTTGTTTCCTGACAAGTTAATTGTTACTTTCTTCTAGAAAAGAAGTTTGTGCAGTGATTCTATAAAGATAGTACAGATATATTCTGTGCCCAGCACACGCCGGGAAATTGGTTACAGATTTTTTATTACAGCTTGTTGATTCAGCCTGTAACTACTGAATAAAAAAGTTGTAACAGGAGAGGGGTTTTTTTGGTTTGTTTTTATCAGTTTATTTTATTCACCCAGGCTGTAGGCAGCTGAAACGCTTCTCCAAAGCCAGGTCATGTAAGATAAACAGTTTTAATTAAAGAATGCAAGAGATTTTACTTGACATCTCAAAAATTAAATCCTTCCACTTTTCAGGGACACCACTCAGCAGCTTGCAGCCCACCTTTCCTTTTCATTTTCCAGGATGGGCAAAGTAAAATGAACAAGGGCAGGAAAAAATTTTAGAAAATCCTTTCCGTCTATTCTGAAGCTCATACTGGGATTTCACTTTCAGCAGTAAAGAGAGTGGAGAATCTTATTCATGCAGTAATCTGCCCTGTCTCCCACCTCATCTTTTATTTCCCCCCTTTAAAATAAATTCTTCCGAGCCCTTTGAAGCTCCTTTGCCCAGGTGAGTGTCCTGGTACAAAGCCCCTTCTGAACTGCTCCACCTTTTTCTGTAAGAACCCCGCGCGATTCCCGGCCACATCTTGACCCTCGAGGCCATATCCAAGTTTTTATTTCCCCCATGTATTTTATCAGTAAAAGATTCATAGCAGAAACTTCACTTTGCTGAGAGCATCCGAGCTCTTCCCCGCGCAGCTGAGCCTCAGCTGGGCAGCCCTGCCCTGATTTGGCTGGAGTAAAAAAGGCTGGAGATGGCCTTTGCTCTCCTCTGATGCCAGATGTTATCATGCAGGTGATGTTCCACCACCGGCACACGGGGATTTTTATATTAAATTTTTTAATCCCCCAGCAATGTGCCTTGCTGCAGAGGAAGGGAGCAGCATTGCAGAGCTGGTGATGATTTGGGCACAGAAACCATGGCAGAATTGTGCTCTTCCTTTCCAACACAAATAAAATACTCATTTAAGCATATTTCCCTTTTATTTTGGGGTTGTGGGGTTTGGTTTGTTTTTTTTTTGTTTTTTTTTTTTTTTGCAATATTCTAAATATAGAAGGCTATGTACAAGAACAAATTTTAAAGGAGTTTTTTATGAGATCCCTGATGTTTTTATTAGGAGAGTCTGAAACAAAAACCTACAAAACTTGATCCTGTTACTGTGGAGTGAACGATCCCTGGGGGACATCCCACAGACAGTTCATTAATTAGCCAAGCCAGTAGTACTACAACATTCCAAGGGATTTTGGGAAGCAGAACCACTGTTTGCTGCCTGTTCCAGCCACCTTCCCTTGCATCAGTTCATGGAGATTAACTATGCCAGACAGCAACCCCAGGAAAACTCCCCATAGGGATGGTATTCCTTAAGAGGAATGATATCCTAAATATCACTGCTAGTTATTTGAGTTACATTCTCAATTCTTCTCAGGTTTTCACACCTTATTGTCATTTGCACTCAAGCAGTGTGTATTTAACCATTAACCAGACAAAACTTATTTTTAATAAATCTCCAACATTTTAGACCTGCCAAGTCACATTTCCATACCAGGGCACTTCTGAGTTAAACTAAAGTCATGGTCAATGTGACCCATAGAAATGAAACCCATAAAATAATATAAATGTAAAATATTAAATATATTTTTAAATAGTTAAACCCATAAAAATCCTTAAACAACACTAGAATCCAAAGACAGTATCTCCAGTAGAAACCTCTGGTATTGACAAGCTTTTATTTCCATCAATGCGAAGCCACTCTTAAACAATCTGCAACCAAGCTGAGAAATTTAAATAACACAATTCTACTGTCCTCACATAACAGCTGCAACACACAAGAAAAACTTAAGAGATGGTGTTTCATGGTCAACCCTTCTCACCATTAATTCTATTTTTTTGTGTCTTTTGGTGGTGTTTTTTGGTTTGTTTTCCTAACCAAGTGGGGTCGTTCTGTAAATTGTAGTGCAAAAGGAGGCTCCCTGCAGCGTCCTGCTGAGACCCAACACAGCAGACTCACTGTGGAAGCTCCCTGCTTTTGGTGCTGCAGCACATTCCAGTGAAAAGTCATCTCCTCCTGCCTGGCCTGAAGGAATCTGAGCAACTTCCCACTCCCCAGGAGAGGTTCTCATTCACCTCTGCTGTGTCCTGTCTTGCTAAAACCTGTAAGACATCTTCCAAGTGGAAATACATAATTCATCCCCATGATTATTTTATTAACTTACATGGCTTTAGCACAGTGTTCCCCCATGCTCAAAAAGTACTTTTTTCTTTTTATTTTTCACAAACCGTGAATACATTTCTGTTCTATTCTATACAGACATCAGGAATTCTTTGTCTCCAGCACAATGCCAGAGTAAGGACTCACAGGTTGGGTCCTTTCCTTCTGCTGTAGGTTCTTCTTGCCAACAGATAAATCTTAAAGTAAGATAAGGAATATGTTTAAGAGCAAGCAACAGAAGTAAAAAGCAAGTCAGGAAAGCTGTGAAAAGCAAGTGGGGAAAGTAGAGCAAGTTTGTACCATTATTATTTTTTCTTTATTTGTTTCCAAATGAAAAACTATGCTGTGCAGCTGGGAGGAGGGAGGGGTGGGGATTACAGTGTTTTGAATTGTATTTTCTTCTTTTGAAGACTCCAAATAACTTCCTGTCCAGGATTCCTTGTTCTCAGCAAGAATGGATGCCCTTCGTCACTATTTCTAGGTGATTTAAGCTCCAGCCTAAAAATAAGCCATGTTGGACACAGTTGCAACAGAGTTAAGAGTTGAATGCAAATAACTCACGTGTGAGTTACTCTCACAAGTTATGTCTAACACTAAACCCCAAGTCATCTATTGGGTTGGACACTTGACTAAAACTGATTTCAGCTGGATATTTGCAATGATATCAGGTCATACCAGAGATCTCTGTGGCCTTTTCTTGCAGCCTGCAGCAGTGCCCAAGAGCTGCTGGCTGAGTCCCTCAGTCAGACTAAGCCTGTGTTCCCATTTTCCCAGGGCTCCTAAGGCTTCAAACCCTGCAGCTCAAGTGCTTTCACCACAGGGAATGTCTGCACTTGACCACTTTCCACATGCACAGGGAAAGGTTTCACTCCTTTGCTCTCTCCCAGCCCTCACGGGGTGTGCACATCCAACTGCTGCTCCTGGGAACTCTGCACTGCCCCAGGCACTCCCTGAAAAGAGCCCAATTCTCTAGTCCCCTTCTCCACAGCACTCAGAACATCACAGAGCTCTTCCCCTCCTCTCCCCCCGTTCCATTCCAGACTGGCAAGTACATATTCCCATTGAGCTGTGCTGCACTGACTCCATTCTGTGTCCAGATGCTGCCTTTCAGCAGTCCCTGAACTGCTCCATTGCTGCTCTCCAGGCTGCAAGGATGATGGCTGTGCAAAGATCCAGGCAACGCATGGATTTATGTGGTCATAGAATGTTCTCTTCTGTTTTCCATTCCTTTTCTAATAATTCCTACCCCTTCAGCCAGCTTTTTGGCAGCTGCCAAGCACCCAGCTGACATTTCATAGAATTCTCTATTTTAACACAAAGATCTCACTCCTGATTCGTAACAGTCAGCTCAGAGCTCAGGCTTCATATGAAAATTAGGATCCCTACGTACATCACTCCACATTTATCTGGAGTGAATCTCATCTGCCTTTTTATTATCCAACCACTCAATACTCCAAGGCCCTTTTGTAGCTCCTCTCATCTCTCTTTCTTGACTGGTGATCATCAACATACCAATACTCCTTTTTCCAATGCACAAGGAATAGCAGAACAACACAGGTCTGCTCGCAACTTCGCTGCACTGTGAGAACTGACTCTCATTTCCTACCTTTCATAGTCACCTTTTGTCACTGCAACCACCTTTGTTCCTGCTCCCTTGTGTTCCTTAATACCCTCTAAGCTGATCCTTTCAAAGACTCCAATAATTGCATTAGCATCAGCTTCCCAATGCAAAAGTCACATTGATTCTTCCCTATTTTGCTGTTTCCATGCATCAGCTACCTCTAGGCCTGATTAGCTTCACCCAGCTGGCCTACTATTGACACAAGGCCTGTGGCTCTGTGCTTTCATCCAATAACCCTGAGCTTCTCCAAGAGCCATTTTTCATTCCTCAATTGTCTCTCCCTTACGTTCCTGCTCCCCTTTTGGATACCAGGCCCAGCTGCTGTGGATTCTTGGCTCTAACTCCTGCAAACAAGTATAGGATGGTCAATGCGAGCAGGGCTCTGACAGCAGCTACAGGAATCACACCCTCTGCCCTTCTCAGAGCTGTGTCTACTGGGGGGCTCCCCAGGGAGCTACTCCTGGCAGCAGCTGGAGCATTCAAGGTTCTTCACTCATTCCTTAGACTGAAGTCGCCCCTGTCCCTATGCCCATTCCATCACACCCTCTTCAACCAAACAAGTGTTCTGTTCAAATCTCAGTGTTTCCTCTGAGTTTCGCAACATCTGCCAGATTTCCTTCTGCTGAATGAAGTTTTAAACCACCTCATTCTTGCCCCCGTACCTGGGAGTGTGTGAGAGGTGTCTGGATGTGGCTTTTGGGAATGTGGTTTAGGGGTGATGATGGTGGTGCTGGAGTGATGATCTTGAAGGGTTTTTCCAAACCTGCTGATTCTGTGACTCCAGATTACACAGTTCCAGACACTTTCCACCATTTCTCCTTTTAAGTTACTGTCCTAGGTTACGATGTAAGATGTAACCAATAGTATGTACTCCATTATCACCTTCCCAAGCTGTTAAAGCAGGTGGGGCAGTGCTCGTTATCTCCCACCATGGCTCATCCCTGATAACTCCCTCCGGGAGCTCTCTCTGGTCAATGGGCTGGCAAGGACCCAGCCCATGACTCACAGAATGACATCATCCCATTGGGAGATGCTCCGCCCAGGGGGAGGAGCCAAGCATTCCCACCTGGATAGAACCTGGGGTTTGGAACACCACACTCAGCCTCACCTACTGGATTCCCAGAGGACAAGAGCTACATAACCACCACTGGACCTTCAGGTGAAGGCCAGACCCTTCTACAGGATCACCGCTTCAACAGAACCACTTCAAAGAGGACTGCAGCCACCACTTAATCGGACTGCTACCACCACCCTGCCCAGCAGGGTGTCAGGTCGTATCCTGACTCTGGCAGGTTAAGCCAGTGTTTCTGTATTATTGCCTTGTTATATATATCAGTAAAGAACTGTTATTCCTATTTCCCATATCTTTGCCTGAAAGCCCCTTAATTTCAAAATTATAATAATTAGGAGGGAAGGGGGTTACATTTTCCACTCCAAGGGAGGCTCCTGCCTTCCTTAGCAGACACCTGTCTTTCAAACCAAGACAGTTACCCTTCACTCTCATCTCTTCTTTAAGCAGCAACAGTCCCAGTGCTCTTTTGACTAAATCATCTAAACTTGCTGTACAGGTGCACTCTGTTTCAGACATTACCCCCATTCCCCATCTCCTTATATCATTTTTCAACCACTGCTCTTCTCTTCTCCTTGGCACAGCACAGGGAGTGTTCCAGAGAGCACCACTGCTGAGGCCCCAATCCCACTCTGTTGAGACCCCTCCTCTACAGCCCAGGCCCTAAACTACCAACACAAACGTGAGCCACAACCACTGGTTCATCCTCAGCACCACACAGCCAATGAGGTCTAACATTTTGTCACTTGCCAGTCATGCTGTGATTCCCAAAAATGCAAGTAGTCACACAGATGAGAATCTCTTGGGAAGAGACAGGGATGCCCGTGGCTGAAGGGGTAATTTTGATGCCAGTGCACACCCGTGGGTGTGGGAGGCCTGTTGACAGAACCATGCCTGCTCCGGCTGCACTAAGCATCCCCTGTGCAGTGCTTTTCCCCTCCTCGGCAGGTCTGGCTGGGAGCCTGGAGATGAGATTGTCTCACCCAGGAGCTGCAGAGCAAAGTTAACAGTGCATGGAGGCACAAGATTGAAGTTCTGAATCAATTTCCTCCATGTCAAGTTGGTCAGTTATTTTAACTGCAGTTTGCAATTACCAAATCAACACCAGAAAGCTATAAAAGGAACAGACTTAAGACCTTTATGCTGTTAATTTCTGTGTCTATCAAGCTATAATTTAAAACCAGCAGCTGTGTCACACAGATACTGCTGCAGCCATCATTTATCAAGGGGAGAACAGAGATGGAGAGAGGGATCACCCCCCAAGACGCTCAAACCAGCAAACTATGAGCTGAGCTCAGCACACACATCTCAGTTTTCTTACTCCAAGGAGCTCTAGGCCCAGGTTTTACTCATATCTGCACACTCTAAAGCAGGAAAATCAACTTCCCCACACTGCATAATCTCATAAAACTGTTCCCCATAGCAAAGAAGGGATTGTCTTGCAGCACAACACAGATCTTGAATCACAGAAGATGCAACAAAGTTTCCCCAGCAAGATTTTGACGTTAATGTTACCTTTATTCATAAAGACACTGAAGGAAAGAAGCAGTTGCAAGAACAATAAGAAACACAAAGAGAATGGGGTTTAAAGTGTAGTTCTCACTATTATTTGTAGATAGAAAGAAAAATTACCTGCACAAATATAAGAAATGTTTGCCTCATGAATATCAACATGTATGTGAAATATCATGCTGATGGAGAAAAATCTCCTTTCAAATTAAGACAATTACGATTAGTGCATACTTGACATAATCTCCACAAGAAAGTGAAAAAGTTTTCAAGTTGCAAGGTCATGTATCATTCAAGAGCAGCGTGACAGTGCATGGATCTATATGGAGATATAAAATACAGATATTTATGAAATCATTGCAGGGGTGAGAGCAGCTTTTGAAAAGAGCTTTCTGAGGAATAAAACTTGAGACAAAGGGAATAAAACTAAGCAGGAAGAGAAGAGATGTTTCTCCTTGGAGGAAAGTGGGGTGGGGGGAAGAACAATCAAGCTGCTGGACAGAATTATGGAATGGGATGTCCCCAGACCCTCCAGCCTGGCAGTTTATTTTATTGTCTCTGCCAGTTCATCCCCTCACTCAAACACACACACACACACAAAGCAGCAGAGCTCTGAGCCAGGCAAACTCCTGAGCAGTGCAGGGTTCTCCTTCCAGGACACCCAAGTGTCCAACACACATGGACTGAAGAGGGCTGGTTTGTGGTAGGGTTTTGTTGGTTTGCTGAACATTGTGCCTCCTCTAGAGAGAGGGTTCTAAGTAATGCTGCCTTGGAACATGATTCCCAACTAAAATGAAGTAGATGCAAACCAGCGACAGGTTATTACTGCTGCAAGCACCTGGCCTCCCACAAAACACCCAGGATACTGCACCACACCCCGGCAGGCGCAGCACCACTTCTTGTCTTCCACACATCAGCACTTGCAGGCAACCAAACCATCCAGAATTTAAACACTCAGCTATGTTCTGAGAAGAATCTGCAACCCTTTCAGTCCTCCAGGATCACATTTTCCACGCTGGATGGGGCTCTGAGCAACCTGGTCCTTGCCCACAGTGGAAGGGTTGCAATGAGAAGATCTTTAATGTCTCTTCCAACCCAAATCAGTCCATGATTCAATGAAATCAGTGCCCCTGACACAACATGTGGCCAAATGAAGAAAAAAAGTGCTGAGTCTTCACAGAAAGAAGTGCAGTCCAGCAGCCCCCAGCTTGCACAGGAGGGATCTGTGCCATACACGAGAAGACATCACATCTGGATCAAGAGTCAGGCAAGAATTTGGATAAACTCTTTGCACTCAGCTTGAAGCTGTTGGTGAGAGCCCAGCCAGCCCCTCTGGTTCCTGTACCTCCTCCCTGAGTGAGGGAGGTACCATCACAGCTCTCTACTTAAATTTAAGTTACATTTTGCTGTTCCAGCAGTGACTGAACAGTTTGGACAAACCTCTCGTCCTTTAGGACAGCCCTCCATCACTCTCCGGACATTCGGGAATTCCCCATCACCCAGCTCAGTTACGCACACTTTAATTTACTTCTTCAGTCACGTGTTTCAGTGGTTTTGCAAAGGGAAAAGATGTAAAATGTGAGAGTGCTGCACCTTGGACTGCAACAGCAAAGCTTCACATCCAGGACCATCCTGTTACTCAAACAAGGCACCAGAGCTCAGGTATGAGTGCTCAGGTGTGCTGTGGTACAAATTACCTTGAAAGGCCTTCTATAGTAAATTTAACTACTCCTATCCTGCCTTTGATGCCTTATGGGACTACCTAAAAACAGAGGCCAGACAAAATTAAGAGAATAAAGAGCAGTTATATTTATTGAAGGGCCTTCAGGTACAATTAGGGCAGATGAAGCCCCCCGCTAGGGGCTGCACCCAAAAATGGATGACGGGTCACAGGTTTCCATACTTGTATAAGTTTGGTTCATTTGCCTGTCGGGGGTTAATCTTCCAATTACAGCTTCAGGTAATGAAGTCATTCACCCCAAGTTTGCTCCCCCCCCAGCTCACTTTTGGTTACATTTCTTGGGGTCTGAGATGGTCCTTGACTCCCAGGCCTAGAGAGGAATCGTTTTGTCCTACCAAGGTGGGAGAACAGTAGCTAACAGGCTCCATGGAGTTTAGAGTTATACACTAAAGAATTGCAGGCTCACAATTATATGAAAAATATAAAAGCTAAAATCCTAAGACATCACCTTTAGCCTGGTTTTAGTCAGTGATTTAACTGAACTGATGCAGTTGGGTTTCTTAGCAGGCTCAACCATTTGAGCACGGCTTTCCCCTCCCAAGGCGAGGAGTAACAAGGTATGAAGAAAGCCTGGTGCTGCATGGTGACTTCACCTACAGCTGTACTGTGCTGCTTCCCTGCCCTAATTCATGCAGAATATGCAAATTTGGGCACAAGGTGAAACAGCAAAAGCGTGGTGTTTCGAAGCACGACCAGAACTGCTTTTCATACAGACTTTTTTCTTTACAAAAAGGAAAGTTGCCCTCAGTGGAAGCACTGCCCAGCTTCTGCTGGGCTGGACAGAGGGTGCAACCACCGCACTCGGCAACACAGGCACAGCAAAGCCTCGAGCAGCTCTTCCCTCCAAATATTGAAGGGCCAGCCCTGCTCAGAGGACTGCACTCATTTATTCCTTGTCCCTGGATAACAGCCACTGCCAGTGCAGCTGGACACACCTGCCTGTACACACCATGTCCCCCAAAGCCCACGGGGGCTTTGATACTGTGTCTCCCAAGTGTCAGGCCCCAGCACTATGGGAAATGCTCTGTACCAGGAGAAAGGAATAGAATCCCAGGGTAGTTTGGGTTCGAAGGGACACTAAAGCCCATCCAGTGCCACCCCTGCCATGGGCAGGGATACCTTCCACTGTCCCAGGCTGCTCCAAGCCCCATCCAACCTGGCCTTGGACACTGCCAGGGATCTAGGGGCAGCCACAGCTGCTCTGGGCACCCTGTGCCAGGGCCTCCCCTCCCTCCCTCCCTCTCTCCCAGGAATTCCTTCCCAATATCCCATCTATTCCTGCCCTCTGGCAGCGGGAAGCCATTCCCCCTTGTCCTGTCCCTCCATCCCATGTCCCAAGTCCCTCTCCAGCTCTCCTGGAGCCCCTTTAGGCACTGGAAGGAGTTCTGAGCTCTCCCTGGAGCCTTCTCTTCTCCAAGTGAACACCCCCAGCTCTCCCAGCCTGGCTCCAGAGCAGAGAGGCTCCAGCCCCGGAGCATCTCTGTGACCTCCTCTGTACATGTTGCAGTAGTTCCACGTCCTTCCTGTGCTGGGAACCCCAGAGCTGGATGCAGAACTCCATGTATGGTCTCAAGAGCAGAGTAGAGGGGCAGAATCAACTCCCTCAAGCTGCTGCTCACACTTCTTTTGATACAGCCCAGCAATCGTCCTTCTGGACTGCAATGGCCTCTGGTCTCTCAAGTAACAGAGCTGTGACCTGGCCTGACTCCAGAATCAAGGGCTTGACCTTGGGGAACACACAGAACTGCCTGAACACACCTTTGCTCTCTCTGCCTTGCAGCAGACAAAAAGTACCAATGCCTTGGACGGAAAACACCAGTAAAATGCCCCCCTCCACGGGGGAAAGGAGCGGGTGACACCGTGGCTGTTCACAAATGCATGTTCTCGGGAGGCCTTGTGGAGGCAAGAGACAAATAATTATCACATGGCCCCATCCCACCCCATCCCATGTGGGTGACTGTCCCCCCACCCCTCTGGTGGCAGCCCTGGCTTGGTGCTCCACGCAGAGCAGCACGGAGGAGAGGAAGCTGCAGAGCACAAAGCGGGCTGGGCCGAGATGCTTTGCAAACTGTGAAATCCAACCCCCCTGTCGGTTTCTCAGACTGATCTCCTCTTCTGCTCGAGATCACCCACTTTCCATTGTCTGGACAGGACCTCCAGACTGGAAGCATATGGTCTCTATGCTAATTAAGGCTATCAGGCTTCCTAAATTTTTCATGAATGCCTGAGTTAGTTCTCTCACATTCATACCCTAGCAGCAACATCCCCTCAGGGATGAAAACTTCAGGGGCAGCAGGGAGCAACAGCAAGGAGAAAAAAATAAAATATGGTATCAACTGCTGGCATGCCAACCATCACACCTGGTGGATCAACCATTTAACGATTACAGCCAGCACTTATCTGCAAAACGGAATCAGCCCAGAATATATCAAGTGTTACGTGTTCTGCCTCGCTCCACCAAAACACCGCACAGATTCCAATCAATCCAATTTCAAGAACGTTTCCCTGGGAAGGGAAGTGCTATTCCCCCAGAAAACAGCCCAACCATCCACCAGCATTATTGATTTACATTATTCTCAATAGCAGCACTGCACAACCATCGAATCATGAAGGTTTGAAAAGACCTTTAGGATGATCAAGCCCAGCCTTTAAGATCAACCAGCACCCCCACTCTCTTCTCGAGTGCCACCTCCACAAATTTTTTGAACACTTCCACGGATGGGGACTCCACAATGCCACTTCTCACATCCCACCACCAAACAACATATTCCTCACCCCAAAATCAAAGGGCCAACTCCCTATTAACACACTGCTCAACGCTAGCACACAGTTGCCAACGTACTGTAGGAAATTCTCCTTTCTTTCTCGTAGGTATTTCTGTGTATTTGTTTCCCTATAGTTCAGTCTGAGTCAGGTCACAGCTCCAAACGTGTTCCAAAAGCATTTTATTTAGAAAGGCCCAAATATCCGTTTCATACAGTCCATTACATCAGAACATTGTAACAATTTCATGTGCTTCAGCCTGAATAAGAAATGATTCCCCACATTCTTTAAACAGAGATGCTTATGTCAAAGAAAATAGCTTTCAGATGTTTTACAACTCTTTCATCCACAAAGGAATGCTTGGGGCTTATGAAAATATACACCTGCTCATTTGAAAACATGTCTTTCCCCCCAGTGGGAGGAAACAACAAGAAAAGCAAAACTAATGCAACAGTTCTGCCCTCCACAGTGCAAAAGGCAGCCAGGTACAGGGCCTGCTTCCACAGCTGGAAAACAAGAGTGAAACCGCATCTTCAAACACCCCTGAGCCAGAGGTTTCTGCCCTGGAGTAAAGCTGGTTCCCCTGCCACAGCCCCCCAGGCTCTTCCAGTGCCCTCCAGCACCTTCCTGGTCTGGCAATGTAAACCCACAGGTTTAGGATCAAACTCCTTCCAGCTCACCTGGAAGCCCACAGGAAAGGCTGCCGTGCTCCTGGAGCAGAAGCATGTCAATAATGCATGTCCCAGGATCATTTACATCCCTAATGCACAATCCTGGTACCTGCGAGTCAACCATGACGCTCAGTGCAACATAAGCAGGTTCTTTTCACAGCAAATACTACTCCCAGCCATCAGCAGATTTGTATCATTAACTGATATAAGTGCAAGAGAACAGATATTTTTCTGTGGGTCTTGCAGCAAAGTAATCTTTGTTATAGGCTGCTCTCTGCAGAGGAATGATTGAGAGCCCCACAGTTTGCAATTTGGCACAAAGTCCAACTCCTATTTCAGTTGACTTCAGCACAATTTGCTCTTATTTTCCAGTACAAGTCAGGTTTCATTGCTGCAGACATGTAGCTGTCCCTCCCACAAAGGGCACAGAGCAGCACTGAGACCCAAAAATTCAAATCACCTACTTGCCCTCCTGCAGCCCGGAGCACTTCTTTCCACGAAGAAAGGGCCTCCGCACAGAGAGGAGCTGCCACTGCACCAAACAGCAAAACCAGCAGCTGTGGGTAACCACGGCACTGGGAAAATGCAGCTGCTTTCCAGGATTTTCTCCTGTTCTCCACCTAGAGCAGCATTGGCCAAACCCCCAGACAGAGCAGTTCCAGTGCGAGCAGGGAGGGAAGAGGAGAGAGCTGGGGAGCAGCTCAGAATCAGCACTTTCAGTGGTTCAAACGAAACGTTTCTTATCCAGGGCCACGTCAGTTTTGACGTCACAGCTGAGCCTTAATGAAAATGGAAAAACCAGGATCATTTACTTCTCTGTAACAGGAGAGCACTGCTAATGGGGCGGGGGAGGGCAGCGAGACCTTGGAGACCCTGCAGGCTGAGAAGCATTTGGAATCTTCTCACGGTCCTGGGAGCTGCAGTGACCTGCTTGGGGACCTGGGAACGAGTCCCCACAAGGCTCAGGGTGAGCACAGCTCACAGACAGGGCTCTTGTCAGAGTCACCAAGGAGGGAAGAGACCTGTAAGGTCACAAATCCTCTCCCCAGCACCGTCATCATCACCCGCAAAGGCCACATCCAGGCATCTCTTGAACGGTGACTCCACCAACGCCCTGGGCAGCTCATTCCAGTGCCTGGCCACTCTTTTAGTGATTTTTTTTTTTCCCTCCTAGTATCTGATCTGAACATCCCCTGGTGCAACCCAAAGCCATTTCCTCTCACGAAACGTGGCAGAAGAGCCTGACCCCACCTCACCACAACCTCCTTTCAGGCAGTTGTAGAGATTGCCAGGAACACATCCCCCAAAACTGCCCAGCCAAGGTGCCAAGTGGTGCCTGGAAACCCCGGCACAGTTCGAGAAGCCCAGCAGGACAGACATCCCTGACTTCCCAATGTGCACAGCTAGAAAAAGTCACTGCAAAATTCATCTGCATCCCTGCTGTAGCTGTTTGCTCTGGTTTTCCAGAGACACAAGTATTTCTCAAAATAGAATGCTCAATACCACCATTCTCAAAAGCTCTTATTGATTTCTGCCCAGACTTAACAAGATATTTGACTTTCTGAAGCTGTACTTAATTTCTTTGTCGCTACATTGCCTTTCCCTGAGCTGTGGTCCCTCCTAACACTTAGAGAGAAAAACGATGCTGCTCTTTCTCTGAACCACATAAGAAGGTGGAAGTGTCCCACATCTAGCATGGAGAAACATGGCTCTTCCCAATGCTTTTGAAAAGAAACATCCTGAAATACAGACATAAGTAAGGAGAGAGCTCACCAATAATAAGCCACTTCTTTAGAAAGCCTATTTTTTATAGAACCCTCGAATGGTTTGGGTTGGAAGGGACCTTACAGCCCATCCAGTCCCACCCCTTGCCATGGGCAGGGACGCCTCCCACAGACCGGGTTGCTCCAACCTGAGCAACTTTGGATAATTTGTAATTATTTCATAGTCAAAAACCAGGATTTTTTTTTTTTTTTTTTTTTAAAGTTCCAAAATGAGAAGTGCAAAACACTGCATTCTGCCAGCACCCACCATTTTATATAAACTACATTGACACAACTTGGGAAAAAAGTAAATGCAATCCTAAGAACTAGTTTATTAAACAAAACAATAAGCCTGTATTTAAACCGTGCCTTTAAACAAATGATGTAGAAAACGTGACTGACAAGTCAAGCCAAAGTGTGTCTTGCTGGATTTACACTATTTTCTGCAGAATTTCTCCAGAATCTGTCCTCTAACCCAGTACTAAGACAAGAACGTGCTTTGGGAACAGGTTAATGTGGAAAGAGAGGCTCTAACATCATTTGGGTTTCACATACAACGTAAGAAACCACCCAGTGATGGAACTGGGAGCAGAGACAGAGGGAGCAGCTGATCCTGCTTTAGCACAGACATCATACAACCATCCAGCTCCAACTCCTACCTCAAAAAAAACTCACACCACAGCAGCAAAAAGTTTAAACTTAAGGTTATTTTTTTATATATATTTTCCTCCAAAACAATATTTTAGTCACAAGAGACCTTACAGGGTAAAGTTATATCCTGCAAGGATAAATGAATCTGAAATTGCTTTTAAGGAATAAGTATTTGTCTGAGCTCAGAAAAGGCAATACATCAAAAAAGAAGGTAAGCAGCCTATTTCAGGGCATTTTACCAGTGCATTTACTGATGGTTTATCCTCTTCCATTTTATTCTTCAATTGAGACAGCATTATTCACTGTTACTGTTAATTTAGATCCTTTTGTTTTCCTAATGTCACACAGATGAAATGAAGGTCAGGACAAATTCGTGACTGTTTTAAAATCCAGAAATCCTGATGAAGTAAGTACCCACATGAAACTGCTTGATCACAAAAACTAAGGGAATTTCTCGCCATACACAAATATGGGATAAATTCTGCCCGTTTTTTCTTCTCAGAGGTGGAACACACCAGAAAGACACCACTGAAGGGAAAGAAACACCTTGGGGGAAAAGAAAGGAGAGCTGTTGAACTCAGCTCTTCATTTTCTTCATGGATGAAAGAAGAGATTAAAAAGCTGTTCCAAATAAAAGCAGGGGATTTCTGGCATTTAAAGAACACAAAGGGAGAGGCAATGCATCAATGCCTGAGCAGCAGAATCCCAGCAGTTCATCTTCTCCTCACTCGGGTGTTCTGTGAGTAAACAGCCAGCACAGCTGAAGGGAGAACACAAAGAATTCAAGGGAGAAACACAACTGGAGCTGAGCAAATCGATACCTCCAGCACGCAAGTTGTGCTCCTCATTAGTCCAGAGCTGAGGTGTTAATGGTCCTTCTGATCGGTGCTTCTTGAGGGTTTTAAAAATATGGAGAAAATTAAAAGACTGTAAAAATGCTCGGCTCTTGGAAGCAATAACGGAGGGAAAGCTGAGAAGTGCCCAGGTAACCCTGCTGCTAACTGGTAATGCAATTTAAAGAGTCAGGATCTGTGGCTCCTGTATTCCTCAATCTCTCCTATTTGCCAGGCAGGAATTGCCATCGTGGAGCAGTAATAAGCCAGAGGAGAGCCTGCATTTGGATACAGCTCTCACAGAAGAGCTTTTTAGATTCAGATTTTCCCCAAAATCGTTGAGGCACCAGCATTGTTCTCCATAGATGGCTCCCAGTACAACGGGGGAAGTTATTTTCATGTACACTGCTTCTAAAATTTCAATTCCCTCTTCTTTCACTGGATGCAATCCTCTGGAGCAAAATTAAAATTAGTGGTGGTGGCCATATAATAGTCTAGGGGGAGGAATGTGTGCCAAAACACCCCCACTCTTCTGTGGTGTTGCCACCTTGAGATATTTGCTTCCATCCCCTCCTCCTGAGTATGAAGGGAAAGATGTCACCATGGCCTGCAGCAAAAGGCTGGGGTTGGAGCAAAATGAGCAGGTTAAAGCTGAGGCCAGAAGAGCAGCAGGCACAGAGCTGGGGTATCTTTTCCTTACTCCACCATATATTCCAACCAGAGGAGGAATGGAGCCATGTGGCAGAAGACGGAAAAGCAGAGTCATAAAAACAGAGAGTTCCCCAAAAACTGGGGGGGAACCTCATGAAGGATGCACACTTTAGCCAGAAATGAAGGGTACACAGGTGATAATGAGGGCAACCACTCAGGGGAAGAAAAACTGAACAAGTTCAAGGCATTGGAAGCAGCAGAGCCAGACTGGCTGTGGCTTCAGAAGGCTCCAGGGGGGGAGAAAAAGGGGGGAAGAAAAAGAGGGGGAAAATCTGAGCAACCTAAGTTTCTACATCTGTATCCCATGCACACAGAGTTTTGGAAGGGAAGACCAGGCTAAAAGACGCACAGGTCAGTGAAGAACTGGCAAACATGAGAGGAGTTCACTGCCCAAGACCCACAGGCATCCAGCAAATACAACAGCTTCTCAAAATATTCCTACCGAGGCAGCAATAAATAAAGCTGATGTGATGTTTCTCCCCTCATTGGAACTGTAGCGATGTATTTGGTACAACATCTTAAGGGGGACATATTCCAGAGAAAGCAGAACTTGAAGGGTTGGTGTGAGGGGAAAGGGAATGGAAATGCCAAGGAATAAGGCTGGGGGAGGGGTCCAGCAGAGCTCCCCCAGCCTGCAGAAACACCCTGGGCAGTGTAAAGCAGACCACCCAAATAAAAAGCCATACCTGAGCTTGTTCCTCTGGAGCTGCCAAGCTGTGCCTGCCCGCAGCTGTCTGAGGCTCTAGAAAAGCTCATTGCACACACACCACTCCCGCTGGCTCTGTGTGCTCAAGCAAAGCTGGCAGGGTCCTGCAGGGAGAGTACCAGGGAAAAAGGCACAATGCCAAGTGCTGCCTCTGCAAAGGCTGATTCAGATGTGAGCAGGCTTTAGCTCCAGCCCCAGCCCTGACCGCAAGGGACCCAGGCTGCCTTGCTGAAGGCTCAGCAGAATATTTCTAAATGATATCGCACGTGGCCACAAATCAGGTGAAGGTTTCCTGCCAGGCCAGACACCCCCCAGTGATGGCCCGTGCACTTGTGGCACCACTGCCAACGCAACCGAGCCTGCTCAGAACCAGATGTGCCCCAGAAACTCTCCCTTGAGCCCAGCAGAGGTGGATCCATGCCCATGTCAGCAAATCCCACAGAATTATGGTGAGGCACTTGCACAGCTGGACTGGGTGCACAGGTCACACCGCCAGCTCAGGCTCTGCTCCACACAAAAGCATTTAAACTGCCCTGAACCAGGCAAGGCTGCAGCATAACTGGTCCTGTCTCTTTTATCCAAGGGGGCACAGAGAGATTGGGGTGGCTGGGGACAGGAGAATTGCCCAGATTTTCCATAAAGTGCCTACACTGTGTAGGCTGTTTGGAGAGAGAGGGAAGGGAGGATACCAGCTCTTCCCAGCATTTCCCTAAGCAGCACTTTGGAATCATGAAATGGTTTGGGTTGGAAAGGACCTTAATGCCCATCCCTGCCATGGGCAGGGACACCTTCCACTGTCCCAGGCTGCTCCAAGCCCCATCCATCCTGGCCTTGGACACTGCCAGGGATCCAGGGGCAGCCACAGCTCTGGGTACCCTGTGCCCTGTGAGGGTGGTGAGGAACTGGAAGAACTTCCTGCTAACATCTCATCTAGACCTAACTCTTTCAGTTTGAATCCATTCCCCCCTGCCCTATCCCTGCAGTTCCTGCTGAACTGTTCTCTGACAATGCTCCCCCAGCCCTTAGAAGCCACACTTTCCTCACTACAAATGTTAGGGGAAAATGTTTGGTTTAATCCTTGGAAACAGCACATTTGCATACTGCCCACACAGCTCCAAAACACCGAGTTTTTCTTTGATTTAGCAAGTCCTTAAAGGCAGAAAATCCTCAAGCCCCAGATGAAACCTCAGCTCACACCTTTTGATGATGCTGGGAGCAAAGCAGGTCTCACAAGAGACTGGTTGCTCACTCCGGGAAACCACAGGCAAAAAAAAAGCAACACAGTCCCTCTGTCCAGAACGCGTTGTGGAAGCAGGGGACACCAAGGAGGGCAGGAAACCACTTCAGCAAAAGGACAACGCTGGCACAATAACAAATATGAAAATATGGGTCTTCAATAAGCATAAACTGTAAGAGATAGGCAGAGTAATTTGAGCAATCAGCCTTTGGCTGAGGAGAGGGAATATTACCCAGACAGGCTTTGTTTTGTGAGAGGGAACGCTCAGCCAGGCAGGCTCAATGGTCCCCTCAAGCACTGAGCTCCCATGAGAATTTTAACAACAAAGCCACTTGTTTATTTGAGCACTTGAAGGAAACGATTTTCTAAATGACCACTCAAGAGAGGCAGAAAGCAAACAGAGCTCACCAAGGAGTAGGGCACAGGTGGTCAGAGCAGAGCCATCAGAAATGCTTTCAGAGGAACCCAGGACAGGGGGCTGGCTGATAACAAGTGATCTCTTGGAAAGACTCTGCCAAGGGTTCTGTTTAAAGGCTGTCCTTGGCCGGCGTTCCACATTTGCTTTTTCACGGTTTTGTTGCAAAAATGGCAAAAGGTCTTGGTTTTCTTTGTTGGGTTTTTTTGGTTTTTTTTAAGCGCAAGAACAAATTCAGGTTTTATACGAAAACAAAGAAAGGAGCTAAAGCCTGCATTATTTGAAAGAGCAATGCAACCCTTTGAAAAAGCTCATACAACAACACTGAAAAGCAGGGATGGCACAGAACATGGGGAACAAGGCTTTGGACCACTACCTAAGAACATATTTGAAGAGAGAAGATCCAGTTTTTACCTCCTGCTCCCTAATTCCACCCATTTCCAAAGGAGCCAGGACGCGCATCAATCCCAGGAGATTAAAATCTAATGACCAATCATTTGCCATTAGACATGCCCGCCTACCTTGGAGTCAACATCCAGCCTTGCAGCTGAGAGGTGCTGGGTTTGTTTCTAACAGTTCTCAAAAATAAATTTCCAGGTTCTGAGTTCCTCATTACAGCTGATTTCAGAGTCCAAAATTCATTAGTTGTGCTTCACCACCTCCCAACTGACACCACTGCACAATGCAGCCAATTCCTCGGAGCTCTGAGGCTTCTCCTAAATATACAAAAGTGCTTTTTTCCTTTCTGTGGAAGGAAATACAACAGCAATGGAACAACACACTTGTTACGTGTTGCAATGGGATTGAAAAAGGGGGAAGAAAGGAAGAACTGATGGTGTATCTTGAGACCTACCAGCAAAGCTCCCTTTCTGCTCTTAACAAAAATTCAAGTCCATGGCCTGCCTGAAATTATATAAGGATGGGTCAGCTAAAATGTTTCAATGGTTCCATGCTGACCACAGGAGAACAAGCCACTGCCAACAACTCTAGACCCTGTGATCTGGGAAATGTATGGAGTTTTGGTTTTAAGTAGCTCCATTTGGATGTATTTTTTTTAAAGTAGAGATGCTGCTAATTCGACCTCTAAATCCGCCTGACAGATATTGTTACGATGGAATTAAGAACAAGACTGAATCATATGCAGAGTTATGAAAAAACACACAGCAGGGCAAGGCAGGCATACAGCTTCCCAGAAAGGCTGTGGCCATCACACTAGGGAAATAGAAACACCTGAAAATAAAGCTTTATTTTATATGGCAAAGTGGATTAATCCTTCTGAGCCTGGTATTGGTCATGCTCAGGGCAGCTGCACTCCTTCAGTGCCTGCCTCAGATTTCACATCCAAACTTCCATATTTTCCATGTCCTTCCTCCTTTACACGCAACAAAACTTCTTCAGCACAGGAATGCCCCCATTTTCCATGAAAACCAATCTACCCTTGTATGCCCATGGAACACACATCCCTCTATCAGTTCCGATTTGAGCAGAACCCAAGCTGAAAGCGGCTCCATGGCTTTTAGGAGGCTCTGGAGAGCATTTAAGCACTCACAAGTGGATAGAGCTGTAAAAACAGGTGAAATGGGAAGTACTATTGGAGCTCCCCTTGTTCCTCGACACCATGAGCAAGACACTGCCCCTGGCTCATCCCTGTCCCCTTTCCAAGGTCTCCAGTCAGCTCAGCAAGGGACCCTCTGGCTGAGCATCATCCACCCTCATCCTTCCCCAGGGAGTTTACAGCCTAATCCCAGGTTTCCAGCTCCTTCTCGAGTTCTTGAGTCCCACAGCCTCATCCAAATCCATCCCAGCAGCAAGCAGCACGTTGTTCCTACCCCTGCACGATTCCTTCTGCTAAAAGCAATGAGGGATCCATGACCAGGGAATCTATTGGACAATGCCACAGAAACTGCTGCTAATTCGTGGGTTAAAGCCTTTTCCCCACTACTCCAGGAGGCTGAAATAGTTGTAGCCAGCCTGGAGAACACAACCAATTTATTACAGCGATTGTTTCTCGCTGGCTCCCTTCTCCAATCCCTCTCACTGCTTCCAGCAGAATGTTAACTCCGAGAAAACGGAGCAGTGGGGAAAAAGAAACAGTGTTCCTACAGATGTGAATGTCATGTAAATGTCAAACCTCCTGTTAAAATTTGATCAGGAGACTGAGTGAAAGGGAAAGAGCATTTCTGTGAGTAAACCAGCACATTAACAAGAGTTTCAGCCTGTCTGCTCACAATGGGACCTCAGTGATGGATTTCATTATTCTTAATTTCCCGTGTAATATTAAGCTGCAATTGATTTTGCTAAAAGATCACATATAGAAGTACAAGAACTGCAAACAAATGTTGGCTGACAAGATGGACCTACACAGGTCTTAAAATTAAAATCTTTGTGTGCCTTTTCTACAACTGCACATAAGAAAAAAATTAATTTCTTTTGCATTACAAATAAATGCCCCTCTACTTAGAAAGACCTGGAGCATGTGCACCCATTCACCCGTATCAGGAGACAGAAGGTGGTTTCCCACTAAATCCCAAAATGCAGAATTCCAGCAGACACTATAGGGATACAGATAATTGCAATGAACCAATCTCCAAAGATTTTGTCTTGGAAAGGAACTGTTTTTTCCAAGACTGCACAGTCCCACTGGACACATTTCTTGGTGAACTTCAGGTAGGAGCTGTTCCTATCTCAGGGAACTCTCCCACTGATGAGTGACCTAAGTTCTGTCATTTCAGGACCCTGGACATCTCCCAGACCACCTCAAGTATTCCAACAGCAACGTTGGATATTACTGACATAGGGAAAGAGATATTTGTGTACAGAGACAGGAACAGGGCATTAGATTAGATTGGATGTTAGGAAGAAATTCTTCCCTGTGAGGGTGGTGAGGCCCTGGCACAGGGTGCCCAGAGAAGCTGTGGCTGCTCCTGGATCCCTGGCAGTGTCCAAGGCCAGGCTGGACATTGGGGCTTGGAGCAGCCTGGGACAGTGGGAGGTGTCCCTGCCCATGGCAGGGGGTGGCAGTGGATGGGCTTTAAGGTCCCTTCCAACTCAAATCAGTCTGGGATTCCATGAACTGTAGCTGTTGATTTTAACACCAAGTTAAAGACTTGCTTCACTCCAAAACACAGAGACAGAAGAATTCTACAGCAACATTCAGGTAACTCAATGCAAACTTAGGATTAGAGAAATTTTCCAGCTACATGGCACTTTCTCCATCAGCTTTACATGTCCCCACCAAACCACCACCTCCTCTCAGCACACAGGGACTAACTCTGGCACAACCAATGCCAGCCTCATTTCAGTTCACAATTATTTTCAAACCAGTCCAACAATTGCCCTGACTGCAATTCCCTTTCTATCCAAAAACCCCCCACCTGTATCAGATGTGTGTGGCTCAAAAGACTGAGTTCATTTTGCAGTGGCCTTGGCATCGTAGTCACTTGTTGTGCCACTAAAACAACCTGCTCATTTCTTCCACAGGAGTTATACAAGGATATCCTTGGAAAGAACTTGGAATTTCATGCCCTCAATGACATCCTCTGTGGCTGGCAGCCCAAGTCATAAACTTGTCACCATCCTGAAAATTGTGGAAGGGCAAGAGGACATAACATCCGTATTTCTGATGGATGAATCCCTTTAGTTTGAGACTCCCTTAGCAGTTGGAAGATTGGGGGTTTTTTTGTAATCTGCCTTCAAAGATATTAGAATAGGAACATTGTCAAAGGCTCTAAGGGAGATCATTGTACCCCCCCCCAAAAAAGAGAGTTTTTAAGGGATTTCAATAATCCTCTGTCTTTTCCCTTCAATGAAGCAATGCAGGCCCTGTCTTCCACTGCCTCATTGCTGTTTGAAGTTTTAATCAGGAAGAAATAAAGCTGAAAGGGAAGCGGGTTGCGGTGTCACTGGACAAAGCCTCCATCTATTATGAATTTCATGAGCAGCCTGATTCATCTATTCAGTAGCTTCAGTCCCCCCAGCTTCCCTCCCATCCCCTTCCCAGATGAAAAAAGGCCACAATGCTGGCCAGCTTTTTGTCCTGCTGTAGCTGCCATATTGCTGAACTTCCCTCATCCACAGAAACCTCTGGATAAATCCAGAGCAACTGCAGAAAGCAGAAACACCACCCACCAGGAGCCTTTCCCCTCTCCCTCTCCTCTGCTTCCCGAGGGGGCTGCCAGGCACAAGGACACCACAAAGGCTGCTGGGGAATTCCTGGGGGCTGTGCACTCCTCTCCTACTCCAGCTGTGTTTTCACAGTATCTCATTCCCTGGAGTTGTTCAAAATACAGAGTGAATTTTACAAGCCCCGTGGTTCACCAGTCATGCATCCTGTTTTATTAAAGGCTGTGCATCCTTAAAAACCAAAACCATCTGAAACTCACCGGGTGCATTTATCCAGGTCTTCCTCAGGTATAAGGACTTACGGAAATAACCTTGTTTTACATTAAATGTTAAAGGATTTTGTTTTTTTAAACTGCAAGTTTTACTCCAATGAAGGGCATTGCTCTCAGAAAATAAAAAAGAGTGAAAAAGCAGTAAAGGAAGGCAGCTGAATAAGATTATCTTCTGCTCTCTGATTGATTTGGGCACCTACAGGGGTAAAGTCCAGCAACTTAAATAAAATGAGAGTCCTGGAAAGCTCCTTGACTATCAGAACTGCAGCAATTTCATTATTATGAACAAATTCATGCTAGTGGACATCTGAGTAACAGAGTTCAGACTGCTCTTGAGAGATTTGAAGATCCTATTTGTGAATGTTAAATAATTTGAAGCTCCGTAAGCTAAATGGATTCAGAAGCCAGTCAGTGCTTCTTTGAATTGAACTTGTGCTCACACATCTACCCCCCTCTCCTTTCTTTGACAGGAACCGAAAAAAATAAAAATTCAATGGCAATCTATTCCTGCATCAAGTTGTTCATTTTTCCTTGTCATACACATGGCACTGAAGTGTCACAACCTAATTCCATTAGAGTGTGGGTTTCATTTGTAGTTTGCAGTCGTTCTAGATGCAGCAAGTAAAATTAAATACACCATATTCTAATTGCTTCCACTGCACTGCCTCACAAACAGTTTCCTCAAACTTGCAATCTCTGTTTGCAGACAGGAGCAGAAAATAAAGCCCCAAGTTATCTTGTCTTGTTGAACACACCACCAGAAACCAAAGGTTCCCAATTTATTTCAAGCTTGGACATTACCCCAGTGTAAAAACTGGAAGAAAAAACCCAAAAACCTTCATAATCCATAAATTCATTTTGCTTGGTGAAGCACAGCAAATGTGTTCAGGGGAGAATCTTGGGAATAAGGATCTGCCATAGTGCTCAAGAACATAACCTTGGAGCGCAGCCACACTCAAATATTCGTTGTTTAGAGAAAACACTCAAAAAACAGTCAAGTGAAAGCTCAATCAAAACCACATCAACAGTGTTTGCCTCTTCTCCTACTCCCAACAGGCCATAATGAATTTCTCTTTTTAGAAAGAGATTCCTTTTCTCCACAGTCATGATAGTAATCACCATAGACTCCTGGTTGGAAAAGACCTCCAAGATGAAAATCCAGCTGCAAACCCAGCCCTGCCAAGCCCACTTCCAACCCACAATCCAAGTGCCACCTGCCCAGTGCTGTAAAATCCATCCCTGAAGTTGAACAGCTCCTGTGATGGGAACAGGATGTTTGCTTGACTGGGGAAACATCCCTACAAACAGGCCAGGTTCACACCAAGATCTGCAAGGAGGGAGCACAGAGCTGCCCGATGCCATCCCAGCAACGTTTGGAGCTGCCAGCCCAAGGAATCTCCTGATATCTCAATAGAACTGTTTGCTTTGAATTATGCTGTTTCCCATCACAGGAATATCAGAGAAACCAGGAGTTGTACACTCACATGATGCTGGGAGATGGCACAGAGCTCACAATATCCATGTGGAGCATTCCCACGGGATAGCTCCCAGCACACCCAGACCATCAGATCACAGGAGTTCTCTCCCTCGTGCCAAAATCAACCATGGAAATGCCCAGTGGAAGACAATACCCACTGAGACAGGAGCGCTGCTTCTCCAGATATCGAGGGGGAAACTGAAAATGTTGCAATCAGCCATTCAAGTTACTCTTCACAGTGGGATTAGTATTCACGTTGTTGTCAAAAGCACCCCATGAAATGCAAAGTAACAGATTGCAGTTGTACATCTCACCCAAAAAAAAAAAAAAAAAACAACAAACCACCACTAAAACACTCCAATGGCTGGACACACTTTCACAGAATGTGAAAGGGAAACAAAGGAGTATTTTTATCTGTTTAAAATATGCGAGAAGGAAGCACGTGAATGAAGTAAATACAGCAATCAGCACATGAATGAAGTGAATGCAACAACCTGGCTGTGCAGGAAGGCTCCCCAGTTGCAATAAGAAGTCTGGAAAATGGGCATATCATAGCACCAACCCTTAGCACACAGCCCTCCCAGATCCTCAGGCACTGCTATTTACACCTTCCCTCTTACAACCCAGGCCCTAAGCCATTAAATACAGAATTATTTGCATTGGTTTTAAGTAGAAATGTGTGCTAATGTGTATTTCTGGAAAAACAAAGCTATTTTAGGCACAAATTCTTATCCAAATCTGACTGCCTAATAACAAAAATAATAAATAAAAGCACTGGTAAAAGTAGTGGCTGTATGTTTGTCTCCCACTAATTAAATCACTCCAGCCAGAACAGTATTTCAGTTCTTAAACATGATCTTTACCTTAGAAAAGACTCACTAGTCTTTTACTAAGATGGCTCCTCAAAATGCTTTACCAGGAGCATTTTCCTCCTTGCATCCTTCCCAAACTGCTCCCAGAAATCTTCCCACTGGCTTTAATCAGTCAGCTTTGCCTTCTAACCTCACTTTCTTCTCTCAATACCTCAAATGGTTTGTTCTGGTTAGAAAATGAAACATATGAACTACATAGAAAAAATAAGGGAATATTTCAGTGACAGAAAACAGCTGCAGCCTTTGTGGCACTTCCCTTTGAACCTCCCTCTGTTGCTCTTTTTTCCTTGCCCTTCAGACTCCACTATTCCAGGGAGTTTATTTGAACCAGCACTGTCTTTTTCGATGTTGCAGGGCACTCTCTTGATGACAGACAAAATAGGCTGGAGAGGGACAGCAGTCCATGGCCCTTCCTCAGGCAAACATCCACGACAGGCAAGCTTGGTTTGTTTGAAGTTCCAAGGAAAGCTGGGAGAAAGCCCAGGATTCCTCTGTTCACCTTTAGGCTAAGACTACAATCTTGATGCCACCGATGTAAATTCCTGCTGGAGCACTATTTCCCAGTGGTTATTCCCAGTGTGAGCTCCGCAACGGTTTTATCCACAGGGTAGGAGAGCCTGACTGGCACCTGGCTCATCCCAGCTCTGCTGTCACTGCAGCTGCAGCTCCCTAATTGAGATCCACCACTCGTCTGCTTGGGCCTTAATTGCTCTCCAAAGGCCCTGCAAGAGGTTCCCAGCAGAGACAAAGTTCCTCCGATGCAGCCCAAACAAACAACAATTAACACCTTCCCCTGCCTTTCCCACACCGGCAGAGAGCAGAGGGGCTCCCTTGCTCATCCCAACTCCCCAGTGCTGGGGTTTGCTGCACCCTGGAACCTCCAAAGTAGCTCCTTAATATTTTGTGGCTGCCCTTGGATCCCTGGAATTGTCCAAGGCCAGGTTTGACAGGGTTTGGAGCAGACTGGGATAGTGGAAGGTGTCCCTGCCCACAGCACGGGGTGGGACTGGATGGGCTTTAAGGTCTCTTCCAACCCAGACCATTTTGGGTTTCTGGGATTAGCCAAGGATTGAGGGCAATCACACTGACAAGGTGGAATTTCTGCCAACAGGGGAATCCACAGGGATGCAGGGCAGATGCAGCCACTTTCCATCCTTCTCTCTACTGGCTTTCCCTTCCCAAGTGAATCCAGGGAGAGCACCCTTCCCCCTCCCACACACAGAGCTGGATTTTGGGCATAGAGAGGGGTCATAAGGAGGTCAGATCAGTAGATTTATATGTACAAAACAGACACTCTTAGGTCTTCCTCAGAGGTTTGTCACCAGACAGCAGAATTCCTTGTTCTACGTTCTCTGGAGCTGCAGCTTGATAAAAGTCCAGCCAAGCATGCAGTGGCCCAAGAGCAGCCCGTCATCCTAACCCTAACAGCTCAGGAACACCCCGAGCCACTGCCAGGGGATCACACCCACTGCCTGAACTGCCAAAAACAAACCACTTCCCACTACTGCCGAGTTAGTGCTCATTGTCAAGTCTCTTGTAATAAATCCCCTAAGCATGCAAAGCTGCAGGAGCATCTCCTCTCCCAAAAGCCCGTTCTGCTGTGCTTGCACAAGCTTTTTAGGCACTCGGTGTCTCTTCCCCCAAAAGATTTCACGTCAACAAATGCATCAAATAGAATCCTCTGGTAGCAGCAAAATTAATATATACCTGCAAGACACTTTTTTTTCCCTTCATCAATCAGTTGATTAGTTATTTTTAATTAAAACAGCAAGCTCTGATTGCAGGATTTTGAGCAATAATCCTTGCCACTTTAACTACTGTTTTCTGTGGTTCAGACACTGAATTCATAAACTATTAATAGGACAGAACAAGCAGACTTGGGTTTAATTCTCAAGCAGCCTTTCGGCTTGATCCAGATTTCAAGCTTCCACTATTCAGTTATCCGTCCGCACATTTCAAGTATCAAGAAGTATATAATAATTGGCTAACAGGTCAGTGTTCATCTGTGCACTCTAAGTTTAAGAGAAAAACAGCTGGTTCACACATAAAAAAAACCCCCAATGATTCATTTTACCAGAAGTCTGTTAAGTTTACTTCAAGCTTGGATGAAGAAGATCCAAAAACAGCCTTCATGGGTAAAAAGGTTCTCTTTGCCAAACCAATGGTTTTATACCAGACTTACTGTTACAACTGAACTAAGACCAGAATTTACTTTCCTAGTTTCAGATTTTGCTGCTTGGCTGGACAGAGGCCCATATGCAGACGCAAATATAAAAACCAAACCAAACAAAAAAGAAAAAAAAAAAAAAGGAAAGCTTCCGTTCATGCTATTTTCCTGTTTAAGAGCATTTTGACTAAGGCCTAATTGCTTCCAGAAGTTTACTAAAGCCATGAAAGGAAAAGTGCAAAGCTACTGGTTTTATTTCCTTCACCTGCTTGCTAACCACGAGCAGAGTTTTAACAACTCATGTCCCTCGTTTGAAGCTGTAAACAAAGTACTTAAATCCCAGGGTTCAGGGGTAAATCTCCATGGATTTCAGGCTGCTAAGGCATGGGAAGAAGGAAAGGAGCAGCAAGCGAGGGAGACCTGAAGGATCCCGCTTTTTAAGGATGTGTCCCACTAAGTAAAAATGTGGTTCCTGAAGCGTCCAAAGGCCAGCAGCAATACATAAGGAACTTATGGAAGTTTATTTTGTAAATTAAGGGAAAAGAGCTCAAGCCAAGTTCTACCTCCTGTCTGATGTCCATGCTCTTCTGTCAGCCCTGGCAAAGCTCTGTGTCCCAGAATCAGTCCTGTAGCAGCTTCTGAAGCTTCAGTCTACAGCAAATGCCCACCCAGCACTGCAGTGGAGCTGTCCCAAACAGACACCAACCCCAAGCCATCCAAGGGGTAATAAATGCATCTATATCATGGATACACAGCAGCAACTCAACAGCCTTTGTGCTTCAGGCTTCCATTTCTGTACAGAAAATCAGAGCCCAGATCTGAGCAGCTCCTTTACCCAGCTGATATGATGCCTCGTTGGTGGAGGAATGAGTGATAACCATGGTCTCACAAAG
This sequence comes from Mohoua ochrocephala, assembly GCA_013398855.1. Lineage (NCBI taxonomy): Eukaryota > Metazoa > Chordata > Aves > Passeriformes > Acanthizidae > Mohoua > Mohoua ochrocephala. The sequence goes on from VZTA01002786.1 coordinate 663,770, forward strand.
CTGACTGAACCTCTTCGTCTGCAAGATGCACACTGAACTAGCGCTCGCTTGTGAAGGTGTTTAGCAGGTAGCTCTAACAACCATTCCCACTTTGCCAAAGGAATTAGATGCTCTTACACTTTTCCAGATACGCGCACACGTTGTCCTTGGGAAGTTACAGAAAAGGCAGGATGTGAAAGGCTGCGCTACAAAACTTTGAATAAAAACACGATCAAGCCTGATTTAAGCGTCCCTTTACCTGTCCACGGTCATTCCCTGGGAAATTAAGCACGTGACACCTACAGTCACTGTGCCTTCCAGAGGGTGGCATAAGGGGGCCTGCCACATCCACAGCAGCCCAAGCAAGAGGGGAGAGCCAGTAGTCCCCGACTTGGGAGTAACCTGCCTCAGATTTCGTAAAGCTTTGAGACACCAGAACGTTGAAAGCGGGGTGGGTTCCCACGCTGCTGCTGCAGGTGCGGGTTACGCCTGTGACAAGGCTGTCACTGCTGCGGCAGTGCCAGCACGCTCCCGTTGCCCCTTCAGGAGGCTGGGAAAAGCACCCTCACACCCATTCCCTGATCCATACAGATCGGGCTCTGCTGGGAGGCAGGAGAAGATCGCACCTCTCGGGGAGAACTGAATTTGGAAGAGTTACACGGCAGGAACAGTTTGCATTCATCCCCAGCTTGTTACGTGGGATCTCGAGAACATTTGCTTTACCACTCCAGCTATACAGTTTGATTTTATTTTTAAATGTCTCTTTTTCCCCAGTTTCCACTCATCAGAGAGCAAAACCGTTCCCAGTCGAAGTGAGAAACGTATTTGCTTAACACGCAGACAGCCCAAAGAGCAGTCTGAGAAATTTATATGTCACGAACCTCCTCCCGTCGCGGGGTGGGTGGGAACAGACACGGAAATGTTTCCACCTTAACTTTTGATGATGGGAGTGGGAGAAACCCGCCTTGCAAACACAGGGGCTTCCCCCCACACCTCGGCGGGGCCCAAATGAGTCAACGGGAATTGATTTAAATCCAAAAAGCCCTTCGACTACCACACCCCTCCCTCTCAATTAACATCCAGTCATCACTAATGGCCACTGCCGAAACAGGCAGAGGGGCTGGAAAGCCGACATCTGCCTCTCCCAGAGTGTGCCCCCGGATGACACCACCCACACGTCTGTCTTGCTGTTCCCGAGGTAATCTCAGCGCTCCGGCTCCAGCCCCCACGGCTGACCTCACCGTACATCCCTCAAGTTCGCACAACACTTCAAACACGGGGCTCGCATCAGCCACAGGGATAGCTAAAATCACTGGGGTGTGTAAAAGGCAGGCAGCAGAGTCACATCACCTACCAGGAGCCGGGCACCGGGGTTACCCTGCTCATTCCAGCCATAATCCCACTCCCAAAGCTTTCCCGGGGCTTTCCGAGCCCGAGAAGGTGTCTCCTCGCAGCTTTGCGGTTGAAAGGCAAGGAGCTTCCCGTCTCCCCTCCGCAGGACTCCCCCGATGCCTGAAGGGCTGAAGCACTCAGAAAAGGCAGCAGGGAAGGCACCCAGCATCACTCCGCTTCCCCCAAAGGAGCTCGGAAATGAGCTGGAACAGCAGCCTCTCCCGCGCCAAGTATTACAGGAGCGGAATACTAACGGGTTCCTTGATTTTACCCATTACCATATGCAGATATTAAAGTCTGGGCGCTGCATTTCTGCCACTACTGGCCCTCGCAAATTAACCCTGCATCTCAAAGCGACACCACAATAGTTGAGGTCACCGTCTCTCCTCTGCTTTGGCGACAAGGGCCGACGGGCAAGGGGAGGAGGAGATGGGTGTTTGTCCTCGCTGGAGGAGGCTCTCCCGGCTCCGGCCGCGGAGCCCTGCCCTTGCCCCAGCAGGGTGGGAGCCCCTGGGCTGAGGCAGCCCGAGGAGCCGCGGCAGCCCAGGTCCAGCACCCCCCCACCTGCGCATCCCTTCCTCGCCCCCGACTTACCCCCTTCCGCTGGGAAACTTTCGGCCGCGGCGGGCAGCGG